>JAYKKI010000029.1:9680000-10280000 GCA_039881145.1 Druceiella hillmani | reverse complement strand
AATAATTGTGTCACGTTTTAAATTTCAACAATTTGGTGGTGACTGAAAATGACTACGAATAAATTAGTGGAAAAAAGTAAAAATAAATGAATAGATTAAAGACCGAAAAAAAACACTCTTTTCTAAACACTGCTCCAAAATGCAAACAGTAATTATCGAGCCTGTTTTCTCTGTCCACTCTGCAAGAAATTTATAGCAAGCTATGATTGTTATTGAGTATAATATTAGAGTGTAAACGCTTTATCTTGAAATCTAACTGAAATGTTAAGCATTTTCAGTCAGGTAATATTAGTTTTAAAAATAATTTTTTTTACAAAAACGCTCACGCCTTTAAATAAAAACTCGCTTTTACATAAAATGAGTTTTTATTTTAGTTGTTTAAACTATTCAATTATTTTTACTTTTTTAGTCTAATATTAAACGATGTAATACTTTTTGAACTTACCGTATATTACATTTAGAGCAACAAATATTAACACCTTATTAAAAAATTTCTAAAGAATTCAAATAAGCAGAGCAGCATATTTGATTAGGTTGACGTGTTTCTTCTTGATTCTGTGTCTTTAGGTGACTAAGTGTGCATCCTGTCCATCTCGGCCAACGCATTAGTAAAGCTAGACGGCTTTAGGGTTAGCTTGGAATAATCTAGTTCTTCAATCTGAAGTCTACAAAATGATTTTACTCTATTTAAAGCTACTTACGTTTTATTTTAGTTTCGCGACCCTAAACAGACTACTGGGTATATAATAATTAGCAACCTAAAAACGTTTATTACTGGTTGTTCCGTTATCTAGTTCAATGTCTAACTTTCGGTTCTATTTCATTGGACCATTCTTATGGTCCCATTTTATTGGGTTATCATCAAAACTAGCCACAACTGCTTAGTTTCATGATCATACAATAATTGCACGGTCAGAATAGGTTGTTACGTTATCATGTTCAGTATCTAACGTCCGGTTCTATTTTAGTAAATCAGTCCGATGGTACCATTTTATTGTGTTGTTATCAGAATTACATATAACTGCCCAGTTTCATGATAATACAATAATTAGAACCAAAATCCAAATATGGTTAGTATACGTTGTTCGGTTATCATATTCAATGCCTAACTTCCGATACTATTTCATTAAATCAGTCCAATGGTAACATTTTACCGTACAGAGCTATACACAATTGCCAAGTTTCATGATGATATAATATTAGAAATGCATGAAATTTAGTTCCTAAATTTTATTACCCAGTTAATTAGTTTCAATTCGGTCGAATAAAAGCATGATGAATAAATTGATTGGAGAATATAATTAAAAAAGTAACATGTTTATGGCTCAAGGTTATTAAGTTCCAGTTTCAATTCATTTCACAATACCTGGATAAAAACTATTTCAATATGGATCATTTCTGTTGGATTAATGTTGAGGCGGAATCTAGACAAATAGCCAACCCAACTCTTAATGCAACTGAGCGGAATAAGAAAAAGAGAAAGTGCGGTGACGAGGTTATAGTTTATGTATTCTCAACTATAGAATACACGGATTTTATCATAGAAAAAATATTTTAACGCTCCCTCTTAATCAGTTCCGTCTTGACAGATTTAAGTTTGCCTCTAAAATTTTCACTGTTGTCCCTACTATAAGTCCACATAGACCTGTCTTTAATATTACCTTAATTCACTTTTAACATATTACATCATGTACATTTCACATAACATCTATTAACATAATTTCATTACATTTGTTTGTTCTCCAAATTGGGGCAATTTGGGACAGGTGTAGGTTCCGAATATGTGATAAGCTTACATATCATATGCCTATCTAAAATTACCATTATACAGTAACTCCTGTTTCAAATTTATAAAAAGACGTACCAAATTTTACTTAAGTTTAGGTTTTATATGTACATTTTATATTTAAGTTGCACAACAATCATTATTCTATGTTTGCACAGACACATTTCATGAGTTTGTAATTTTTACATATCTAGCATTGATTTATATTAAAATGAAAACATATTGATCCAGATTTAGGATGATAGCTTAATATACAAAGGGATTGTTCCAAATCAAATTTAAAATTTAATCAAATTTTCTCCACCATCTACTAATTATTTCCTCACAATTTGGTAAAACTTTACATTTTCATTCAAAAGCATTGATTGTTAGATGAAATGTTTGTTAGCAATTTTGTTAATGGGATATAAATGGAAATGGATATAATTTTTAGTAATGCGTGTTAAAATACGCATACACGCAATTTGATTACGGGGCGTTTAATAATGGAATTGTAGACAAATGTTTTTGATTCCTTCATGATACTACTTTCTTGTGAATTGCAAGAAAACGAGTATATTATGTTATATTATTGTTTTACGCAGCAATTATTACAACGTATATATATATATATATATATATGTATATATATATATATATATATATATATATATACAGGGTGTCCAGTGGCAGATTTCATTGTTTGAAAATTGTAAAAAAAACTACACCTCTAATACAAAGTAGGTTTATTTTAACTTTATAACAAAAAATGCGGATTTAATTTTTTAAAAACCACGTTTTCCAAATGGCGGCCATCGAGTCTAGCACGCATGTTTTCAAAAACGCGTTTGCAGAGCGACTGGGGTATCCTAATAACTTCGGCTCGAATATTTTCTTTAAGTTGTGTTACAGTGCTCGGATTTGTTTTGTAAACAACGGATTTTAAGTATCCCCATAAGAAAAAGTCACATGGGATTAAATCGGGTGATCTAGGTGGCCACGGTGCGGTACCGTTTCGGGATATGTTTTTTTCTGGAAATAACTACCGCACTGCATTCATGGACACATTAGCAGTGTGAGCTGTGGCCCCGTCCTGCTGAAACCAAGTGTTTTGGTTGAAGGATGGACTATTCTGTAGTTCTACTCTGAAAAAGTCATTTAACATCTGGGCATATCTCTCCGAATTCACAGCTAGAGTTTGGCCATGTTCATTTTCAAAGAAATAAAGTCATATGATTGCAGATGCAGACATGGCACACCAGACTGTTACTTTAGGCTTATGTAAAGGCTCTTGATGCATTTGTCTTGGATTGTGGACATCCTATTAACGAAAGTTCTGCTTATTCACATATCCTCCAATGTGAAAGTGAGCTTCGTCACTAAAGAATATGTTGCCCATCCGGGTAGCAGTACGAAATCTCAACAACATCACCTTTGTGTAAGTTTTTCTTAATTCAAAGTCAGAATTGTGTAAATCTTGAACAATTTGAATTTTATATGGATGGAACTTGAGCTTTTTTTGCATTATTACCTATAAAGTTGATTTCGAAATTCCCAATATCGATGAACATAACACACTCGACATTTTCATCCGTGGCTACCAATGGTATAGGTCCTGGCCTGGGCCTATTTAATGTTGATCCTGTAGCTCTGAACCTTGCTACCCATTACTGAATGAGGTTGATCGATGGTCCATCACATAATCGACGAATACTGTAACGATTATTAAATCGACGGCGTGCTACAGATAGCGAAAATCCACTCGAAATGTACGCCTCAACGGCAAAAGCGCGGTGCTCTCCACTCCACTGTCCCATGGCTACTAAAACATCAGCACCGCTTGCGCTTCTAACGACGCCCCCCGCGCCCCTCTTATGTGTTGCGTTCAGAAACTATGTTTGTTCAAACTTTGAAATCTGCCACTGGACAGCCTGCATATATATATATATATATATATATATATATATATATATATATATATATATATATATATATATATATATATATATATATACGTGTGTGTGTGTGTGTGTGTGTGTGTGTGTATAAATTTACATGTTTTTATTGCGTTAATAACAAAAATAAGAGGAGTATCATATATAACAACTAAGATTTATCTTATCTCTACATTAATTGTGTATAAGGTCTTAAGGTTCAAATTACGCAAGAAAATACGAATAAATAAATGCGATCTGCAAATCGAATTCTATTGTCATACATTATTTGATGAATTCAATTTGACTCATATAGTTTCTAGAAGAAAAGCTTCAAATCCATATTCAAGTACTGGAGTTACATACCAGTATTAGGCTGACATAGTTATGTCGCATAGTAGACACTTTTAATAAAACAATAATACACATAATATAAGAAACAATAATAACAATAAAGCACATAATATAAGAAAAATACAGATAACATTCGGTACTGATATCTTCCACTTATACAGAATGATATCTTCCACTTATGCAGTATGATATCTTCCACTTATCACAAATGAGCGATTGTATTAATGAATTTAACATAAGGTTACAAAAACATAGCCAATGAGAACATAAAAATAGCCCACAAACACATTAGTGTTAGTCCTTAACTAAGAAATTACTAATTTCATTTGATTTGTTTTTTGCAAAAACTTTGCGTAATTTAATAAAACCTGACCAATATTAGCTTGGAATACCACTTAAGCTATCCTGTAGTTGTAAAAGAACTTCTTATTCCAATGTGAAACATTGAGTAATCATTTTGTGCAATTTTGATAAGCAAAATGTCCGCCTTCCGCAATAATAAAGTCGTGGTGTTTTATCATCATTATTAAACACGATGATACAACACCAGGCCACCAGATACAGGATCGTTTGTAACCCTGAACCTCATAAATAATGCCCTAATTTTTATTTTCAAAAGATTACATATACCTTAAAAAGTAACAAGATCTTCTATAGCAGCATATCATTCATTAAATTAAAAGTAACAGCTAGAGCCGTTCCACTCACCATATTTTTCACCTTCAATTTTCAATTGTCTTTTACTTTTATGCGCTGAATTTAAGCCACGGAGGAACGCCTAAAACATACTTTCATTTGAATCTAGGCACTAAGTCGGAATTAAGCGCTATATTTATGCAAACCCGGTCGCTGGCGCTTGGAGTTGTCCAATTTGTTTTTGTAGGTGGTGAAATAATAAGTGTCGTTTGTAGTAAAATTGATTGAAATTTATCAATTTTTGGCTCCAAGAGACTTTGTGCTTGTAGAGACTTTTCATGGTATTAGTGATAAAATCCAAAAACGAAATTTCTTAAAAAAGCTGCACCGTACTGACAAACCCTTATCAAGTGAAGCTCAAAAAGTGATTCTTTTATTTCTTTTTATTACAATTCCATCCAAGAGTACAGAAGGGTAACGGAAACTCTATTAACATTTAACAAGTAAGATTACTTTAGAGTTAATTGTAATACTGTGTAGTTGCCTGGTTTTAAAAAACGAAAAGCCGTTTAAAGGTGATTAAAGTTATTTTGTTGCTGCTAGATAAAAATTGCCTAAGTCAGTTTTTATTCAAATAGCTATTAATATCATGACAGAGTAAGAAATTCTGGCTAAAGTAAGGAAAGCAAACAGAGCGGATACGAACCTTATATAAAGTATTCAACTTTCATGACATAGTTTTGTTGCAATGGTCAGAATAATACGAATGAAAATTAGAGAAATATTCAACAAATTGAACGGTTTGAATGTTTGAATGAACTGTCATATTTATTGGCGTGAAATAATAGTGCTAGCCTGAAACGTTACATATAATCCACTGCGACAAAAAATTGTCAATTTATAATCTTCCATTTCCAATGTATATTTAATAAAATATGCAATATTATCATATTTAAAACAAACAATACCTAAACTAATATTTTCTTGAAAAGTTTAGAAGTACTGAAGTATATTTAAAAGTAAAGATTTTTCACATTTTCTTTTCTTTTAATAATTGCTATTAGGAGGTTTAATAAAGAAATATTATATATAGCCGCTGAACACGCAATACACTTACCTCTAGAACAGTTGTCCTTTAATTGCGCTAGCAATTCGGAGAAATAGGGATCAAAACACCAGATTATTCCACAGCATCTCAGGTTTATCTTTATGAAAACACAACTGTCGGGGAAAGATATTATCCCCGGCGCTGTAATTAAGTTCCTAGCATTGAGTCGGCACAATTATAACGTGGCTATCTAAAAATAGTTACTACAGTTAGAGAAATAAAATGGAATAATAAGAACATAACCAAGAACTGAACAAAACGTTATTCTCAACGAGGAAAACTTGTGCTAATCCTGAAAATATATTTAATGACCGGTGACTCTGAACGATCTCCCTTGAATTTTATAAGAAAATACGAACCCATAATATTCTTGTAGTTTTATCAACAATTCTCTTAATAAAATCCTGCCAAAATACGCTGAACTATGCCGAAATAATGGAAGTTACTAAAAATAATGGATTACAGTGGGTACCGCGTAAAAACGCACAAGTTTAAACAATTAGCTTTATAACTACTAAACTATAAATAATAACTATGTAGTAGCAGAAGAAAAACTTTTGTAGGTGTATATTTTCCTTACCAATTCTAAAATCTAATTACGTAAAAATTCATAACTTTTCGTAATAAATATAATAGAATGAAATATTCAGCAATAATTATACTTAATTTCGTTGAAATCCGTTGACCCGTTTAAACGTGAAAGAAAGCCAAACATATATACTGACAAAGTTTAACTTTCACTAAATTAACAGGGATTAATAATTTAATAATTTCAATCAAAACCAGTGATAATGGCAAAATATTATGATTGATGTAGTTTATTCTTAAACAAATACAAAATAAAATTTTATTTTTTTTTCATATTCAGCTTATCAAATTACGATCATTTTAGCATAAAATAGCTCATAGGCACATTGCGAAACCAAATATGTAATTTGAGTTATTTCTTTTTTTTTGTACAGTTTGATTTACCTGGTATATTCTATATTACCAGATGTGAGGGTGTGCTAACGATTGTGATATTACTCTAGAAATTTAAACAACTGTAGTAGCGAAAGTTTCCTCATTTACATCCAAATGCTCAGTATACCTGTAAAACAATCTTAGCTGCCGTAATAAAATTTGTAACTGTGACGAAAGGAAATTTACAATTTGGATGATACGATTCTGAAGACATTTAGATCGTTATTTGTAAATGTGGCCTTTACAGTGAATACACCTATGGAGCGGCTAAGTCGGAATTAGGCGGTGTAGTTATGCAACCCCGGTCGCTGCCACTTGGAGCTGTTCGATTTCGATCGCTGAACACTTTATTAAAAAATTCTTAAGAATTCAAATAAGCAGAGCAGCATATTTGATTAGGTTGACGTGTTTCTTTTTGATTCTGTGTCTTTAGATGACTAAGCGCGCATATTTTCCATCTCTGCCAACGCATTAGTAATGCTAGACGGCTTTAGGGTTAGCTTAGAATAATCTAGTTCTTCAATCTGAAGTCTACAATGTGATTTTACTGTATTTAAAGCTACTTACGTTTTATTTTAGTTTCGCGATCCTAAAGAGACTACTGGGTATATAATAATTAGAAACCTAAAAACGTTTATTACTGGTTGTTCCGTTATCTAGTTCAATGTCTAACTTTCAGTTCTATTTCATTGAACCATTCCTATGGTCCCATTTTATTGGGTTATAATCAAAACTAGCCACAACTGCTTAGTTTCATGATCATGCAATAATTGCACTGTCAGAATAGGTTGTTATGTTATCGTCTTCAGTATCTAACTTCCGGTTCTATTTTAGTAAATCAGTCCAATGGTACAATTTTATTGTGTTGTTATCAGAACTACATATAACTGTCAAGTTTCATGATAATACAATAATTAGAACCAAAACCCAAATACGGTTAGTATACGTTGTTCGGTTATCATATTCAATGCCTAACTTCCGATTACATTTCATTAAATCAGTTCTATGGTAACATTTTATCGTACAGAGCTATACACAATTGCCAAGTTTCACGATGATATAATATTAGAAATGCATGAAATTTATATATTATTATATATAAATTTATATATACATACATTTTATATATTATCCTAAATTTTATTACCTAGTTAATTAGTTTCAATTCGGTCGAATAAAAGCATGAAGAATAAATTGATTGGAGAATATAATCAAAAAAGTAACATGTTTATGGCTCAAAGTTATTAAGTTCCAGTTTCAATTCATTTCACAATACCTGGGTAAAACTATTTCAATATGGATCATTTCTGTTGAATTAATGTTGAGGCGGAATCTAGACAAATAGCCAACCCAACTCTTAATGCAACTGAGCGAAATAAGAAAAAGAGAAAGTGCGGTGACGAGGTTATAGTTTATATATTCTCAACTATAGAATACACGGATTTTATCATAGAAAAAATATTTTAACGCTCCCTCTTAATCAGTCCCGTCTTGACAGATTTAAGTTTGCCTCTAAAATTTTCACTGTTGTCCCTACTTTAAGTCCACATAGACATGTCTTTAATATTACCTTAATTCACATTTAACGTATTACATCATGTACATTTCACATAACATCTATTAACATAAATACATTACATTTGTTTGTTCTCCAAATTGGGGCAATTTTGGACAGGTGTAGGTTCCGAATATGTGATAAGCTTACATATTATGTGCCTATCTAAAATTACAATTATACAGTAACTCCTGTTTCAAATTTATAAAAGGACGTACCAAATTTTACTTAAGTTTAGGTTTTATATATACATTTTATATTTAAGTTGCACAAAAATCATTATTCTATGTTTGAACAGACACATTTCTTAAATTTGTAATTTTGACATATCTAGCACAGATTTATATTAAAATGAAAACATATTGATCCAGATTTAGGATGATAGCTTAATATACAAAGGGATTTTTTCAAATCAAATTTAAAATTTAATCAAATTTTCTCCACCATCTACTAATTATTTCCTCACAATTTGGTAAAACTTTACATTTTCATTCAAAAGCATTGATTGTTAGATGAAATAATTGTTAGCAATTTTGTTAATGGGATATAAATGGAAATGGATGTAATTTTTAGTAATGCGTGTCAAAATACGCATACACGCAATTTGATTACGGGACGTTTAATAATGAAAATGTACACAAATGTTTTTGATTCTTTCATGACACTACTTTCTTGTGAATTGCAAGAAAACGAGTATATTATGTTCTATTATTGTCTTACGCAGCAATTATTTCAACGTAAATATATATATATATATATATATATATATATATATATATATATATATATATATATATATATATATATATATATATTTGTGTTTGTGTATGTGTGTGTAAATTTACATGTTTTTTATTGCGTTAATAACAAAAATAAGAGAAGTATCATATAAAACAACTAAGATAAATATCTCTACATTAATTATGTATAACGTCTTAAGGTTCAAATTACACAAGAAAATACGAATAAATAAATGCGATCTGCAAATCGAATTGTATTGTCATACATTATTTGATGAATTCAATTTGACTCACATAATTTCTAGAAGAAAAGCTTGAAATTCATATTCAAGCACATGAGTTATATACCAGTATTATGCTGATATAGTTATATCACATAGTTGACACTTTTAATAAAACAATAATACACAATATAAGAAACAATAATACACATAATATAAGAAAAATACAGATAACATTCGGTACTGATATCTTCCACTTATACAGTATGATATCTTTCACTGATCACAAATGAGCGATTGTAGATGTAATGAATATAATATTAGGTTACAAAAACATAGCCAATGAGAACATAAAAATAGCCCACAAACACATTATCTTTAAGAAATTACTAATTGGATTTGATTTGTTTTTTGCAAAAACTTTGCATAATTTAATAAAACCTGACCGATATTACCTTGGAATACCACTTCTTGCAGATGCAAAAAAAATTTTCATTCCAATGTCAAATATTGAGAAATAATTTTGTGCAATCTTGAGAAGCAAAATGTCCACCTTCCGCAATAATAAAGTCGTGGTGCCTAACATCATAAATAAGCATGATGATACACCAGGCCACCTGATACAGAATCGTTTGTAAGCCTGAACCCTGTAAATAATGCCCTAATTTTTACTTTCAAAAGATCACATTCCTTAACAAGTAACAAGATCTTCTATAGCAAAATATCATTAATGTTTTCATTCGAATAGAATAAGAAATAAAACTCAAAGCATCAGCTGGAACCTTTCCACTCAACAGACGGATTAAACAATGTAATCTTTCTGGTGAGGTGATTACTTAAAATTAGGTGAAATGTTCCCCGAACTCGTTATCAATCTCCTTCAATTTTCAATTGTCTTTTACTTTTATACGCTGAAATTTGGCGACCGGGGAAGGCCTAAGACATACTTTCATTTGAATCTTGGCACTAAGTCGAAATTAAGCGCTGTAATTATGCAAACCCGTTAGCTGGCGCTTGGAGTTGTCCAATTTGTTTTTGTAAGTGGTAAAATTATAAGTGGCGTTTGTACTAAAATCGATTGAAATTTATCAATGTTTGGCTCTCAGAGACTTTGTGCTGTATAGACTTTGTGCTTGTAGAGACTTTGCATGGTATTAGTTATTTTTATCCAAGACCGAAATTTCTTAAATTTCCATTAAATTTTTCTATACATATCAAATTTATTCTCTTCTAAAAAAGCTGCACCGTACTGATATCGTAGAAGAAGATATACTTTTACTACTATCTAGTGACTGAGGGTCAGTCATTTTATTTATTTGTGTTGTAATTCCATCCAAAGATACAGAAGGGCAATGGAAAGTCTATTAATCTTTAATAAGTAAGTTTACTTTAGCTTTAATTGTAACACTGTGTCCGTTTAAAGGTGAAAGGTAAAGTTATTTTGCTGTTACTAAATTAAAATTGTCTAAATCAGTTTTTAATTAAATAGCTATTAATATTTTGCCAGAGTAAGAAACGCTGGATAAATTAAGGAAAGCAAACAAAGCGAATACGGACCTTAAATAAAGATAATCAATTTTCATGATAAAGTTTTGTCACAATGGTCAGAATATTAGGAATGAAAATTAGAGAAATGTTCAACAATTTGAACAGTTCTAATATTTGAAAGAACTGCCATTATTATAGGCGTGAAATAATAGTGCTAGCCTGAGACATTACAAATTACAATATTATCATATTTAAAACAAACAAAATATAAACTAATATTTTCTTGAAAAGTTTAGAAGTGCTGAAGTATATTTAAAAATAAAGATCAAAAATAAAAACAATAAATAGAATGTGATTTTTTATATTTTCTTTAAAGTATGCGTTCATAATTTTAATAAATACTATTAGGGCGTTAAATAATGAAATATTATATATAGCCGCTGAACACGTAATACACTTACCTCTGCAATAGTTGTATTTTCATTGCGTTAGCCGTTTTGAGAAATAAGGTTCGAAAGACCAGATTATTCCACAGCATCTCAGGTTTATCTTTATGAAAACACAACCGTCGAGGAAAGATATTATCCCCGACGCTGTAATTAAGTTCGTAACATTGAGCTGGCACAATTATAACGTGGCTATCTAAAAATAGTTAATACAGTTACAGGAACATAATGAAATAATAAGAAGATAACCAAAAAGTGAACAAAATGTTATTCTCAACGAAGAAAACTTAGGCTAACCTTGAATATATATTTAATGACAGATGACTAAACGATCTCGCTTGAATTTTATAAAAAAATACAAACCTATAATATTCTTGTGTAATGTTATGATTTTATCAACAATTCTCTCAATAAAATCCTGCCAAAGTTCGCTGAACTATGCAGAAATAATGGAAGTTTGCAAATACACGAATGTAGTCATGCGTCTTCTCCCTTCATAGAGACACAAGAACTACCTTTATATAATAATGAATGTTGTTATTACTCAAATTACTTAATACTGAACCATACATAGGTGTTTCTACAAAAAAGTTCCTTCAAAAATTATATTTGCATATCTATAAAACGTATTTGCATAGACGCTCTTACTGATATTCAGTACTGACCAGTAGTCTTACCAAAGTTTCTGTAATAGGGATACTCTTTCTATCACAGTTTTTAAAAAGCTTTTTTTAAAAAGCTCGTGGTTGACTTAACTATGAATTTTGATGACTCCGAACTACTCCACTTCTAAATGTGTCTGTGTATAGTATAGCGGGAGCGGGAAAGAAACTCGGTCACAAAAAAAAAAAACTTTTTTTTTTGTTCATTCCATTCTGAATTCAAGTATACAGAACTTAAACAGACCACCATATAAGATTCAACATATATTTGTAATTAATTTTTACCATGGAAATGTGTTCTTCATCTCATGAACAAGGGCAAATGCCCAATCCACTTGAACTCCATACGCGGTTGAAATATGTACGAGTGGGTACCGCGTATAAACCACAAGTATAAATAATTAGCAGACTATGTAGTAGAAGAAGAAAAACTTTTGTAGGTATATATTTTCCTTACCAATGCTAAAATTCATTTACGTAAAAATTGATAATTTTTCATAATAAATATAATTGAATGAAATATTCAGCAATAATTATATTTAATTTCGTTAAAATCCGTTGAATCGTTTAAACGTGAAACAAAGCCAAACAAATATACTGACAAAATTTAACTTTCATTAAATTGACAGGGATTAATAATTTAATAATTTCAATCAAAAAATTCACTGCGAATATAACAAAATATAATTTAATTTTTATTCATATTCAGCTTATCATCTTCCGATCATTTTAGCGTAAAATAGCTCATATGCACATTGCGAAACCAAATGTGTAATTTGAATTATTTCTATATTTTTTTTTGGAAAATTTGGTTTATCTGACATATCTCATATTACCAAATTGAAGGGTGTGCTAACGATGGTGATATTACTCTGGAGATTTTAACAACTGTAGTAGGTAAAGATTCCTCATTTAAATCCAAATGCTCAGTTTTAACGTGCAGTTCTCACGCCTGCAACCCAAGGTCTGATATTGAACAGAGTGTACTCCATAGATTTAACGGACTGTAGCAGCTAAAGACTGCTTTTACATTCAACAGTTTATCGGCCTGTTTTTATATCTGTAAAAATAACCTTTGCTGCCGTAATAAAGTTTGTAACTGTGACGAAAGGAAATTTACAATTTAGATGATACGATTCTGAAGACATTTAGATCGTTATTTGTAAATGTGACATCTTTACAGTGAATACATCTATGGTTTTGAATTTAATAAATAGGTTTTGAAACAATTTATACTTGTATACTTTCATTATGTAAGTCACTATTAATTGCAGTATGCCAAATTTTCTTTGTACCAATATTTTTTCAAGATTCAAGATGCCATTTATTTAGCTGTATATTAATTGTGTAACAGGAGTTAAGGCTGCAATTTCACCAAGATATAAAAATAATGAAATGCGTTCAATAAACCGAATTCTATTGGACTAATTTATGTTAAACTGAATTAAATTGAGTAATGTATGTTCTATTAAAACTCAAATAGAAATTGGAGCCCTTCCTTTACTTTACTCTTATTGTTTAATTCCTAATATGCGGAATGTTCTCCAAAGTTCTAATCAATTTCCTTTAATTTTCCATTGCCTTTTTATTTTATGCGCTCAAATTTGGCGACCAGAAAAGAACTGAAAACGTATTTTTCTCCCGTTCCATTTGAATTTAGCGACTAACTCGGAATTAGGCGGTTTAATTATGCAAACCCGGACGGCTGTCACTTGGAGTGCGATTTGCTTTTGTCGGTGGTGTAATAATGAGCGGCGTTTGTACCACGATGCACTATATTTTATCAATGGTTAGCTCCCAGAAACTTCGTCTTGAGTAGACCTTGGGCTTGCAGATATTTTGCATGGTATTAGTGACATAATCCAAGATTGAAATATCTTAATGTATTTATAAACTTTTTAGTACGTTTCAACATGTTTCAATATTTTAAATATTTGTACTTGTACCATTATAAAGTAAAGCTTAAAAGCCATTTATTTTGTCGCATAAATACATCTAACAATAGAGAGGGTTGACGTACATAGTATTCGCAGTTAATAAAAAAGTTTAATTTAGCTGCAATTGTAGCAATACACGACTGCCTGATTTAGAAAAATGATTATCCGTTTAATGGGTGCAAAAGCTTTTTATCATATTCCTATTACTAATGGATCTGTTAAGTCTAGTAATAAAATTAGAAGTGTCAACCAACGACCATTTTTACCAGATAGAAGTAGACGAAAATAGAGATCAGTTACTTTCTTTTACATAATTACTGTATAAATTAAAACAGTTCTTTTACTATATTTAATTAAATTACTTAAAATACATACATTAACATGAATTCAATAATCACGAAAAACTGAGTAACGTGAGAAGTGTGAAAGGTCAAATAGCGTTTGAATTAATTCTTCACGCTGTTATATGACTTAATTAAGGAATAACCGGTGAAACCGGCAATTTAGGTTTATGAATATTTTGATATTTACAGCTAATATTGTATTTATGTAAGATTAGGTTTCCATAAAACCATTCATTGTTTCAACAGAATTCAATCAGGAATTTTTGACTTTAACATTTTTGACCATTAGACATTAAATAAAAACCAGTCAGTACTAGTTGTCATATATACTCTAAAATAGTGAAATAAACAATTACATCCAGAATAAGAAACATATTGTTAAACATAGTACTATTTACTTTATTTCTTTATTTTATCTAAACAAAACATTTAAACCCATTGCCGTGTTTATGTTACGCAACCACAGTGACAGAACGCGGTTGTTTTTGCCGGCACCGGTGGCAAAGCAGCGCGGCGTGTTTGAAATAACAAACCACTTAAAGCTATTCCTGTGACTACACTAATGAATTCTGTTAATTGGTTTTTGGGGTATGATTGAGGAATACGATATGGTATACGAGAATTCGTTATACATCATATATTTTTTTAAGTATTTACCTTTCATTATAAGGTGTATGCATTTTTTTAATCAACTGAAATATAATTGAAAATGTCAATTATAATGCTAAAATGATTCAAATAATTACTACGTTGAAAATTTGTGAAAAAAGATTATTCTGTGATATGGACCGACGTTCCCTCAGCTGGCGATTTCACTAATTACGTGTTGGTATCCGTAATTTCATTAAATACCAAAGTGTTTTCTCCAACAATATCGGTTTAAATTAAATGAGACCAATTTCTACTCGGACAAGAAAAGTTTATTTTTATATAAGGTTTACAAACACAGGCGATATTTATTTTCCTGTTATGTATTATATGATAGTGTACAAAAGATTTCGAAAACTCAAAACTCATGTATGATATTAAATGGCCTTCTGTGTACTATATATGTACAAAATGAAAATAATTTATTAGTTGCAAAGGGCAAAATATATTGCATTATGAAAAATTTGATTACCCTGTTAATTTTGGTAAATTATATATTTCTTTCCAAAAAAGTTTTTAAAAAAAAATTATGCATGTGGTTAAGAAATAAATAATATTGTGTGGAGGTTTGTCGTTATTATTAGTAGGTTTAACAAATTGTCATTGAAATATTAATTCCTTGACCATTCGATTATCTCAACGCCAAGGGTTACTTATATATTAGTTGTATTAAAAACCAGTTTTTAATATTTCACTCATTAATTCGAAGTTATACAAATTATGTTTGCTTCAATTTATTTTATCAAACTTGTCATCTAACAGTATCTTATTGTATCTTAAGGCAATTATTGGATTCTGTAAATAGGTAGTAATATTAGTTTGTTACTTTTTTTCGTAAATTGTAAGTTAATGTTGCCGAAGTGAAGACAATACGTTAACGATGTTGTTAAATATAGTTAACTTACTTAATTTAGTATGACCACTAGCAAACAAGAGTAACTATGGATTCGGCACATTGTCTATTTTCGCAGAATATTTGCAATGAAATTTGAAGTGAAAACTTTTTTAGCTCTCCTGCCCAAAATTTCCGTACAGTGAACGAATCTGAACCCTCGGGTTCGGGTCGTTAATGCTGAATCAGGTAAACTCGGCTCCCTTTGGCGTCGGCCAAGTTAACTACTTTTTTAGGCTTACAAAGCACAATATTTCCAAATATCAAGCTAACTACTTTTTTAAGGGTAAGAAGAAAATATCAAAATATCAAGCGATCTACTATTATAGAAATACCATGCGTACTTTTTTATTAATATTTTACTTTTCTGAGTATAACTCAATATAATATGCAAAAGTTATTGTACATAAACAGTGTAATGATTCAAGTAATAATATACAGTAAGTATTTAATATTTTACGCGTATGTTATTTTATTTTACGATGGTAATCTCCTGTTGTTAACTATTCGCCGAACTAATGTCCATTTTTTACTTTCACTGTAATTATACGTATATATATATACATATATATATATATATATATATATATATATATATATATACTAGAGTTCCATACTCAACTTACATATATGTATTTTTGCAATAATGTATTTTTCTAAGCAAAACGCGCCGTAAGATAAATCACACTTCACAATCAACAAAATGTATTGATTAGGAAACTCAGAGTAAATTATATAAAAATGAATAAAATTTACTTCAATTGCCTACATTTTACAAGCGTCGTAAAACGGAAGAATAGCAAAATAAATCTGAAATCTGAAATAAATCTGCGCCTGATTACAAAAGAATTATTTAATGTTTATTTCTTTTTCTGTTGCAAACTTGCGATTTGTTTCGCGCGCTGTCTTTAACCTGGCGGCGGACGCCATATTTCTTTGTTCTTTACTCTTACCATCGGCAATTCAATACTTTATTCGGTTTTATAACTTATAACTCTTATGTTAGCTATAATTATTTTTAAACTCACATGATTATAAAGATTTGGGGAATAAAAGTGATCAAATGTGGATGTAACGAAGCTTATCTCCTAAGATATAGGATTAAAGACAAGAAAACAAAATTATTTTTTATTTTATAAAATAACTCCAAATGGAAGGACATTTTTGATTTCTAAGAACTTCCAAAATGTAATTCATATATTACATTAAATTTTATTGAAGGTCCGACATGATAAAATTTATATTTTTCATTGCAGAATCCTCCAAAATGGCACGTCAACTACCAAAATTAAATTGTGTAATGGTCTGTCATATTAGAATAAGTGTTGTGATAATCTAAATAATATATATGTAATCGCAGGATAAATTGTCACAAAATCGAAATAATTTGAGAATAAATTAACCATTAAATGAAACTACGTGATGCAGTATTATTTCTACATTACGAAAATTCTTTACCATGACCTAGGTTTCGTTGTATTACAACATCTTCAGGTGGGTAATTAGCAAAGAGTGGCTTAGGTCATGGTAAAGAATTTAAATAAAGTAGAAGTAATACTGCATCACTTAATTTCATTTAATTGTGAAAAAAGAATTTTCCAAAATTAAAGCCAAATATGTTCAAGAATAAATTGGATCAAAGTCTAAGTCATGTCAAAATAAAGTGTGTCGCAGTCTAGATAATATTAGAGTAATAACAGATTTTGCACGGTCTAAGGCATACCAAAATATATTGTGTCCCAGAATAAATATAAAATTGTTAATATTTCTTAAAAATATTCACATTTTGAGTAAATTTCGAGAACGCGGAAAAATAGAGTAACAATATAAATTTAAAAGCTTGATTAGGACTGTCGATTACAAGCTCAGCATACCAAACTCCATTAACTTAATTTTGATTAATTTTAGTCTACTATTTTATATTTAAAACTCTATGAGTTATTTTACAACATACCCATGTGTAGTATCCAGTATTTTCAATGTATTTGAAGTTTAAGCCATTACTAATACATGTTGAAAGTAATAACAATAACAGCAACCAAATAGATATGATAGTCACCTTATAGGGTACGTTTTCCTTTCTGAGGTACGTGTCTTCAAAAAGAAATAAAGTCATTTTAATGAAATACTAATATACTAATATTCCCCACCGTGTAACTCGAGTACTGTTTTGTCGACTAGACTTTTGTCATCGCCTGGAAGATAATATTTCATGCCTGCTCAGTTTGTCCTTTCGTCGCTTTAATACATTCTTTGCTGTTTTTTATTCTTGCCTCAACTTAGAAGCAATTAGAAAAACAACATAAGTTTATATTAAATAAAAATCAGCGGTGTGCCATTTTTAAATCAGCATCAGTGTTAACTTTAAATATTTGTCTCTAAACAAATGGATAAATATATAAAAATATTATTAATAATATTCAAATATTCGACGAAACTACATTAAAAAGCGTTTAAAAACCCCTATGAGGTTTTATTCACACTTGACGGTTATTCCTTCTTACTCTTAATACTTTAAAAAAAACTGTTTCGTCAATTTCTGCAATCTCATTTCAATTTCATTTATATATAAATTTATTTAATATATATATATATATATATATATATATATATATATATATATATATATATAAATCTGCATTTTTTTAAAACCTACTTGCATATATTCACTAATCACACGTTCCATTTATCATAATGTTCGTTTTTTAAAATGTTCATTTTGTCGATAAACAAAGTAATATAAACATAATTAATTATATGAAAGTCCGTTGTAATATCTATGGTATATTAATACATGTGTAGTAAACTTTATTTTCGTACATTCAATGTTTACACATCGTGTTTGTCGTTATGTTCATTGGTCCTCATTTTTTTTGACATTTGGTTTCTTGCTGATATATGTTACACGTTTCTATTTATTATAGATCAGTATTTTACCAACAATAACGCCAGATCAATAGTGTTATAGACTTGCTCTTAGATTTGCGTATATTTTACTTTACCTAACAACTAGAATTTCATGAAGTCGATTTTTGTGAATTAATTTCAAATTTTAATAAAATACAAATTAAATTCAAAATTCCAGTCCAATCACCTTCAGTGCGACGATATTCTGACCAAACAATTTCAAATTGTTTATTGTAAAATTTGGAAATTTGATATATTCGGAATATGAAATATCCATATATATTGTTTCTTAAAAGTGTTTTTTTTATGGGTACGCCGTATTAACACTTCATCAAATCCAACGATTTAGCTATCATTTTGAAGAGTACCTTCTCTGCTAATGATGAAAAATAAACAAATAATATAAAATTAATTGTTTAAATAAAGCTTTTCATTTTATAACTCTCTGTACATTATTTTTCAAAAATGTTTATATTGTATATAGCACCGACTTGCGAATAATTTGCAAGAGCCAACTAATTGTTTATTGAAAAAAATATACTCAAATTTTTGTTATTAGTCTATCCTAAAATATTACCTTTTCTGATATAAAATTACATGTAATCAAAAAGCACACCTTGATGATATTTTGACAAAGAATGAAGTTCTGAAATCTATGAGTATTTTGTCAAAATTCTCATTCCGTGACAAGTATTTGGAAAATACTGGGAATTTGCCACAAGTTCAATATTAAAGGCTATATAAACCGAGTGCAAGCATTAGTGATATTGTTTTTGTCATTATGATGTTTGACAGTTTGAATTTAAACCCGTGTATTTTTTTGTGGATTTGTTACTTTTTGTGACACTTTTATCCATATGTTTCTGTTGCTTTCAAATTTATAGTTTAAATATGACTACGTGATTTAAGATATTTGAAGAAACATAGACATTATTTTATCAAACAGTGAGAAACTCCCGATAAAGCAAAGAATTCATTATAATATTACCGTTTATCAGGATGTTAAATAACTTATGATGTCACGGTAAAACTCTTTTCGTAGATTCGGTGCGATTTAATTACAATAACACTCGAAATACGACCTTTAGGCAATATATTAAAACTCCTTTCAAACCGAAAAAATATTTTCTAAATCACTTTTTTTTCAAAAAAATCGAGTCATCACGGGACGCCCAGTAGATATGAAGTACCAAATTTTTTTTCGCTATCAATATTACTCGTATTTCCCTTAAATAAACGTTTTAAATGTTTTAATACACTTTAATATAATACGCCGAAATAAACGAGTAATATTATAATCGTGCTGATAAGAAAAACGTGCTATATATAACAATGCTGAAAATTAAAAACGTGCTATATATAACAATGCTGAAAATTAATAACGTGCTATATATAACAATGCTGATAATTAAAAACGTGCTATATATAACAATGCTGAAAATTAAAAACGTGTATATATAAAAATTCTGATACATTAAACCACTCGTAAAGTAGCGTGTATGTAGTGCATAAGAAAGGGAAGTGTTAAGTTGAAAAGAGCCAATCTGGCGATAACGCAAATCTGGCCGAATTAAGTCAGAAACAGCCAACATGATGCAAAGTTGAAAATATTAAACCGTAAGTGCCGACAAGACGCGAAGCTGGCCGAATAGCAGAAAAACCGCGAAGCTGGTCGAATTAAGTAGGAAAGAGTTGACAAGATGCGAATCTGGCCAAATGGCACACAAGCTGTGAAGCTGACCCACATAACCAGGCAAAAGCAAACAGGACCGGAAACTGGCCAAATAGCAAGACGCGACGTGCCATCAGAACGATTTAGTCCCACCGTTTATCGAAAAGAAAAAGTGCTCACCATTATTATTTATATTTTAATCTAGTATTATTACAAAATATAAATAATTAACACTATTATTTAAATTATAGAAAAAAACCTTTAAAGATACCAATTCAATTCGGAAAATTACACGAAAATACTCAGATACACAAGTAAATGTGTTAAAGTAAAACCCCCGTATCATTACAGGGATAAAAACGAAGTTTTGTAAGTAGTCCGATAATAAAAAATGAGACAAAGTAATAATTATTTATGGATGCTAGAATGTATTCAAATACGAATGAAAATATTAATAAATTAAAAGAGATTTTACGCCTATAACATTCATTACAACGAAGCGACAATAAAAAAAATCTCGAAACATTCGCAGAGCATTCGCGGGTTGACGCGGCTATTTATATTGTATGCAGAAGCAGATGGCGAACTTACAACTCGAAGGCTACTCTAAGTGCCAAGTTCGAAGCGGCTACTGTTGCATACTAAGTTTGATTTAATACTTTTATTTTTTTACGACATTACGGAGCCTCGGGAGGTAATATTTTCCAAAACGAGAGGTGGTGTGGAAGGAAAAAAGGTATATTTCGAATAAAGATAAACTATATTATGAAAAACTTTCCCAAAAGAAGCTAGCTGTAAAAGCGTGATTTTATTTGACATGTGATTTATTTTTTTAACTCATTCTTTCCCAAATAATTAGACTGAATTTACTCGTTTAGTACACTGGTGTCTTTGAGACTGCTAAAAGACATTATGTACTAAAAGTAAATGCTTTGTCTACTGAAATGTCTAGAACAAACAGAAACGCAGAAATCGATTAAAAAAAAAATCGGAACGATTCTGGCCGACTCTTGTCGATACGAATGTTAAAACTATCTGAGCGAGAAAAGAATAGAACATATGTAAGCAGATGGAAAGTTGAACACCGACTTTATCCTATAAAAGTCGGCAGTTATTGGCCGCCGTTTCATTACTTAAAACATTCATTCGACTGTGTTGCACGTCGCAGTGACATAAGTATCGACAATCACACACAGTACTAAATTCATATACGAAACTGAAACAACTTTTATGATCAATATTTAAATATTGAATATATTTGGCGTTAATTTTGTAGAAATTCATTATTCACAATCAAATGAAACTACGTGATGTAGTATTATTTCTACTTTCTTTAATTTCTTTACCACTACCTAGGTTTGGTTGTATTACAACATCTTCAGGGGGGATATTAGCAAAGATTATGTTAATTAAATTATAAATAAATATCCTGTAAGTTCCCTGAGAGATACATTTTTGTACAGCATTTTGAAAGTTGTACTAAATCTAACTCTTACTCTATTTGATTATCTTTATTATTTAGACAATTTTGAGATAATAAAAAAAAATATGAACCTCGTTAAATAAACACAGCTTCTTTAAGTATAACTCTATAATAGTAAAAGGCCTGAATAATAAGTTATTAAATACATATTCCTAAATAAATGAACCCCATTAATTCCAAGTAGGTGTATCTGAAAGAAACATTATTTTTAAAATAACTATTGATGAAATGTATCGAAGAACGTTCAGCGTCTTGAATATTTAATTTATAATTTACTTTTAAGAAAATAAAATCTTTCATTAAAATATACAAAACAAAAAGTAAATATTTTCCATGAAATCTCCTTTCGATTTTATTTTATTAACTAAAACTAACAAAGCAAAGCTTTTGAATTTAATTGTGGTTCAAATCACCTAATTATAATTAAAATTGTTTTATGTTTAAATAATTGCCTATAAATATTAGTTTGGCTTTCCTCATATACGACTTCTTAGCTCCAAGATTAATTAATTAATTCACTTTCGTTGTGTTACATTAAAACTTTCAAATTTAGTAGAATTAAAGTAGCTTAAAATAGATTTTATTTATAGTTTGTTTAGTAAATTTGAAAGGAATATTGAAGTGTTGACATAATTTTTGATGGTGATTAGAAAAGAAGGCATTTTGTTTAGTGTAATTAAACGGCAATAAATTTTTTTTAGATTTAAAGGCGCAATTTCAGACTTTACAATGATTTTGAAACATCATTTCAAATTAACTTACACCTTATACATACAAGATCTTACATACTACAAAAATCATATTTTATCGTCACGACGTCGAGGAACAATGTTAACACAAAATTGATTCTGAATCTTTGTCATTTACTTTTGTCGACCAACGGTCATATGATGAAAACAATACAACATTAAAATGTAAGTCTACGAATAAAAGTCAATAAAACTTGGAAAACTAAACATTCTAAATAGGGAGAATGAAACAATATAAAGGTTTCTAGCTTTAAGCGTAATTTATAGCAACTTGGAGTCTGTTAATTCAGATCAGCTAACGACTTAACTTCTTTCTAAAACCAACATTTTCTACAAATTTGCCTTAAATATAAGACGTTTCTCTCTAAATAACTTACCACGAATCTAATGAATAACCACGGAACTACTAGATAACGTGTGCTATTCTTTTTTTCACTTAATAATTCTAACTTAGCTATATGCTTTGATTACCCTAATGAGAATAAATTAAATTTAAACCTTTCCTAATATAAATTGATAAAAAGTCGTGATATTTCAACCTAACTTTATGAGAGTATCGTCATCGTTTAGACATCGATTTTAAATCATACACACCATTTCGTATATACAGAGAAAAACAATAGTGCTCAATCTTCACCAATATCACCTATTCTTAACTTCGCTACAAATGTTAAATCTTTTTTCATAAAAAATTATGTTGTTTTTCATATAGCTAGTGCTATATATATAGTCAATGACCATTGTGAACAAACGATTAAAACGTTTCTATTGGAAGAGAAATTTCAGTGACAATCTACTGCCGCAAAGCAAAATCAATTAATTAGCTTAATATCATTATCTATCTCATTAATTAGCTTGATGTTATTATCTATCTTGTCGATGTTAATTACTTTCAAGACAGATTTATTAGTAAACAAAAGGCCGTGGATATTGACATGGATAAATTGGCTATAAAGACGGACTGAAATCGTTAAAATAAATACGATTGGATTGGATGATTTTGTGCAAGGAATATAACAAACGACATATTGAAATTACACATAATGAGTAAATGCTATAAGTTAATGAATTACAAGATGTGAGAAACCACGATTACATCTAACAATAGAATATTAATATCTACGACCGTAGAGTCGTTACAGCAAAATGAAAATTAACATAATGAACATTTTTTTAAAATATTTACATCTTATACATAAGAAATTAAATTGTACTTTTTGTTTTGCTCGGGATAACCTGAAATTATTTAAGAAATGGTCCGTTAACGCCAAGTTGTTTGGATGTGTGTTTATATCATCTTACTAGTGTTGGAAAAAGTTAAAAATCGTATCCAAGCCAAAAAGCGACTTTCCTTATCAAATTATTATTTCTTCTGTTTTATAAAATTCTCGTTAATTTAGAACGCATTTAATAAAAGCTTTATTAGATGCAAAAGTGATGTAGAATTATTTGGAATAATATCACAAGTATCAATTGCATAACTATTTTAGCTATGGATTTAAAATAACGTCTCATATGGGAATAAGTGAATTAATGAGAATAATTTAAAAAAATTAATAAACATGGAACCAGTTTAACATAAAAATACATCAAAAATCGAGATCTCTGTAAAAGAAGTATTTCTGCAGAATTCGTTTACACCTACGCTATTATGCTCTTTGTATTACTGGTCGTTTTATTTCTATATTTTAACTTTTCTTTCTAATTTGTTGGCAGTACATTTCACTATAGTAATGTAGACCATGATTATATCAAGACGAGAATTCACAAGGCAAACGCGGCTTTCATTCAGCTCTACGCACTATGGGGAACATGGAAGACCTCCACGACAACTAAATTCCACAAAGTAAAGGTTCTATTGTATAGGTATATGGTATGGAAAGTGATGTAGATATATAGGTAGATTGCGCGGCTTGTAAGTCTCCATCAACCGAAGTTTGAATGAAAATCTCCGTATTTTCTGGTCAAAAATGTTCTCAAACAAGCCAATAAAATAGGGCTTATACATTGTAATACAATTGTGTTGAAATTACCTAAACGTGTTGGTTAAATATAGGCGTTTATAGTATAATTAAGTTAGGCCTCCTCTACTCTGACGTACGTAGTAAAATTTACATTGCAATTACCGTGAGATGGTTTTTCACGAATTTCGAAACTCCTTGCATTCACTTATTAATTAATATTGATGATAAATGAAAAAATATAATTTGCGAATTCTTTTTAGAATCTGGTTTAAAAAGTTTGACTATTAATATCAGATTCTCGTGGATTGCATGCAAGTACATTATGTGTTATGTAATAAGTATTTAAAATTAATACGTAATTGAAATATTACTGAACCAATTTATACAAATATATTACGATAATACCGTACACTGCACGCTAGTCCTATACACGTACACTATGTGCTACAGTTTATATAATTGTATATCACAATTACATTACACCGCCGATCACATTTGTATGACCCACTGTAGCGTCGCCGACACCGCCTTGGTTAAACCACGTTTATGCCTGTCATAAAATTTTGCTTACATTGCTACCACACTGGTACTGGTGCTGTATGCTGTGTCGGTTCGGTCCAATATAAAATTCCTAGACTCGTTGAATGTAACGAGAAGTTCATACTTAAAAGGTATAACAACTACAAGAGTGACAAAACATCTATACTTGCCACTCAGTGTATCTGTAAGAAGGAGAGGAAAAAATACAGATTGCCCCACTTCTTATAGAGTAAACATTCAGTAAAAAGAAATTAGTTTAGTTAAGTTTTCGTTATTTTCAGATATGGCAACCAGTTGAAAGACCGGACTAAAATTTTTAATCTCTCTTAATGCCGAGAACTATTTGATCTGATCAGTAGTAAATTTGTTTTCTCGTCCCCGTCGTTGTAAAATATTATTTGTCGTAATGTTTAATCAACATCTTTAAATAATGTTAAGCACATTTAATATTTTATTTAAGTTAAAATATTTCTTTAAGAAATTAAAATAATTCTACGAAATTTGAATTTGTAAAAAAACGCATTGTCCATTATTTAACTGTAATTTAGAATATTTCAAAAAGTTAAAAAATTAGCCAAATGATACAGAAATTCGCTTTAAATTATGAGGACAACAGAATCCATACATGTAAAAAGGCAGTGTGTTCTCATTTCCTATATTTATCTGTTACTCAATATATATGCCTTGTGTTACATATGATTGTATCCTGTTTCCAGTAATTGTGCCACATTTTAAATTTCAACAATTTAGTGATGACTGAAAACGACTAAAAGAATTTAGAGTAAGCTATGATTGTTATTGAGTATGATATTAGAGTGTAAACGCTTGGGATGCTTTATCTTGAAATCTAATTGAAATGTTAAGCACTTTAATATTGATTTGAAATAAAAAAAAACATTTTTCTTACAAAAAGTGCCTGTATATATAAGACTTAAATAAAAAATGGGTTTTTATTTTAGTTTTTTAGACTATTAAATTATTTTTACTTTTTTCAGTTTGATATTAAACGAGGTAATAATTTTTGAACTTACTGTATATTACATTTAGAACTACAAATATTAACACTTTATTAAAAAAACTTCTAAAAAATTTAAATAAGCGGAGCTGCATATTTGATTAGCTTAACGTATCTCTTCTCGATTCAGTGTATCTAAGCGTGTATCCTATGCTGAGCTTGTATCCTATCAATTTCTGCTAAAGCATCAGTAATGCTAGACGGCTTTACTGAAGTCTAGAAAGTGATTTTACTCTATTTAAAGCTACTTACGCCTGCTCAGGGGCAAAGGTTCGTGATCCTAACTACTGGGTATATAACAATTAGAAACTTAAAAACGTTTATTATATGTTGTTCCGTTATCCAGTTCAGTGTCTAACTTTCGGTTCTATTTCATTCAATCAGTCCTATGGTACCATTTTATTGGGTTATCATCCAAACTACCAAAAACTGCTTAGTTTCATGATCATGCAATAACTAGAAACCCAAACATGATCAGGATAGGTCGTTACGTTATCGAGTTCAGTATCTAACTTCCGGTTCTATTTTAGTAAATCAGTCCGATGATACCATTTTATTGTGTTGTTATCAGAACTACATATAACTGCCAAGTTTCATGATAATACAATAATTAGAACCAAAACCCAAATACGGGTAGTATACGTTGTTCGGTTATCATATTCAATGCCTAACTTTATTTTATCGTACAGAGCTATACACAATTGCCAAGTTTCATGATGATATAATATTAGAAATGCATGAAATTTAGTTTCCTAAATTTTATTACCCAGTTAATTAGTTTCAATTCGGTCGAATAAAATCATGATGAATAAATTGATTGGAGAATATAATTAAAAAAGTAACATGTTTATGGCTCAAGGTTATTAAGTTCCGGTATCAATTAATTTCACAATGCCTGGATAAAAATTGTTTCAACATGGATCATTTCTGTTGAATTAATGTTGAGGCGGAATCTAGACATATAGCCAACCCAACTCTTAATGCAACTGAACGGAATAAGAAAAAGAGAAAGTACCGTGACGAGGTTATAGTTTATGTATTCTCAACTATAGATTACACGGATTTTACAGGAAGGGTTCCAATATCATAGAAAAAATATTTTAACGCTCCCTCTTAATAAGTTCCGTCTTGACAGATTTAAGTTTCCCTGTAAAATTTACACTGCTGTCCCTACTTTAAGTTCACATGGACTTGGCTTTGATATTACCTTAATTGACATTTAACGTATTACATCCTGTACATTTCACATAACATCTATTAACATAATTACATTACATTTGTTTGTTCTCCCAATTGGAGCAATTTTGGGCAGGTGTAGATTCCGAATATGTGATAAGCTGACATATCATGTGCCTATCTAAACAATTATACAGTAACTCCTGTTTCAAATTTATAAAGGTACGTCCCAAATTTTACTTAAGTTTAGGTTTTATATGTACATTTTACATTTAAGTTGCACAACAATTATTATTCTATGTTTGCAGACATATTTCATGAGTTTGTAATTTTTACATGCATTGATTTATATTAAAATGAAAACATATTGAAACAGATTTAGGATGATAGCTTAACATACAAAGGGATTTTTTCAAATAAAATTTAAAATTTAAAACTTTACATTTTCATTCAAAAGCATTGATTGTTAGATGAAATGTTTGTTAGCAATTTTGTTAATGGGATATAAATGGAAATGGATGTAAGTTTTAATAATACGTGTTAAAATACGCATACACGCAATTTGATTACGGGGCGTTTAATAATGGAAATGTAGACAAATGTTTTTGATTCCTTCATGACATTACTTTCTGGTGAATTGCTGACCTACCAAGCATGTAAATTATGACCACATGTTTAAATATTAAGAGGTTAATTTTTGGAATCTTACGTCAAAAATTATATTTATATACATACTATATATATATATATATATATATATATATATATATATATACATATATATATATATATATATATATATATATATGTTTTTTATTGCATTAACAATAAAAATAAGAGAGAGTATCATATATAACAACTAAGGTAAATATTTCTATTTTAATTTTGTATAAGGTCTTAAGGTTCAAATTACACAATAAAAAACACAAATAAATAAATGCGATCTGCAAATCGATTTCTATTGTCATACATTATTTGATGAATTCAATTTGACTCATATAGTTTCTAGAAGAAAAGCTTCAAATCCATATTGAAGCACTGGAGCTATATACTAGTATTATGCTAACATTGTTATATCGCATGGTCAACACTTTTAATAAAAAAATCATAAACAATAATACACATAATATAAGAAAAATACAGATAACATTCGGTACTGATATTTCCACTTATACAGTATAATATCTTCCACTTATCACAAATGAGCGATTGTAGATTTAATGAATATAATATTAGGTTACAAAAACATAGCCAATGAGAACATATAAATAGCCCACAAACACATTAGTGTTAGTCCTCAACTAAGAAATTACTAATTGCATTTGATTTGTTTTTTGCAAAAACTTTGCATAATTTAATATAACTTAACATGTATTACCTTGAAATACCACTTAAACTATCCTGCAGTTGGAAAAAAAACTTCTAATTCTAATGTGAAATATTGTAATAATTTTGTACAATCTTGATACGCAAAATGTCCACCTTCCACAATAATAAAGGCTTGGTGCTTTAGCATCATAAATAAACTTGACAATACAACACCAGGTCACCTAATACAGGATCGGTTATAAGCCTGAATCTCGTAAATAATGCCCTTATTATTATTTTTAAAAGATCATATATACCTTAACAAGTAACAAGACCCTCTATAGTAGCAAATCATTCACATTTTCCATTCGAATGGAATAAGAAATAAAACTCAAAGTAACAGCGGGCGCTCTTCCACTCAACAGACAGATTAAACAATATAATTTGTCCGGTGAGGTGATTACTCAAAATTAGGTGGAATGTTCCCCGAACTCCTAATCAATCTCCTTCAAATTTCAATTGTCTTTTACTTTTATGCGCTGAAATTTGGCGACCGGGGAAGGCCTAAAACATACTTTCATTGGAATCTAGGCATTAAGTCGGAATTAATCGCTATATTTATGCAAACCCGGTCTCTGGCGCTTGAAGTGGTCCAAATTGTTTTTGCAAGTGGTGAAATAATAAGTGGCGTTTGTACTAAAATCGATTGAAATTGATCAATGTTTGGCTCCCAGAGACTGTGATTATTGAAACTTTGCATGGTATTAGTGATAAAATCCAATACCGAAATTTCTTAAGTTTCCGTTAAATTACAATCAAATTTGTTTTCTTCTAAAAAGTTGCAACGTACTGACAATGTAAAAAATATGCTTTCACCCTTATCAAGTAAAGCTCAAAAAGTCATCCTTTTATTTCTTTTTCTTGTAATTCCATACAAGGACACAGAAGAATAACGCAAGCTCTATTAATCTTAAATAAGTAAGTTTACTTTAGCTTTAATTGTAACACTGTGTAGTTGCCTGGTTTTAAAAAACGGAAAGTCGTTTAAAGGTGATGGCATGTGGTGGCATGGAAATGTGTTCTTCATCTCATGAACAAGGGCAAATACCCAATTCACTTGAACTCCATACCCGCTTGAAATATGTACGAGTGGGTACCGCGCAAAAACCACAAGTATAAATAATTAGATTTAGAACTATTAAACTATAAATAATAACTATGTAGTAGCAGAAGAAAAACTTTTGTAAGTATGTATTTTCCTTACCAATTCTAAAATTTAATTACGTAAAAATTCATAACTATTCATAATAAATATAATTGAATGAAATATTCAGCAATAATTACATTTAATTTCGTTAAAATCCGTTGAGCCGTTTAAACGCGAAACAAAGCCAAACAAATATACTGACAAAGTTTAACTTTCATCAAATTAACAGGGATTAATATTTTAATAATTTCAGTCGAAAGCAGTGATTATAACAAAATATAATGATAGATATAGTTTAATCTTAAACAAAATAAAATTTAATTTTTATTTATATTCAGCTTATCAACTTCCGATCATTTTAGCATAAAAAAAGTTCTCACGCCTGCAACCCGAAGTCTGATATTGACCTGAGTGTACTCCATAGATTTAACGGACTAAAGCAGCTAAAGACTTTGCTTTTACATTCAACAGTTTGTCGGTCTGTTTTATACATGTAAAAATAATATTTGCTGCCGTAATAAAATTTGTAACTGTGACGAAATGAATTTTACATTTAGATCGTTATTTGTAAATGTGGCGTCTTTACAGTGAATACATTTGTGGTTTTGAATTTAATAAATAAGTTTTGATACATATTTTTATTTATTCCCAATACTTCTAGGGGAACTGTATACTTTCATTATGTAAGTCACTATTAATTGCAGTATGCCAAATTTTCTTTGTACCAATATTTTTTCAAGATTCAAGATGCCATTTATTTAGCTGTATATTAATTGTGTAACAGGAGTTAAGGCTGCAATTTCACCAAGATATGAAAATAAATAAATGCGTTCAATAAACCGAATTCTGTTATAGTAATTTATGTTAAACTGAATTAATTTGAGTAATGTATGTACTATTAAAACTCAAATAGCAACTGGAGCCCTTCCTTTACCTTACTCTTATTGTTAATTTATTTGATTATTCAAAAATATGCGGAATGTTCTCCGAAGTTCTAATCAATTTCCTTTAATTTTCCATTGCCTTTCTCTTTTATGCGCTCTAATTTGGCGACCAAAAAAGAACTGAAAACGTATTTTTCTCCCGTTCCATTTGAATTTAGCGACTAACTCGGAATTAGGCGGTTTAATTATGCAAACCCGGACGGCTGTCACTTGGAGTTGTTCGATTTGCTTTTGTAGGTGGTGTAATAATTAGCGGCGTTTGTACCACGATGCACTATATTTCATCAATGGATAGCTCCCAGAAACTTCGTCTTGAGTAGACCTTGGGCTTGCAGATATTTTGTATGGTATTAGTGACATAATCCAAGATTGAAATATCTTAATGTATTTATAAACTTTTTAGTACGTTTCAACATGTTTCAATATTTTAAATAGTTGTACTTGTACCATTATAAAGTAAAGCTTAAAAGCCATTTATTTTGTCGCATAAATACATCTAACAATAGAGAGGGTTGACGTACATAGTATTCGCAGTTAATAAAAAAGTTTAATTTAGCTGTAATTGTAGCAATACACGACTGCCTGATTTAGAAAAATGATAATCCGTTTAATGGGTGCAAAAGCTTTTTATCATATTCCTATTACTAATGGATCTGTTAAGTCTAGTAATAAAATTAGAAGTGTCAACCAACGACCATTTTTACCAGATAGAAGTAGACGAAAATAGAGATCAGTTACTTTCTTTTACATAATTACTTTATAAATTAAAACAGTTATTTTACTATATTTAATTAAATTACTTAAAATACATACATTAACATGAATTCAATAATCACGAGAAACTGAGTAACGTGAGAAGTGTGAAAGGTCAAATAGCGTTTGAATTAATTCTTCACGCTGTTATATGACTTAATTAAGGAATAACCGGTTAAGCCGGCATTTTAGGTTTATGAATATTTTGATATTTACAGCTAATATTGTATTTATGTAAGATTAGGTTTCCATAAAACCATTCATTGTTTCAACAGAATTCAATCAGGAATTTTTGACTTTAACATTTTTGACCATTAGACATTAAATAAAAACCAGTCAGTACTAGTTGTCATATATACTCTAAAATAGTGAAATAAACAATTACATCCAGAATAAGAAACATATTGTTAAACATAGTACTATTTACTTTATTTCTTTATTTTATCTAAACAAAACATTTAAACCCATTGCCGTGTTTATGTTACGCAACGACAGTGACAGAACGCGGTTGTTTTTGCCGGCACCGGTGGCAAAGCAGCGCGGCGTGTTTGAAATAACAAACCACTTAAAGCTATTCCTGTGACTACACTAATGAATTCTGTTAATTGGTTTTTGGGGTATGATTGAGGAATACGATATGGTATACGAGAATTCGTTATACATCATATATTGTTTTAAGTATTTACCTTTCATTATAAGGTGTCTGCATTTTTTTAATCAACTGAAATATAATTGAAAATGTCAATTATAATGCTAAAATGATTCAAATAATTACTACGTTGAAAATTTGTGAAAAAAGATTATTCTGTGATATGGACCGACGTTCCCTCAGCTGGCGATTTCACTAATTACGTGTTGGTATCCGTAATTTCATTAAATACCAAAGTGTTTTCTCCAACAATATCGGTTTAAATTAAATGAGACCAATTTCTACTCGGACAAGAAAAGTTTATTTTTATATAAGGTTTACAAACACAGGCGATATTTATTTTCCTGTTATGTATTATATGATAGTGTACAAAAGATTTCGAAAACTCAAAACTCATGTATGATATTAAATGGCCTTCTGTGTACTATATATGTACAAAATGAAAATAATTTATTAGTTGCAAAGGGCAAAATATATTGCATTATGAAAAATTTGATTACCCTGTTAATTTTGGTAAATTATATATTTCTTTCCAAAAAAGTTTTTTAAAAAAAATTATGTATATGGTTAAGAAATAAATACTATTGTGTGGAGGTTTGTCGTTATTATTAGTAGGTTTAACAAATTGTCATTGAAATATTAATTCCTTGACCATTCGATTATCTCAACGCCAAGGGTTACTTATATATTAGTTGTATTAAAAACCAGTTTTTAATATTTCACTCATTAATTCGAAGTTATACAAATTATGTTTGCTTCAATTTATTTTATCAAACTTGTCATCTAACAGTATCTTATTGTATCTTAAGGCAATTATTGGATTCTGTAAATAGGTAGTAATATTAGTTTGTTACTTTTTTTCGTAAATTGTAAGTTAATGTTGCCGAAGTGAAGACAATACGTTAACGATGTTGTTAAATATAGTTAACTTACTTAATTTAGTATGACCACTAGCAAACAAGAGTAACTATGGATTCGGCACATTGTCTATTTTCGCAGAATATTTGCAATGAAATTTGAAGTGAAAACTTTTTTAGCGCTCCTGCGCAAAATTTCCGTACAGTGAACGAATCTGAACCCTCGGGTTCGGGTCGTTAATGCTGAATCAGGTAAACTCGGCTCCCTTTGGCATCGGCCAAGGTAACTACTTTTTTAGGCTTACAAAGCACAATATTTCCAAATATCAAGCTAACTACTTTTTTAAGGGTAAGAAGAAAATATCAAAATATCAAGCGATCTACTATTATAGAAATACCATGCGTACTTTTTTATTAATATTTTACTTTTCTGAGTATAACTCAATATAATATGCAAAAGTTATTGTACATAAACAGTGTAATGATTCAAGTAATAATATACAGTAAGTATTTAATATTTTACGCGTATGTTATTTTATTTTACGATGGTAATCTCCTGTTGTTAACTATTCGCCGAACTAATGTCCATTTTTTACTTTCACTGTAATTATACGTATATATATATACCTATATATATATATATATATATATATATATATATATATATATATATATATATATATATATATATATATACTAGAGTTCCATACTCAACTTACATATATGTATTTTTGCAATAATGTATTTTTCTAAGCAAAACGCGCCGTAAGATAAATCACACTTTACAATCAACAAAATGTATTGATTAGGAAACTCAGAGTAAATTATATAAAAATGAATAAAATTTACTTCAATTGCCTACATTTTACAAGCGTCGTAAAACGAAAGAATAGCAAAATAAATCTGAAATCTGAAATAAATCTGCGTCTGATTACAAAAGAATTATTTAATGTTTATTTCTTTTTCTGTTGCAAACTTGCGATTTGTTTCGCGCGCTGTCTTTAACCTGGCGGCGGACGCCATATTTCTTTGTTCTTTACTCTTACCATCGGCAATTCAATACTTTATTCGGTTTTATAACTTATAACTCTTATGTTAGCTATAATTATTTTTAAACTCACATGATTATAAAGATTTGGGGAATAAAAGTGATCAAATGTGGATGTAACGAAGCTTATCTCCTAAGATATAGGATTAAAGACAAGAAAACAAAATTATTTTTTATTTTATAAAATAACTCCAAATGTAAGGAAATTTTTGATTTCTAAGAACTTCCAAAATGTAATTCATATATTACATTAAATTTTGTTGAAGGTCCGACATGATAAAATTTATATTTTTCATTGCAGAATCCTCCAAAATGGCACGTCAACTACCAAAATTAAATTGTGTAATGGTCTGTCATATTAGAATAAGTGTTGTGATAATCTAAATAATATATATGTAATCGCAGGATAAATTGTCACAAAATCGAAATAATTTCAGAATAAATTAACCATTAAATGAAACTACGTGATGCAGTATTATTTCTACATTACAAAAATTCTTTACCATGACCTAGGTTTCGTTGTATTACAACATCTTCAGGTGGGTAATTAGCAAAGAGTGGCTTAGGTCATGGTAAAGAATTTAAATAAAGTAGAAGTAATACTGCATCACTTAGTTTCATTTAATTGTGAAAAAAGAATTTTCCAAAATTAAAGCCAAATATGTTCAAGAATAAATTGGATCAAAGTCTAAGTCATGTCAAAATAAAGTGTGTCGCAGTCTAGATAATATTAGAGTAATAACAGATTTTGCACCGTCTAAGGCATACCAAAATATATTGTGTCCCAGAATAAATATAAAATTATTAATATTTCTTAAAAATATTCACATTTTGAGTAAATTTCGAGAACGCGGAAAAATAGAGTAACAATATAAATTTAAAAGCTTGATTAGGACTGTCGATTACAAGCTCAGCATACCAAACTCCATTAACTTAATTTTGATAAATTTTAGTCTACTATTTTATATTTAAAACTCTATGAGTTATTTTACAACATACCCATGTGTAGTATCCAGTATTTTCAATGTATTTGAAGTTTAAGCCATTACTAATACATGTTGAAAGTAATAACAATAACAGCAACCAAATAGATATGATAGTCACCTTATAGGGTACGTTTTCCTTTCTGAGGTACGTGTCTTCAAAAAGAAATAAAGTCATTTTAATGAAATACTAATATACTAATATTCCCCACCGTGTAACTCGAGTACTGTTTTGTCGACTAGACTTTTGTCATCGCCTGGAAGATAATATTTCATGCCTGCTCAGTTTGTCCTTTCGTCGCTTTAATACATTCTTTGCTGTTTTTTATTCTTGCCTCAACTTAGAAGCAATTAGAAAAACAACATAAGTTTATATTAAATAAAAATCAGTGGTGTGCCATTTTTAAATCAGCATCAGTGTTAACTTTAAATATTTGTCTCTAAACAAATGGATAAATATATAAAAATATTATTGATAATTTTCAAATATTCGACGAAACTACATTAAAAAGCGTTTAAAAACCCCTACGAGGTTTTATTCACCCTTGACGGTTATTCCTTCTTACTCTTAATACTTTAAAAAAAACTGTTTCGTCAATTTCTGCAATCTCATTTCAATCTCATTTATATATAAATTTATTTAATATATATATATATATATATATATATATATATATATATATATAAATCTGCATTTTTTTAAAACCTACTTGCATATATTCACTAATCACACATCCCATTTATCATAATGTTCGTTTTTTAAAATGTTCATTTTGTCGATAACCAAAGTAATATAAACATAATTAATTATATCGAAGTCCGTTGTAATATCTATGGTATATTAATACATGTGTAGTAAACCTTATTTTAGTACATTCAATGTTTACACATCGTGTTTGTCATTATGTTCATTGGCCCGTATTTTTTTTTGACATTTTGTTTCTTGCTGATATATGTTACACGTTTCTATTTATTATAGATCAGTATTTTACCAACAATAACGCCGTATCAATAGCGTTATAGAGTTGCGACTCTTAGGCTTGCGTATATTTTACTTTACCTAACAACTAGAATTTCATAAAGTCGAATTTTGTGAATTAATTTGAAATTTTAACAAAATACAAATAAAATTCAAAGTCCAGTCGAATCACCTTCAGTTTCACGATATTCTGACCAAACAATTTCAAATTGTTTAATGTAAAATTTGGAAATTTGATATATTCGGAATATGAAATATCCATATATATTGTTTCTTAAAAGTGTTTTTTTTGTGGGTACGCCGTATCTCCCTTAACACTTCATCAAAACCAACGATTTAGCTATCATTTTGAAGAGTACCTTCTCTGCTAATGACGAAAGATAAACAAATAATTTAAAATTAATTTTTTAAATAAAGTTTTTCATTTTATAATTCTCTATACATTATTTCTCAAAAATGTTTATATTGTATACAACACCGACTTGCGAATAATTCGCAAGAGCCAACTAATTGTTTATTAAAAAAAATATACCCAAATTTTTGTTATTAGTCTATCCAAAAATATTACCTTATTTCATATAAAATTACGTGTAATCAAAAAGCACCCCTTGATGATATTTTGACAAAGAATAAATTTATGAAATCTATGAGTATTGTGTCAAAATTCTCATTCCGTGACAAGTATTTGGAAAATACTGGGAATTTGCCACAAGTTCAATATTAAAGGCTGTATAAACCGAGTGCAAGCATTAGTGATATTGTTTTTGTCATTATGATGTTTGACAGTTTGAATTTAAACTAGTGTATTTTTTTGTGGATTTGTTACTTTTTGTGACACTTTTATCCATATGTTTCTGTTGCTTTCAAATTTATAGGTTTAATTATGACTACGTGGGCCAAGATATTTGAAGAAACATAGACATTATTTTATCAAACAGTGAGAAACTCCCGATAAAGCAAAGAATTCATTATAATATTACCGTTTATCAGGATGTTAAATAACTTATGATGTCACGGTAAAACTCTTTTCGTAGATTCGGTGCGATTTAATTACAATAACACTCGAAATATGACCTTTAGGCAATATATTAAAACTCCTTTCAAACCGGAAAAATATTTTCTAAATCACTTTTTTTTCAAAAAAATCGAGTCATCACGGGACGCCCAGTAGATATGAAGTACCTATTTTTTTTTTCGCTATCAATATTACTCGTATTTCTCTTAAATAAACGTTTTTAATATTTTAATACACTTTAATGCAATACTCCGAAATAAACGAGTAATATTATAAACGTGCTGATAAGAAAAACGTGCTATATATAACAATGCTGAAAATTAAAAACGTGCTATATATAACAATGCTGAAAATTAATAACGTGCTATATATAACAATGCTGAAAATTAAAAACGTGCTATATATAACAATGCTGAAAATTAAAAACGTGTATATATAAAAATGCAGATACATTAAACCACTCGTTAAGTTGCCTGCATGTAGTGCATAAGAAAGGGAAGTGTTAAGTTGAAAAGAGCCAATAAGACGCGAATCTGGCCGAATTAAGTCAGAAACAGCCAACATGCCACAAAGTGGGAAATATTAAACCGTAAATGCCGACAAGACGCGAAGCTGGCTGAATGGCAGAAAAACCGCCAAGCTGGTCGAATTAAATGGGAAAGAGTTGACAAGATACGAATCTGGCCAAATGGCACACAAGCTGCGAAGCTGACCGACTTAAGCAGAAAAAAGCCGACAGGACCCGAAACTGGCCGAATAGCAAGACGCGACGTTCCATCAGAACGTTTTAACTCCCACCAAACGCACCATTGAATGTTCCATATCAAAAACAAAAACTGCTCACCATTATTATTTATATTGTAATCTAGTATTGTCACAAAATATAAATAATTCACACTATTATTTAAATTATAGAAAAAACTTTAAAGATATCAATACAATTCAGAAAACCATGAAAATACTCAGATACACAAGTAAATGTGTTAAAGTAAAACTCCCGTATATTTACAGGGATAAAAACGAAGTTTTATAAGTAGTCGGATAATAAAAAATGAGACAAAGTTAATAAATTAAAAGAGATTTACGCCTATAATATTCATTACAACGAAGCAACAATAAAAAAAATCTCGAAACATTCGCAGAGCGCTCGCGGGTTGACGCGGCTATTTCTATTGTATGCAGAAGCAGATGGCGAACTTACAACTCGAAGCCTACTCTAAGTGCCAAGTTCGATGCGGCTACTGTTGCATACTAAGTTTGATTTAATACTTTTATTTTTTTACGACATTACAGAGCCTCGGGAGGTTATATTTTCCAATACGAGAGGCGGTGTGGCAGGAAAAAAGGTATATTTCGAATAAAGATAAACTTTATTATGAAAAACTTTCCCAAAAGATGCTAGCTGTAAAAGCGTGATTTTATTTGACATGTGGTTTATTTTTTGAACTCATTCTCACCAAAATAATTAGACTGAATTTACTCGTTTAGTACACTGGTGTCTGAGTCTGCTAAAAAACATTATGTACTAAAAGTAAATGCTTTGTCTACTGAAATGTCTAGAAAAAAAAATCGGTACGATTCTGGCCGACTCTTGTCGATACGAATGTTAAAACGATCTGAGCGAGAAAAGAATAGAATATATGTAAGCCGATGGAAAGTTGATCACGGACTTTATCCAATAAAAGTCGGCAGTTATCGGCCGCCGTTTCATTACTTAAAACATTCATTCGACTGTGTTGCACGTCGCAGTGACATAAGTATCGACAATCACACATAGTACTAAATTCATATACGAAACTGAAACAACTTTTATGACCAATATTTAAATATTGAATATATTTGGCATTAATTTTGTAGAAATTCATTATTCATAATTAAATGAAACTACGTGATGTAGTATTATTTCTACTTTATTTCATTTCTTTTCTACTTAATTTATTTCTTTCTTCAGGTGCGATATTAGCAAAGATTATGTTAATTAAATTATAAATAAATATCCTGTAAGTTCCCTGAGAGATACATTTTTGTACAGCATTTTAAAAGTTGTACTAAATCTAATTCTTACTCTATTTGATTATCTTGATTATTTAGACAATTTTGAAACAATAAAAAAAAATATGAACCTCGTTAAATAAACACAACTTCTTTAAGTATAACTCTATAATAGTAAAAGGCCTGAATAATAAGTTATTGAATACATATTCCTAAATAAATGAACCCCATTAATTCCAAGTAGGTGTATCTCAAAGAAACATTATTTGTAAAATAACTATTGATGAAATGTATCGAAGAACGTTCAGCGTCTTGAATATTTAATTTATAATTCACTTTTAAGAAAATAAAATCTTTCATTAAAATATACAAAACAAAAAGTAAATATTTTCCGTGAAATCTCCTTTCGCTTTTATTTTATTAACTAAAATTAACAAAGCACAGCTTTTGAATTTACTTGTGGTTAAAATCACCTAATTATAATTAAAATTGTTTTATGTTTAAATAATTGCCTATAAATATTAGTTTGGCTTTCCTCATATACGACTTCTTAGCTCCAAGATTAATTAATTAATTCACTTTCCTTGTGTTACATTAAAAGTTTGAAATTTAGTAAAATTAAAGTAGGTTAAAATAAATTTTAATTATAGTTTGTTTAGTAAATTTGAAAGGGATATTGAAGTGTTGACATAATTTTTGATGGTGATTAGAAAAGAAGGCATTTTGTTTAGTGTAATTAAACGGCAATAAATTTTTTTTAGCTTTAAAGGCGCAATTTCAGGCTTTACAATGATTTTGAAACATCATTTCAAATTAACTTACACCTTATACATACAAGACTCTTACATACTCCAAAAATCATATTTTATCGTCAAGACGTCGAGCAACGATGTTAACACAAAATTGATTCTGAATCTTTGTCATTTCCTTTTGTAGACCAACGGTCATATGATGAAAACAATACAACATTAAAATGTAAGTCTACGAATAAAAGTCAATAAAACTTGGAAAACTAAACATTCTAAATAGGGAGAATGAAACAATATAAAGGTTTCTAGCTTTAAGCATAATTTATAGCAACTTGGAGTCTGTTAATTCAGATCTGCTAACGACTTAACTTCTTTCCAAAACCAACATTTTCTAAAAATTTGCCTTAAATATAAGACGTTTCTCTCTAAATAACTAACCACGAATCTAATAAATAACCACGAAACTACTAGATAACGTGTGTATATGCTTTGATTACCCTAATGAGAATAAATTACATTTAAACCTTTCCTAATATAAATTGATAAAAAGTCGTGATATTTCAACCTAACTTTATGAGAGTATCGTCATCGTTAAGACATCGATTTTAAATCATACACACCATTTCGTATATCCAGAGAAAAAACAATGGTGCTCCATCTTCACCAATGTCACCTATTCTTAACTTCGCTACAAATGTTAAATCTTTTTTTCATATAAAATTATGATGTTTTTCATATAGCTACTGCTATATGAAAAACATCAAAATGTTTATATTTTTATATAATATATTAATGAAATTGTATAACTCTTTTGCATAACACTAATATGTATAATTATTAAAGTTATTAAATTTACAGTCAATGACCATTGTGAACAAACGATTAGAACATTTCTATTGGAAGAGAAATTTCAGTGACAGTGAGCAAAATCAATTAATTAGCTTAATATAATTATCTATCTCATTAATTAGCTTGATGTTATTATCTAACTTGTCGATGCTAATTACATTCAAGTAAATTGACAGATTTATTAGTAAACAAAAGGCCGTGGATATTGACATGGATAAATTGGCTATAAAGACGGACTGAAATCGTTAAAATAAATACGATTGGATTGGATGATTTTGTGCAAGGAATATAACAAACGACATATTGAAATTAAACATAATGAGTTAATGCTATAAGTTAATGAATTATAAGATGTGAGAAAGCACGATTACATCTAACAATAGAATATTAATATCTACGACCGTAGAGTCGTTACAGGAAAATTAAAATTAACATAATGAACATTTTTAAAAAATATTTACATCTTATACATAAGAAATTAAATTGTACTTTTTATTTTGCTCAGGATAACCAAAAATTATTTCAAAAATGGTCCGTTAACTTCAGGTTGTTTGGATGCGTGTTTATATCATCTTCAAAAAAATTATTTTATTAAAAAAAGGTAAAAATTATGTCCAAGCCAAAACGCGACATTCCTTATCAAGTTATTATTTCTCCTGTTTTATAAAATTCTTGTTCATTTAGAAGGCATTTAATAAAAGTTTTTTAGATGCAAAAGTGATTATTTATAATAATATCACAAGTATCAATTGCATAACTATTTTAGCTATGGATTTAAAATAACTTGTCTCATATATGAATAAGTGAATTAATAAGAATAATTTAAAAAAATAATAAACATGGAATCAGTTTAACTTAAAAATACATCAAAAATCGAGATCTCTGTAAAAGAAGTATTTCTGCAGAATTCATTTGCACCTACGCTATTATTTTCTTTGTATTACTGGTAATTTTATTTCTATATTTTAATTTTTCTTTCTAATTTGTTGACAGTACATTCCACTATAGTAATGTACACCACGATTATATCAAGACGAGAATTCACAAGGCAAAAGCGGAAGATCTCCATGATGACTAAACTCCACAAAATAAAGGTACTATTTTACAGGTATTTGACATCGAAAGTGATATAGATATATCGGTAGATTTCGCAGTTTGTAGGTCTTCATCAACCGAAGTTTGAATGAAATTCTCTGTATTTTCTGGTCAAAAATAATCTTAAACATGCCAATAAAATAGGACTTATACACTGTAATACAATTGTGTTGAAATCACCTAAACATGTTGGTTAAATATAAGCGTTTAGAATATAATTAAGTTAGGCCTCCTCTACTCTGACGTACGTAGTAAAATTTACATTACAATTACCGTGAGATCGTTTTCCAAGAATTTCGAAACTCCTTGCATTCAATTATTAATGAATATTGATGATAAATGAAAAAATACAATTTGCGAATTCTTTTTAGAATCTGGTTTAAAAAGTTTGACCATTAATATCAGATTTTCGTGGATTGCATACAAGTACATTATGTCTTATGTAATAAGTATTTAAAATTAATACGTAATTGAAATATTACTGAACCAATTTATACAAATATATTACGATACTACCGTACACAGTACGCTAGTCCTATACACGCACACTACGTGCTACAGTTTATATAATTGTATATCACAATTACATTACACCGCCGAGCATATTTGTATGACACACTGTAGTGTCGCCGACACCGCCTTTGTCAAACCGCGTTTATGCCTTTCATAAAATTTTGCTTACATTGCTACCATATTGGTACTGGTGCTGTATGCTGTGTCGGTTTGGTTCAATATAAAATGCCTAAAGACTCGTTGAATGTAACGAGAAGATAGTACTTAAAAGGTATAACAACTACAAGAGTGACAAAACATCTATACTTGCCACTCAGTGTATCTGTAAGAAGGAGAGGAAAAAAATACAGATTGCCCCACTTCTTATAGAGTAAACATTCAGTAAAAAGAAATTAGTTTACTTAAGTTTTTGTTATTTCAGATATGGCAACCAATTGAAAGACCGGACTAAAATATTTAATCTCTCGTAATGCCGAGAACTATTTGATCTGATCAGTAATAAATTTGTTTCCTCGTCCCCGTCGTTGCAAAATATTATTTGTCGTAATGTTTAATCAACATCTTTAAATAATTTTAAGCACGTTTAACATTTTATTTAAGTTAAAATATTTCTTTAAGAAATTAAAATAATTCTACGAAATTTTAATTTGTAAAATAACGCATTATCCATTATTTAACTGTAATTTAGAATATTTCAAAAAGTTAAAAAATTAGCCAAATGATACAGAAATTCGCTTTAAAGTATGAGGACAACAGAATCCATACATGTAAAAAGGAAGTGTGTTTTCATTTCCTATATTTATCTATTACTCAATATATATGCCGTGTATTACATAGGATTGTATCCTGTTTCCAATAATTTTGCCACATTTCAAATTTCAACAATTTAGTGATGACTGAAAACGACTAAAAGAATTTAGAGTAAGCTATGATTGTTCTTGAGTATAATATTAAAGTATAAACGCTTGGAATGCTTTATCTTAAAATCTAACTGAAATGTTAAGCACTTTCAGTCACATAATATTGATTTGAAATTAAAAAAACATTTTTCTTACAAAAAGTGCCTGCATATAAAAAACTTAAAAAAAGTGGGTTTTTATTTTAGTTTTTTAGACTATTAAATTATTTTTACCTTTTTTTAGTTTGATATTAAACGATGTAATAATTTTTGAACTTACTGTATATTACATTTAGAACTACAGATATTAACACTTTATTGAAAAAACTTCTAAAAAAATTAAAGAAGCGGAGCAGCATATTTGATTAGCTTGACGTATCTCTTCTTGATTCTGTGTATCTAGGTGACTGAGCGTGTATCCTATCCATTTCTGTTAACGTATCAGTAATGCTAGACGGCTTTACTGAAGTCTAGAAAGTGATTTTAATCTATTTAAACTACTTACGCCTGCCCAAGTACAAAGGTTCGCGATCCTAACTACTGGAACTATAACAATTAGAAACCTAAAAACGTTTATTACATATTGTTCCGTTATCCAGTTCAGTGTCTAACTTTCGGTTCTATTTCATTGAATCAGTCCGATGATACAATTTTATTGTGTTGTTATCAGAACTACATATAACTGCCAAGTTTCATGATAATACAATAATTAGAACCAAAACCCAAATACGGTTAGTATACGTTGTCCGGTTATCATATTCAATGCCTAACTTCCGATTATATTTCATTAAATCCTATGGTAACATTTTATCGTACAGAGCTATACGCAATTGCCAAGTTTCATGATGATATAATATTAGAAATGCATGAAATTTAGTTTCCTAAATTGTATTACCTAGTTAATTAGTTTCAATTCGGTCGAATAAAAGCATGATGAATAAATTGATTGGAGAATATAATTAAAAAAGTATCATGTTTATGGTTCAAAGTTATTAAGTTCCGGTTTCAATTCATTTCACAATGCCTGGGTAAAAATTATTTCAACATGGATCATTTCTGTTGAATTAATGTTGAGGCGGAATCTAGACATATAGCCAACCCAACTCTCAATGCAACTGAGCGGAATAAGAAAAAGAGAAAGTGCGGTGACGAGGTTATAGTTTATGTATTCTCAACCATAGAATACACGAATTTTACAGGAAAGCCCCCAATATCATAGAATAAATATTTTAACGCTCCCTCTTAAGCAGTTCCGTCTTGACACATTTAAGTTTCCCTCTAAAATTTACACTGCTGTCCCTACTTTAAATCCACATAGACCTGTCTTTGACATTACCTTAATTGACATTTACGTATTACATCCTATACATTTCACATAACATCTATTAACATAATAATATTACATTTGTTTGTCCTCCACATTGGGGCAATTTTGGACAGGTGTAGGTTCCGAATATGATATAAGCTTATATATCATATGCCTATCTAAATTACAATTATACAGTAACTCCTGTTTCGAATTTATAAAAGGACGTACCCAATTTTACTTAAGTTTAGGTTTTATATGTATATTTTATATTTAAGTTGCACAACAATCATTATTCTATGTTTGCACAGACACATTTCATGAGTTTGTAATTTTTACATATCTAGCATTGATTTATAATAAAATGAAAACATATAGATCCAGATTTAGGATGATAGCTTAATATACAAAGGGATTTGTGTGTGTGTGTGTATAAATTTACATGCTTTTATTGCGTTAATAACAAAAATAAGAGGGGTATCATATATAACAACTAAGATAAATATCTCTACATTAATTATATATAACGTCTTAAGATTCAAATTACACAAGAAAATACGAATAAATAAATGCGATCTGCAAATCGAATTGTATTGTCATACATTATTTGATGAATTCAATTTGACTCATATAGTTTCTAAAAGAAAAGCTTCAAATTCATATTCAAGCACAGGAGTTATATACCAGTATTATGCTAATATAGTTATATCGCATAGTTAACACTTTTAATAAAACAATAATACACAATATAAGAAACAATAATACACATAACGTAAGAAAAATACAGATAACATTCGGTACTGATATCTTCCACTTATACAGTATGATATCTTCCACTGATCACAAATGAGCGATTGTAGATTTTATGAATATAACATTAGGTTACAATAACATAGCCAATGAGAACATAAAAATAGCCCACAAACACATTATCTTTAGTCCTTAACTAAGAAATTACTAATTGGATTTGATTTGTTTTTTGCAAAAACTTTGCACAATTTAATAAAACCTGACCGATATTACCTTAGAATACCACTCCTTAAAAAAAATTTTCTAAAAAAAAATTTCATTCCAATGTCAAATATTGAGAAATAATTTTGTGCAACCTTGAGAAGCAAAATGTCCACCTTCCGCAATAATAAAGTCGTGGTGTCTAACATCATAAATAAACATGATGATACAACACCAGGCCACCTGATACAGAATCGTTTGTAAGCCTGAACCCTGTAAATAATGCCCTAATTTTTACTTTCAAAAGATCACATTCCTTAAAAAGTAACAAGATCTTCTATAGCAGCATATCATTAATGTTTTTCATTCGAATAGAATAAGAAATAAAGCTCAAAGCATCAGCTGGAACCTTTCCACTCAACAGACGGATTAAACAATATAATCTTTCTGGTGAGGTGATTACTTAAAATTAGGTGAAATGTTCCCCGAACTCGTTATCAATCTCCTTCAATTTTCAATTGTCTTTTACTTTTATGCGCTGAAATTTGGCGACCGGGGAAGGCCTAAGACATACTTTCATTTGAATCTTGGCACTAAGTCGGAATTAAGCGCTGTAATTATGCAAACCCGTTAGCTGGCGCTTGGAGTTGTCCAATTTGTTTTTGTAAGTGGTGAAATTATATGTGGCGTTTGTACTAAAATCGATTGAAATTTATCAATGTTTGGCTCTCAGAGACTTTGTGCTGTATAGACTTTGTGCTTGTAGAGACTTTGCATGGTATTAGTTATTTTTATCCAAGACCGAAATTTCTTAAATTCTATCTTTTTCCATTAAATTCTTCTACACATATCAAATTTATTTTCTTCTAAAAAAGCTGCACCGTACTGATATCGTAGAAGAAGAAATACTTTTACCACTATCAAGTGAAGCTCAAGCAGTCATAATTTTATTTATTTTTGTTGTAATTCCATCCAAAGATACAGAAGGGTAATGGAAAGTCTATTAATCTTTAATAAGTAAGTTAACTTTAGCTTTAATTGTAACACTGTGTCCGTTTAAATGTGACTAAAGTTATTTTGCTGTTACTAAATTTAAATTGTCTAAATCAGTTTTTAATTAAATAGCTATTAATATTTTGCAAGAGTAAGAAACGCTGGATAAATTAAAGAAAGCAAACAAAGCGAATACGGACCTTAAATAAAGATATTCAATTTTCATGATAAAGTTTTGTCACAATGGTCAGAATATTAGGAATGAAAATTAGAGAAATGTTCAACAATTTGAACAGTTCTAATATTTGAATGAACTCTCATTATTATTGGCGTGAAATAATAGTGCTAGCCTGAGACATTACGAATAATCCACTATGACAAAAAATGGTCAATTATAATCTTCCATTTCCAATTTATATTTAATAAAATATACAATATTATCATATTTAAAACAAACAAAATATAAACTAATATTTTCTTGAAAAGTTTAGAAGTGCTGAAATATTTTTAAAAATAAAGATCAAAGATAAAAACAATAAATAGAATGTGATTTTTTACATTTTCTTTAAAGTATGCGTTCATAATTTTAATAAATACTATTAAGGCGTTAAATAATGAAATATTATATATAGCCGCTGAACCCGTAATATAAGTGTATTAAATAGTTTTACTTTCATTGCGCTAGCCATTCTGAGAAATAAGGTTCGAAAGACCAGATTATTCCACAGCATCTCAGGTTTATCTTTATGAAAACACAACCGTCAAGGAAAGATATTATCCCCGACGCTGTAATTAAGTTCGTAACATTAAGCCGGCACAATTATAACGTGGCTATCTAAAAATAGTTACTACAGTTAGAGCAACAAAATGAAATGAGAAGAAGATAACCAAGAAGTGAACAATACGTTATTTTCAACGAGGAAAACTTAGGCTAACCTTGAATATATATTTAATGACAGATGACTAAACGATCTCGCTTGAATTTTATAAAAAAATACAAACCTATAGTATTCTTGTGCAATGTTATGAAATTATCAACAATTCTCTAAATAAAATCCTGCCAAAGTACGCTGAACTATGCAGAAATAATGGAAATTTGCAATATACGATGACTACATTCATGCGTCTTCTCCCTTCATAGAGACACATGAACTACCTTTATATAATAATGGATGTTGTTATTACTCAAATTACTTAATACTAAATCACACATAGATGTTTCTACAAAAAAGTTCCTGCAAAAATTATATTTGCATATCTATAAAACGTATTTGCATATACGCAAGTATATGCAAATACGTAGTCTTACCAAAGTTTCTGTAATAGGGATACTCTTTCTATTACAGCTTTTAAAAAGCTTTTTCTTAAAAAGCTCGTGGTTGACTTAACTATGAATTTTGATGACTCCGAACTACTCCACTTCTAAATGTGTCTGTGTATAGTATAGCGGGAGCGGGAAAGAAATTCGGTCACCAAAAAAACTTTTTTTTTCATTCCATTCTGAACTCGAGTATACAGAACTTAAACAGACCACCATCTAAGATTCAACATATATTTGTAATTAATGTGTTCTTCATCCCATGAACAAGGGCAAACGCCCAATCCACTTGAACTCCATACCCGGTTGAAATATGTACGAGTGGGTACCGCGTAAAAACCACAATTATAAATAATTAGCTTTATAACTACTAAACTATAAATAATTAACTATGTAGTAGCAGAAGAAAAACGTTTGTAGGTATATATTTTCCTTACCAATGCTAAAATTTAATTACGTAAAAATTGATAACTTTTCATAATAAATATACTAAATGAAACATTCAGCAATAATTATATATAACTTCGTTAAAATCCGTTGAGCCGTTTAAACGTGAAACAAAGCCAAACAAATATTAACAAAGTTTAACTTTCATTATCAAAGTTTAACTTTCATTAAATTAACAGGAATTAATCATTTAATCATTTCAATCGAAAGCAGTGGTCATAACAAAATAAAATTTAATTTTTATTCATATTCAGCTTATCACCTTCCGATCATTTTAGCATAAAATAGCTCATAGGCACATTGCGAAACTAAATGTGTAAAAAAAAGACTGCTTTTACATTCAACAGTTTATCCGTCTGTTTTATACCTTTAAAAATAATCTTAGCCGCCGTAATAAAATTTGTAACTGTGACGAAAGGAAATTTACAATTTTGGATGATACGATTCTGAAGACATTTAGATCGTTATTTGTAAATGTGGCGTCTTTGCAGTGAATATACCCATGGTTTAGAATTTAATAAATAGGTTTTGAAACAATTTTTTTATTTATTTGCATACTTCTACGGGAACTGTATACTTTCATTATGTAAGTCATTATTAGTTGCAGTATGCCAAATTTTCTTTGTACCAATATTTTTTCAAGATTCAAGATGCCATTTATTTAGATGTATATTAATTGTGTAACAGGAGTTAAGGCTGCAATTACACCAAGATATGAAATAAATAAATGCGTTCAATAAACCGAATTCTGTTGGAGTAATTTATGTTAAACTGAATTAAATTCAATAATGTATGTTCAAATAGCAATTGGAGCCCTTCCCTTTTTACCATACTCTTATTGTTTAATTCCTCTGATTATTCAAAAATATGCGGAATGTTTTCCGAAGTTGTAATCAATTTCCTCTCTTTTATGCACTCAAATTTAGCGACAGGAAAAGGACTGAAAACGTATTTTTCTTCAGTTCCATTTGAATTTAGCGGCTAAGTCGGAATTAGGCGGAGTAGTTATGCAAACCCGGTCGCTGCCACTTGGAGCTGTTCGATTTGCTTTTGTAAGTGATGTAATAATAAGCGGTGTTTGTACCACAATGCACTATAATTTATCAATGGTTAGCTCTCAGAGACTTTGTCTTGGGTAGACCTTGGGCTTGCAGATACTTTGCATAGTATTAGTGACATAATAAAAAATTGAAATATTTTAATATACTGATAAACTTTTTAGTACGTTTCAACATGTTTTCTTTTAAAAAAGCTCCCTTACGTGTACCGTTGAATTAAATGTATGTAATTGTACCATTATAAAGTAAAGCTTAAAAGCCATTTATTTTGTCGCATAATTCCATCTAACAGTAGAGAGGGTTGATGTACATAGTATTCGTATTTAATAAAAAGTTATAATTGTAACAATACACAACTGGCTGATTTAGAAAAATGATAATCCGTTTAAAGGGTACAAATTTTTTTTATCATATTCAATTTACTCGTGGATCTATTAAGTCTAGTAATGAAATTAGAAGCCTATGACCATTGACCTTTTATATTACCTATGACCATTTTTACCCGATAGAAGTAAAAATGAGTTAATACCTTTAACATAATTACTTAATAAGTTAAAACAGTTCTTTTACTGTATTTAATTAAATTACTTAAAATACATTCAATAACATCAATTCACTAATCACGAGAAACTGAGTAATACGAAAAGTGTATATGGTTCAATAGCGTTTAACTTAAATCTTCACGCTGTTAGATGATTTAATTAAGGAATAACCGGTGAAACCGGCAATTTAGGTTTATGAATATATTACTATTTACATCTAACATTATATTTATGTAAGATTAAGTTTGTATAAAACCATTCATTTTCATTCAGATATCTCAACAGAATTCAGTCGAATTTGCCAGCAATCTGGAAGTTTTGGCTTTAAATTTTTTGACCGTTCGACATTAAATAAAAACCAGTTAGTATTAATTGTCATAAATATTCTAAAATAGTGAAATAAACAATTATGTATATTCAAAATAAAAAAAAATATTTTTCAACAAATTAAATAGTATTTTAACGTAAACAAAATGTTTAAACCCCATGTTTATGTTGCGCAAAGACGGCGACGGCACGCTGTTGGTTTTGTCGGCACCGGCGTGGCGTGTTTGAAATAACAAACCACTTAAAACTATTCCTGTGACTAAACTAATGAATTTTGTTAATTAGTTTTTGGGGTACGACTGAGTAATACCATATGGTATATGAGGATTCGTTGTACCTTATATAGTTTTGGAAAAATTTTATTGATCAACTAAGTCACGTCATTTATAATGCTTAAATATTCCGTAATATTTTTGAGACGGGTTCGCCTTCTCGAGATATGAGTGTATAAATTCTCGTTTCTCTGTGTGTTCTCTCTAACTTTTCATCATGTGGGTTAAGAATGTGAAAAACTTTCACGATAACGACTTTTTGTATGTTCCCCAATGCAAAATAATTTCGTTAAATTGTGATAATAAATTAAAAAGGTGAAAACAACCAAGTTATCTTTATTACGCTTGCGAAAGAGACAGCCCATATATCACCATAGTGAAAAATATTGTCAATATTTTTGATTAATTAAATAGTTTTATATATTTTATTTTATTAGCATGTAAAACGCTCTAAAAATAATTTCCACGGGTATTCTTTTGGACCCTTAATTGGATTATGTTAATAATCACAGTTTAGTGTCATTCTCAATATTATAGATTATAATTTTTAATTTTCCATTTCATATTTTAGCTAATAATTACAGAAAAGTGAGTGAAACATGTACTGGCAGAAATTTATTGTAATTATGAAATTTACAATGCCACTAGAAAATTATAGCATCTATTACGCCCTAAAATAAATTGCACAAACATGGTACATTTTAGTTAAAAAGTATCGAAGACCGAGTAAAATATGTCTTGGTAGAAATTGATATGTGCTCACTTCTCCATGGTTTTATAATTAAACTCCAATTATTAGGAAAATGATAATTGAAAATTTCACTTACTTCTGAATGGGTAAACTGGGTATTGTTGAAAACATGGAAATTAAACAAGATTTTAATATACGGCGCAAATTACGGTATAAGAGTACTTCAATTTAAAAAATTTAAGTCGTTTTATGTTATTAACTTGTGCAATATAAGACATTTTGTGTTATTAACTTATTTAATGAGATTAAAGGCCAGCAATATGTCAAAATTATATTCGACTATAAATAATACCAGGAAAACTTATCAAATAGTCGAATGAAGAAACCATTGAATGAAATATTTAATTCATTTTGTCTGAAAAAAACTATATCTGAAATATCCAGCAGCGACATAGTTCAAAACTAAAATTGAGTCATACTAGCTATTAGCCCCGTTGCAGTATTTTTATTTTTGCAGCGGTTTTCGTTCAAATTTAAAGATTAAATATTTATTTATATACTTTAATGTACCTAATTGATACTTATTGCGGACTTATTGCTACAATAGCAATCTCTTGCACTCTTGCAGCCAACCTAGTATGATACCTCTTAATTCATATTAGGAGTATATTAAACTCGAATAAAGAGGTATCATACTAAAATTGATGGTGAGTATTTAAGAACTAATTCTCTTTATCACTCTTATCTTTTTAATCTGTCATTTAACTCCTTTAAAAAATAAACTTTTTTATAATTTCTGAAAAAACTGAACAGATGTTAAATTAAGACTATTCTAATAGCATGAAAAACATGCTATTTTAATCTAATTATATTTAAATATTAAAAACCAGAATAATTTGTTAATTTTTATAAACAAATAAATTAGGGTTTATTTAATCCGATAAGAGATAATGTTTCCTAGAAACCCTTTCACACTATAATTTTTTTAAATTTATATTTATTTTCATTAGCATGATTTCATCAGAAAATATATACATTGCGGTAGGCAATTTAGATTTAGTTACACTCGTATGTTGTATTGTTTTACATATAAAATTAATCTGGCCAATCGTATTCGCCGATGCTGTATAGAAAGGAGATGAGACGTGAATTTGACCTCTTTATGCTTGTTAATAAGTTTTTCATCATTTTCGACTGTGGTCCAAAACATGTCACTATGTTTTTAAGGTAAAATTTATATTTAATATCATGCAACGATGTAATTATAATATAACATTGATTTGACAGCGCAATAAACCTGACTATTTGAAATTATAATGTCCTAAAATTAGTTGAAAGTATCATATCTATGCAGCAAAGGTGAGAGGCGAGAACTTGAATAGAGTATTTTAGACGTAAAGTTGGGAGACGTACTTAAGAAAAAATTATGCAGAATTTAGGCACCAATTCGCAATTAGGCATAGTAATTATGCAAACCCCGTTCAATTTGTTTTTGGAAGTGGTGCAAGCAGGAACTTTCTTTCAGCAATTAACTATAATTTGTGAATGGCCGACTTTCTGAGATATTAGTATTGTATAAACGGTATTAATAATATAATTTTATATTGGATTTTTTAAATGCTGAGAAAATATACTTAACAAAGTGTTGACTACACCACTGATGTATTTTTATCTTCAAGGTTACATTACATAGGTACAAACTAATAAAGAGAAATGGAAACCTGCAGCCAAATCCAGAAAAATTAGGGGAAATTAAATTTTAAGTCTTCATTTTCGTGACTTAATATAATGACAATAAAAACAAAAACATTTCTCTCAATTAAAGATTTGTTGCTCCTTTTTATTGCATACGAAGTAGCGTTTCAAAAAATCACGTCAATCCCTTGCTCCGCTGAGACTTGTTTGTTATTTTGTTTTGTGTACTTCTTAGTTTTGCATAATCCGTTTTTACGTTGCAACGTAAAAGTAGTACAAACGAGTACACTTCTATATTTATGTTAAGATGTGACTTTTCACGTTATAAAAAGTGGCCTAGTGGTAATTTTGCTGTCCACCAACTATATACACCCTCTCGTATTTGTAATAATGGGATGAAACATAGTTTTATTTAAAAACAACTAAGGATTACAAAGTGTATATGCATATTTAATTAAGCGCTACTTCCAATTGATTAAAACTCTTACTGAATTATGAAAGTGACACTTGCTTTAATCGTAACGTCTACGAATTTGATGAATTATGAAAATGATTATTTATAATAAATTTCACTCGAAAGTGACAAAATCTCTCCTCTAGGCGACGGTATTTAAAAAGTATTGCATATAATACGCCCAAAAAAAATTCCAGGACTTTCTTTTCAGCGCTTACTTTTATTATGATAATAATCACAGTTAAGTATTATTCTCAATATTATAGGTTAAAATGTTTAATTCTTATGTCACATTTTAACTAATAATTACATAAAACTGAGTAAAATGTGTCCTGTTGTATACAAAAATAGACAGATTTATGATCCAATATCAGATCATAAATCTGTCTATTTGAGTATGCCCCTTAAAAATTATAGCATCTATTACGCCCTAATATTATTTGCAGAAACCTTCTACCCCATATATATTACATTATATTATGATAATAATCACAGGTTAGTATATATTTCAATCTTAGGAGTCAAATTTAGCAATTGTATATGTTCCATTTTAATTAAAAATTATAGAAATCTGAGTTTACTCAAGCAAGTTTTAACATATCCTGTTAGGAATTTGTAGTAACAATGAGATCGGTGAAAAGTCTTATCGTTTAACAAAGCCAATTAAAAATGAAAGTATTTATTACGTTTTAAAATAAATTGCAGACACCTATTATCCAGCGCTTACTTTACATTATGATAATAATAGCAGCTTAGTATAACTCTCAATGTTATCGGTTAAAATTTACAATTTCGTTACATTTTTTACTTAAGCTGCAATGATTACGGAAATGTTGAAAATTTCACTCTGTTTTGGGTGGGTGAACAGGGTATTGTTTAAAGCATAAAAATTAGATAAGATTTCAATGTACGGCGCAACGTATGATACAGAGTAAGAAACGGATACGGTACAAAGGGGTAGTTCAAAGCTAAATTTGTGCCATACTGGCTATTAGCACCGTTGCAATATTTTCATGTTGCTTTTTTTTAATATGGTTGTATCCCTGAATCTCCAAATCGCAAAATTACTCAAGACAAAATAAATAATTAAATACTTAATTCAACACACAAAGCTGTTGTGTGGGTTGCCTTTCAAAGAACTTTACATTTGTTTAATTAAAACAGGTAACTTACTTTGGTAAGAATTCAATTCCTTTTCCTATTTATACTCAAAATAATGTTCATATAGGATTAGAACCCATTTAAATATTAAATGACTTTCAAACATCTCAATAAAATTCAATTGAGTTTGTTAGGGTACTATGAGGTAATGAATTTTTCTTTTTATAAATATGAAAATGTACCTAAGTTAATATTATTAAAATTTTTTTCTTAACTATATAGAGTTATGAAAAGGAAAATGCTTGCGTTTTGTTCTAAAAAGATACATCCTTTTCGTTATACGCTATTAAGTTTATGAAATATTTTTTTCCAAGTAAACTTGTACGACTATAAGAACCATTATAGAACTAAAATATAAGAACTAAAAAAAAAACCTTTAAAGATTTTGATGACAAAAAGATTTGAAAAATCATTACATTCTCAAAAAAAATATATCCTAATAATGAGACCTTGGAATTTATTTTCCTGAATTCTTGGTAGTGGGTCATTGGCCCAACCGCAAAATACTGGAGCCTGAGCCCGAAAGTACAGACTTCGAATTTTGTAACGAGTCTTATGATAATCTTTTATTCCTTTTGTGCATTCAAGATATTTTCTTAAACAATTTATACTTGTAGAGAAAAATTATTTTCTTGCATTTTCCACAGATATTTAATTTATATTTGCCATGAAATGTTTTTAGTATTAAACCATAAAATAAATATTTACTTAGGCATTCAAATTACGAAACCAAATTATAAAAATGGACCGAAACTGATTGCTTAGATTTTTGTCACGATGCATTTAAAAGACATATTTACATAGTGTTTTTATATAAATCATTTTAATAAATACACATTATTAATGTATTTACTTTATTTATATTACAAGTACATAGTGGAGCAAAGCAACCTCAACATTCGTGCAGTGAATTTATTTAAATAGTTTTAAAATATTCAGATAACTACTACGTTGAACATTTCTGTACGCGTAATCGTTGTGTAATTTTAAAAGGTACCGAGAAGATTACTCTGTGATAAGGAGCGAAGTTCCCGCAGCTGGCGATTTCACTAATTACGTGTTGGTATCCGTTATTTCCTTAAATACCAAAGTGTTTCCTCCAACAATATCAGTTTAAATTAAACGACACCAATTTCTTCTCGGACAATAAAGATTGATTTTTATATAAGGATTATAAACACAGGAGATATCTATATTCCCGTTATATATGATATGATATTGTACAACATATTTAGAAACTTCGCTACTCATATATGATATGAAATGTCCTTTTATGTGCTATATATGTACAAAAGGAAAATAGTTTATTAATTTCATGGGCCGAAATATATTGCAATATGAAAAATTTTGTTACCCTCTTAATTTTGGTAAATTATATATTTTTAACTAATCATCTGTAAAAGTATCTTAAGGCTATTATTGGATTCTGTAAATAGGTTAGGATATTAGTTTATTGCTTTTTCTTCATAAATAGTAAGTTTATATTGCCGAAGTGAAAACAATATATTAACCACGTTGTTAAATTTAATTAACTTACTTAAGTTACTACGTAGTTACTGTTGTTTGCTAGTATGACTACTAGCAAACAACAGTAACTACGGATTCGGAACATAGTCTCATTTTTACAGAATATTTTAAAAGAAATATATTAGTTTTTGATGCGAAAACTTTTTAGGCGCACCTGCGCAATATTTCCGTGCAGCGAATGAAGCTGAAACCTCAGGTTCGGATCGGTGACGCTAAATCGGGTAAACTCGGCTCCCTTCGTCATCGGCCAAGTTAACTACTTTTTTTAGGCGTACGAAGCGCAATATTTACAAATATCAATCTAACTACTTTTTTAAGCGTACGTAGCAAAATATTTAAAAATATCAAGTGAACTACTGTTAGGGCGCATCATGCACATTTTTTTATTATTATTTTACTTTTGGAGTATAACATAATATAACTTGCAAAACTTATTGTATATAAATAGTGTAATAATTCAAGTCAAAATATATAGTTATATTTAATATTTTATATGAAACGCGTATAGTATTTTGTTTTAAGATAATAATCTTGTATTTTTCCTTATTCGCCGAACTCCATTATATATATCCATTATATACCATCAATTTATATATATATATATATATATATATATATATATATATACATATATATATATATATATATATATATATATATATATATATATATATATATATATATGTACATATATAGGCATTACTAGAAATTTTCACTTCATTTGTGTGGTATAATCACGCACTAGAATTTTTTTTAATATGTTCATCAATGATTTTAAACGAAATGTTTCCTGCATTCGCCTGCCTTGCACTTTGTGTGGTAATACCGTCAATGCTGTTGATATTGCTGCTTCAAATGAAAGCCAATAATAATGTCTACAACTCAGTAAACCTATATTTTAGGGTCAACAGATTTGTATGGACATTGAAGGGGGTATGATAGGTAGATTTAAATTTCACTTCAATGTTATCTTTATATTGTGAAAACGCCAGATATTTTTTTATTTAGATGAAATATAAACTTATAACAAATTGCATAATTTTAACTCTAATTAATATGTTGGCTGTCACTAATAAGGTTTAGACTTCTTCTTCCCCTTTTTAGTTTACTATTCATATTATTTCTCGTCAAAAATTTACTTTAAGTCGTGCTATATTCACACCTTGAAATTAATTTATTTATTCACAGGGTCAAAATACTTAAAGGTCCATACTCAACTCACGTAATAATGCAATCAAAGATATTTTTATATGCAAAACACGCTCTAAAAAAATCGCACGTCCCAATCAACAAATGTAATGATTGGAAAATTCATTGTAAGTTACGTAAAATTGAATAAAATTTACTTCAATTTCCTACATTTTACAAGCATCATAAAAGGACAGAAAAGGAAAATAAAACGGAAGCGCCTGATCACAAAAGAATGATTTAAAGTTTATTTCTATTAATGTTGCAAACTTGTGATTTGTTGCGCGCGCTGTCTTTGACATGGCGGCGGTAAATATTTATTTGTTCTTTATTGTTACCATCGGCAATTCAATACTTTATTCGGTTTTATAACTTATATCTCTAATGTTAGCCATAATTATTTTTAGATCCGCAGGATTATAAAGATTTGGAATATAAAAAGTGATCAAATCTGGGTGTAAATTCCGTCGCTACCTGAAATATAGGATTAAAGACCAGGAAACAAATTAATTTTTTTAATTATGTAAAATAACTTCAAATATAAGGAGATTTTGAATTCTATCCAGGCATAAACTTTGATTTATATGGAATAGAATATTTAAAAATATTACAAATTTAGGAATATTTAGAGGAAAATCTATGTGGTTGAAAACTTAGAGGAGAACAGTCGTATGGAAAGTAATTTCGAAATATCAACGAAAAATAGTAAACAGAGCCTTACCTTAATTTTAAAGTCTTCTTTGTTTCTTTGTTTACCAAAGTACTTTGCGTAATAGTCTAAGTCATATTAGAATAAACTGTGTCATAGTCTAAGTCATGTCAGAATAAATTGTGTCACAGTGTAGGTGATATCAGATTATATTGTGTCATAATTTAAGTAAGATTAGAATAAAATGTACAATAGTCTAAATTCTATTAGGGTAATTTTTTTCATAATCTAAATAATATCAGAATAAATTGGATCATAGTCTAAGTCATGTCGGAATAAATTGTGTCACAGTCTAAATAATATCAGAATAAAATGTGTCATATTCTAAATAATATCAAAATAAAAATGTGTCATAATCTAAATAATATCAGAATAAATTGGAATACGTTCTAAGTCATTTCAGAATAAATTGAGCAATAGTTTAAGTAATATCAGAATAAATTTTGCCACAGTCTAAGGCATAACAAAATAAATTGTGTACCAGAATTAAAAATTAAATTAATAATATTCACATTTTGGGTAAATTTTGAGAACGCAGAAAGATAGGACAACCAAATAAATTTAAAAACTTGATTAGAAATATCGACTACAAGCTTAGCACGCCAAACTCTATTAAATTTGGGTCAATAAAAATAAAAAGGTCTACTATTTTATGTGGAAAACTCTATGAGTTATATTGCAACATACCCATGTGAAACATCCAGTCTTTTCAACATATTTGAAGTTTTAAGTTTTAGTTTATGTTTGAAGGAATAACAAAAACCCACAAAGCATAAGTAAAATTCGTACCAATACAGTCTAAGTATTCAGGTACTTTATATACTTTTATGAATATTCTTCACAACGAAAACACGATTTACTTTTTATATCTTTCTCAGACGTCGATGTATATTGCAAAAATGATGAAATCTAGGATAATTTCCTTAGTTTCCCTCCGACCTTAGCGCAGAATTATAAAAATCATAATTTTTGGAAATAAGAGGGGGAAGCCTATTGTCTTTGCTTATATTACAGTCTGAAGATATATGACCTTTTATTTTTAGATCTTTCAAACAATATCCTACAATATACATGGATTTAAAATAAATGTTTACCGAGAATTTCATTTCTTTCTAAATATTTTAAATATTAGTGATTGAGATATATGTATATTAACAATTTTTATTACTATGCCCAATTTAAAGTTACTATGTCAAGTAATGAAATATTTATCAGTAAGCAAATGGATAAATACCTAAAAATATTAATAATATTCCAATATTCGACATAACTAAATTCGTATTCCTTTTTACAATTAATATAAAAAAACGAGTGTGCTTTAGACCACACGATTGAAGTAAAACTTCAAATTTTCAAAATATGAACTTTAAAACGAATTTACAATTTTATTCACTTTAAACGTAGTATATTTAATGTATTGAACAAAATAATAATTTATAAAATTATTTGTTCAAGAATGAAATGAAATCACAAAATAATAAAAAAATCACCGTTCGCGTAACGCTAGCAAACTCGCATATATATATATATATATGTATATATATAAATATATATGTATATATATATATATATATAAATATATATGTATATATATATATATATATATATATATATATATATATATATATTTCATGCACTGGCTATGAGAGGAAGAGAGAAAGGAAATGTGCCCGCGCACTGCTCTCTCTTGCTCCTACAGTGTGATACAGACAATAGGCTTGCACTGTGTCTTAGATATACGAAACATAACTGGCTATGAGAGAAAGAGAGAAAGAAAATGTGTGCTCGCACCTCTCTCTTGTCCCTACAGTAATATACGAAACGTAACTCTCTCTCTTTCTGTCTTCACTAACTTATATCTCCCTCTCAACTTCCGTTCGCCTTGCCCGACCACACTTTTCGTCACGCATTCACCAGCTTACTCCCCATGTCAAGCGTGTGTAAAGAAGTTTTACTTCAAAAATTCGCCAATTCCTACAATCCCATTTACAGTCCTTAAAGTAATACGACCATATATAAGTCTGCTTGTAATAACTATAGGATATATAATCATATATCCTATAGATATTACAAGCAGACTTATATATGGTCGTATAATATATGTTTAATTTAGATTTTATCAAAAAGGCGGACTTACATATGTCCGCCTTTTTGATAAAACCTGTTCCATATTTTCAATAATCCCACATTTAATTTCTCATTATGTTCGTTTTTCAGAATCTTAATTTTGTCACAAAATGGTTATCGACAATTTTTATAATATTGTTGATGGCTGCTAATAAGATTGTAGAAATTATCGATAACCAAAGTAATCTAAATATAATTATTATATGAACGTCCGCCTGCAATGTCTTTGGTATATTAATAAATCTATAGCAAAACTTATTTTCGTATATTTAATGTTTACACATCGTGTTTGTCGTTATGTTCATTGGTCCGTATTTTTTTTGACATCTTGTTTCTTGCTGATATATATTTCACGTTTTCATTTATTCTAGATCAAGGTTTTACCAACAATAACGTCACATCAGTAGCGTTATAGGCTTGCGACTCTTAGGTTTGCGTATATTTTACTTTACCTGATAATTAGGATTTCACATAGTTGATTTTTTCAAATAATTTAAAATTTTAGCAGTATACAATTTATTTCAAAGTCCAATTGTATAACCTCTTAAATGATGTTAGTTTCATTGCCAAAAAAATTCTATTTGTTTAGTGTAAAGGGTTTTAAATCGAAAAGATTTACGATATGAAATATCCTTACATATTGTTCCTTAAAGCTGTTTTTATGCATACGCCTTATCTTCCTTAAAACTTCATCAAAACCAACAGCTTAGCTATCATTTTGAAGGGTACCTCCTTCGCCAATAACGAAAACTATACAAATATTTCAAAATTACTTTTTAAATAAAGTTTTTATTTTATAATTCTCTATACATTATTTCGCAACGATGTTTATATTATAAACAGCACCAACTTGCAAATAATTTACATGGATCAACTAATTGTTTACTATAAAAAAAAGTATAATCAACTTTTTGTTATAGGTTTGGCCTAAAATATAACCTTATTTGATATAAAATGACGTGTAATAAAAAAGCACCCCTTGAAGATATTTTGACAACGAATATAGTTCTGGAATCCATGAGTATTTTGTCAAAATTCTCATTCCGTGACAAGTATTTGGAAAAAACTGCGAATTTCGGACAAGTTCAGCATCAAAGGTTTTATAAACTGTGCGCATGAATTAGAAATCTCGTTCTTGTCATTATGATGTTTGACAGTTTGAATTAAAACTCGCATTTTTTTTGGATTTGTTATTTTTTGTGAACACTGTTATCCATATGTTTATGTTGCTTTCATGTTTATAGTTTAATTATGACTACGTGGTTTAAGATATTTGAAAAAAGGTAGACATTATTTTATCCGACAGCGAGAAATTCCCGATAAAGCAAAGAATTCATCATAATGTTACCGTTTATCAAGATGTTAAATAATTTATGATGTCATGGTAAAATTCTTTTCGTAAATTCGGTGCGATTTAATTAAAAAAACACTCAAAATACGACCATTAGGCATTATACTAAAATTCCTTCCCAGCCGGAAAAATAGTTTCCAAATCATTTTTATTTAAAAACAATCGAGTCATTACGAGACGCCCAACAGATATGAAGTATCTAATTTTTTTTTAACTATCAGTGTAACTCATATTTCCATTTAACAAACGCTTTTAATGATTTAAGACAGTTTAACTTAAAACGCCAAATAAACGAGTAAAATTGCAAACGCCAGTAAGTAAGAAACAATGCTGATACACTAAAACACTCGTAAGAGGGAAGTGTTAAGTTGAAAAGCACCACCAAGACGCAAATCTGGCCGAATTAAGTGAGAAGCAGCCGATAATACGTGAAGCTGGCAGAATGGCAGAAAAGCCGTGAAGCTGGTCAAATTAAATAGGAAAGATACGAAGATTCTGCCAAATGGCAAACTAGCTGCGAAGCTGACCGACTTAATCTGGAAAGAGCCGACAAGACCCGACCCGTTCCATCCAAACGCGCCATCAGATGTTTCATATCAAAAACACAAAATGCTCGCCATAATTATTTAAACTATAGAAGAAACGCTTAAAGTTGGCAATTCAATTTGGAAAGTTACAAGATTACTCAAATACACAAGTAAATGGGTTAAACCAAACGCAAAACCCCCATCTCTTTACAGAGATAAAAATAAATTGTTTGTCGTTAAACGAATTAATAATTATTTCCCCCAGATGCCAGAATACATTCAAATATAAATGTAAATTTTAATACATCAAAAGAGATTTTACGACTTTAATATTCATTACAACGAAGCAACAATAAAAATATCTCGAAACATTCGCAGAGCACTCGCGGGTTAACGCGGCTATTTATATTGTATGCAGAAGCAGATGGCGAACTTACAACTCGAAGCCTATTTTAAGTGCCAAGTTCGAAGCGGCCACTGTTGCATACTAAGTTTGATTTAATACTTTTATTTTTGTACGATAGTACGAAGCCTCGGGAGGTGATATTTCCCAATACGTAGGGTGGTGCGGAAGGAAAATAGTATATTTCGAATAAAGATAAATTGTATTAAGAAAAACTCTCCCAAAAGAAGCTAGTTGTAAAAAAGTGATTTTATTTTATATGATTTGTTTTTTAAACTCATTTTTACCTAATTAATTAGACTGAATTTACTCTTTTAATATACCCGTGTCTTTGAGACTGCTAAACAATTTTCTGTCCTAAAATTAAATGCGTTTTTTCTACTGAAAATTCTATGAAAAACCGAACCGCAGCTATCAATATTTTCAAAACTACGTTAGAGGTATATCAAATTTTAGTGAATATGAAATTTATCAATTAAATAGTCTTACATCGTTTTCCATGTTCACGTGCGTAAACCTATTAATCAATGTACTATAAATATAAAAACCTAAATAAGGTACACTGGACATAAGAATAATATTTTACGCATACAGTAAAATAGCAGATAAGCTGTTCTCATTTGTATATAGCTAGCCAAAATAACAAATAGTCCGTATAGAGTAGATATATAAAATCATGAACAAGATATCTACAATCAATATTCTATTTTCAAGGTTTGTTATAAAGAATTATAACATTATAGTTCTTTTAGAGAAGGTGATCAGAATACACAGCCCCATTTTGTTTGTTTTAAAATCAAAGAAAAATACTTCTTCATAGAAAATATGAATTACAGGCTATGTACACATTTTTAGTCACAGGTGTGTTTAAAACAACTCAAATTCATCAACTAAAATAAAATGGATTTTTTTCGTTATTTCCCCAATGTGATCACGTTTTTTTTTATTTGTTGTCTAAACATATAACAAAATCGATTTATCTTGTTAGACACTATCCTATAATATACTTGTAGGTAACTATATATTTTATACGAAGCGATAGTTAGGATACTCGAAAACATACGCTCACCAATTTTTTTCACGCTATGATAAATATTACATTTTACTTTCACTTACTAGGATATTATATCGCTTACTGATAAAAAATAACAAATTAAACAAAAACTAATAAAAACATGTAAACTAATAATTAAGTTTTCCCGTATTCCATTTATTAAATGCGATGATATCCCTTTGTTTAGCAATACAGACTCTAATCAAAAAGTAATTAATTAGGGCCGCCAAAAAAGGAACCCTCCGAGGATCATTTGATTGTCCATCCGTCCATCCCCGTGTATATCAAAGTTCTTTTTCCCAGAAACGTCTGGGTATATCATGCTGAAATTAATTTTGTATAATGATAACAGTTCCGTAAAAATCTATTTATTTCTACGCAACCAAAAAATATGGCCTTTTCAAGCATGTTTTTAATATTAATACCCTAGTGTTACCCGCTGATCATTGAAACATATAAAGTAGGTCCGGTCGACCTAAAATCTTAAAGGTCGGCAGAATGGGAAGTGTTATATCTCAAATAAAGAGAAAAATCAAACATTTCTAATTCTATGTGTAAATATACATTCTTGTAATTAGTATATTTTTAAGCCGATATAAAAATATAGTGGGTAATATATTTACGTTGCGAAAAATTAATATTTGTAAATAAGTTAAATATAAATTAATATTTGTAAATAATTAATTAGAAATATTGTAAACCCTTAAATAATTATAAGTACCTAAATGTGTGCGGAACTCGCACTACGAGGACGTAGCGGGAGTTCTACATTTTTTATTGTGCTTTTGGCGATAATTAATTAAACACCTTTATCTCCGTACGATAGTAATTTTAATTGAATTATAAATAAATATCCTGTTAATTTTCTTGCGAAATACATTTTTGTACAGTATTTTAAAAGATTTACTAACTCTTACTCTATTTTATTATCTTGATTATTTAGAAAATTTTGAAATAATTTTAAAACCAAAAAAAATTATAAACCTTGTTAAATAAATACAGCTTCTTTAAACACAACTCCGTAAGGGTTAAAAGACTGAAAAATGAGTTATTAAATACAAAGCCAAAAAGAAATTTACTCCATTTATTCTAAGTGGGGATATCTGAAAGAAAGAGTATTTTAAAAATGAATATTGGTGAAAGTATTGAAAACGGTTCAGTGCCTTGAATATTTAATTTATATTTCACTTTTAAGAAAATAAAATATTTCATTAAAATATATGAAACAAAACTGAAATATTTTCCATGAAATTTTCTTTTCGCTTTTATGTTATAACTAATTAAAAATAACAAAGCAAAACTTTTGATTTTACTTGTGGTTAAAATCGCTTAATTGTAATTAAAATTGTTTTATGTTTAAATAATTACCTATAAATATTAGTTTAGTTTTGCTTATATACGACTTTTTAATCAATTAGTTCACTTTCTCTGTATTACATTAAAACTTTCAAATTTAGTAAAATTAAAGTAAGTTAAAATACAATTTTAATTATAGTTTATTCAGTAAATTTCAAGGCATAGTGAAGTGTTGACATACATTTTGTTGGTGATTAGAAAAGTAGGCATTTTGTTAAGTTTAATTAAACGGCAATAAATATTTTTTTTAGATTTAACGGAACAATTTTAGTCTTTGCAATGATTTTGGAACACAATTTCAAATTAACTTACATCTTATACATACATGACTCTTACATATTATAAAAAGCATCTTTTATCGTGATGACGCAGAAGAACAATATTAACGTGTGATCGTACTTCGCCTTCAGAATACAAAATGTATTCTGAATCTTTTTCATTCCTTTTCGTCGACCAATGGAAATATAATGAAAACAATACAAAATTAAAATTAAGTCTACGAAACAAAGTAATAAATATAAAACTTGGAAGATTAAAAATTCTGAATGGAGAGATTGGAAGAATAAAAAGGTTTCTAGCCTTAAGAGTAATTTATAGCAACTTGGAGTCTGACTACGATTTAATCCAGATCTGCTAACGGATTACTTCTTCCCAAAATCAATATTTTCTACGAATTTGCCTTAAAGATAACGCTTCTTTCTAAATTTTCAATAACCACGAAACTACTGGACAGCGTGTGCTATTATATTTTTCATTTAATCATTCTAGCTTAGCTATATGCCTTACTCACCCTAATGATAAAACCTTTCCTAATATAAACTAATTACGTCTACAAAAAAGTCATGATATTTAAACATAACTTTATGAAAGCTCACTTGAACTTATTAACAAACCGATTGACCTCGATGTCGTTATATTGGACAACATTTTTACCTTAACACTGAACACATTTATTCGGTACTATGGAATAGTTGGACTGGTATCGCGAACCAGTCCTGCTGGAATACTTTATATAATAAGGAGCACTCTTGATAGTTTAAAAACATGCACATGACATATTTAAAAGCTCAACAGTATCGCAGACTTCGGTCAAAGATCAATTTACTTAAATGAATTGATAAATATGAACTCAATAATAAATATTTGCAATTATAATTAAATATATTTTACAGCTTTTAAAGCATTAACCATAATTCAGTATTACTGAAGTAAATACAAATTAATAAATTTGGCCTGGTATATAATTTTCAGTTGTTTCAAATTCGTAATAACAAAATTAACGTCGATATTAGAGCATCGCCTCGAAGAATGTGTAACTTGTGTAATGAAGGGATGCTTACACATGAAAATCTTACAATTTTTCTACGTATTCAGGTAAATAAATAATAATTCTTTCGACTCGATTTTCCTGTTGATACTTTCTACTATTTGTCTGTACTTTGATTTGTAGTCAATTTACTTGGATACGTTTAGCTGATCTAAGAACTTAACATTTAGTATTCGAATAGTAGATGAGTCTTAGATGAGAAAACGTCAGCTCAAATATTACTAGTTTTTACCTAAATGATACAAAATTAGAACAAATCAAAACGTAATATCTACTTATTTCTTTACGTCTGTTACATTGGTGCAGAAGTAAATCATTAAAATCAGAATACAGAAGTTGCTAGGTTCGAGATTTAAAAAATTATCTTTCATTTTTTTTGGACTAAAGTAAAATAAAAATTAATATGCAATATTAGGAAAAAACCAACTTGGATTTTTTTCTTTAAAACTCTTCTTTATCACCATTTTTTAAATAAACAAAATTTTTTGTGCTGAAATAAAAATGTGCTTTTCCAATAGTAAGTATTGGATAAATTAAGCCACATTTCCCTTGAAAGTTACATATGGACACTGAAAATATTATGCATATAATTATATTGATCTAATAATAACTTTTTGTTGTTTAATTTTTTGATCATCTGTAATTGTCACAGTTACACTGTGTTCCTCAATTAAAACAACGAGACATATTAATGGACCTATTTTCATAAACTTGGTATGTTCAATTTTAACGTAATATGCAATTAAACAAGAGAGTATAAATAACAAAATTCAACTATTAGCATTGTTTTGAGAATCACCAATTAATTAAATGATTTATACCTTCATGTGTGATTACAGAAACTAATTGATAATTCTTAAAATTACATTGTTTTGTTCACACCTAACATTTAATTGCCATATTTACGTATCAATTAATTTAAGCCTTCGTTATTGCACAGGTAAATATTACTATCTACGGGATCTAATCTAACGGGAACTATCTACGGGAACTACTTTTAAACTTCCCCTAATTCTGTACCTGTTCAAAATAAAAAGTTTACCGAAGTATTCTTACAAATGATATAAAGTTCTATATTATGTAAATATAATGTTAATAAATCTCGCGATATGAGTCCCAAAAATTAATTACGTGCTTAAGTGACAAATATATTGCCAAAATCTTTAAGCAATTCTGGCAAATTTAAACATTATTATGTGGCTAATATACTTATATATAAAGAAAAAATAAACTTGACTAAGAATGATTAAAATAAATTCAACCTTTGTACAACATTATTAATCCAGTTTCGTTATTGGAGCCTGTATGGAAACTCTTGGTTTTTCGGCCGAAAATCAGGTATAAGTCAAATAAAATCTATGCAAGAAGCTATCACAAAATTTGATCAGACTATTCAAAATTCTATTACAAAATACCGGGTCTGAAAGTTTAATTACTTTTAAATTATTATACAAACTTTAACAATAGTTATATACACATACGAAGTTCAATCTATAAAAAATACTAACGAATTGGTAATGATCCATGTTTAAACTCTCTATTTAATTTCATGTCATATTGTAATGAAGAAAACTTGCCCTAATTTTTAAGTTATGTTTTTGGTGAAAATTGTAATTAACTATAATATAGGCAAGCAGCAAGGGAGCCAGCTATGTCATTTGTTTGAACTGCAAAATTTTTGAAAGTGTAGTTTATGCGTTAGACGTTTAGTAAAAAGATACAGAAATAAATAAATTTAAACAAAAGCCCATAGCCGGCTTACTTGAATTGATCTACCGATAAAAGCAAAAGTTTCGTCACAAGACTAAATAAAAAGCGACTGCACGTAAAGATCTGAACCACAAAATAAATGCCATTGATATAATGTGAAGATTTATATTTTCATAATAAATACAAAAAAGAAATAAAGTGAATGGGAAAGTCACTAGGTGAATGTTGGAGTTGAATTTAAACAAAATAAAAAATCAGATATTTCATAATTATATTCTAAACCTTCAAATGGTTCATACCATTACGTAGATTTATATTAGGTATATTAATTTTCAAATTCACAATAATCTTCCACGACAGGGAGAAAGTATTTCCAATTTCCGTTTATCATTTCATTCTAATCCTAGACGGCCACCATAAATTACTCGTATTTAAAAAAAAATGTATTCATAATAAATAAATACAGTATTATTATAGGCCATAAATACAATATTATTTTCTACCATTTTTACTTAGTAGCTTGTTTTAGTACTGACTTTTACTTGATACACATTTTTAACCTTAAAATGTACTATTTTCATGTATGCAAATATTTTATCAAAAATTAAACATAAATTTTAAGAGACAACTTCAAAAGAAGACTACCATAGTGAGACTTTCAAAAATGAGAGTTTCAGAATTAAAATAATGAAGTCAACTTCGTATTTTGTATTTTTCAGAACGTTTCAGACCAAATTGAGTAAATTTTAATCGTATTCATGGAATCACCTTTTCAAATAACAGATATGTTCTAAGTTACTGCCTGTAAGAAACAACGTTCTTATTATCATTACAAGATTACATTTATGGCTTAAGGATAACATTATCTTTCTATCAAAACTTATAAGCTCGTGAATACAATTGTTAGCCATACCGCAATCGCGAGTTTCATCGTTCGCACAGAAACTGAAAAATTTCTATAAAAATTAAATATATTCTAGTATGATCTTTAACTACTTTTATATCTCTATTAACACAATTTATCGTAGTGTATTCTAACACTATTATCTATGTTAACAAAGAATAATATGATTTGCCAAAAGAATAGGTGGTCTGACAAAAACTCCACCAAACAAATCTTTCAGCAAAATGATTGAATAAACCTGATTAAAGTGTGGCACAATTACAACTTAATCAACCAACTTAAAGTTATTGAACAAACACGCTTGGATGGTTTATATCGAGAAAAGGTGAATGATATCTCATTCAACAGAAAAGAAAAGAATTATTATTTAGAATCAGTGCCCTCAAATAACGTACATCATCATCGCAATAGTCATTCTATCTATGCTATAGTCTATGCTCTACACACTCGCACATGTCAAAAATTTTTGTTCTGAAACTAAATTTTAAATTACGTGAAAATAAAACTAAAGTTATTTAAATGATGTGACCGAAAGTAGAGGAACGGCATGTTTGATTTCGATTTGGTTAAAAGTTAGGTAACAGTACCTGCATTAAAATATTAACATGATTTCGTGCAAGGAATATAACAAACGACGTAATAAAAGAAAATATAATGAGGTGATGCTAAAAGTAAAGGAAAATCGCATAGAAACTCTTATATTACTATATATATACTCTTATATACTCTGATATCTTATTAGATATCAGGAGAAACCACGATTACACAGCGCAATAGAATATTAATATCTATGACCGTAGAGTCTGTCTCTTACAAGATAATGGCATCAAAAACAAACTGTTTGATGAGAATTTTAATAAAGGAACAAGGAGGCAACCTAGCTTACTACCGTTATCACGTATAACTGACGCAAAGATGACGTTATGTATTCATAATTCCACACCTAAATACTCGTAATCAACTGCATTTTATACGATGAAAGGTAAAATGGATAATTGAACGATGAATGCTGTATAAGTGATGTATAGATAAAAAAAGTGTAGCTCGCAAAAGTCTGGCTCGCGCATTGAGGGTTCGAAATAATCAAATATAATTAGAAAAGGGGTCAAATATATAATCGGAAACATTACAAACACTATAACATCTATTATCACCGTTACAATTACTTAGAACTTTTGCGCAGGCTTCTAAAAACTCTGTTTCTTAGGTTTCTGTACCTCAAAAGGAAAAAAGAAACGCTTATAGGATCACTTCGTTCTCCGTCTGTCAGTGTGTCAAGACCCTTTTTTTCAGAAACATATGGAGGTACTAAGTTGAAATTTATTTAAAATAGTTAAGCTTACGGTCTCTTGGAGCTGAAAAAATTAAGGTTCTGAGTAAACGCAATCAAAAACCCTAAAAATAGGGACATTTATACCGGATATTTTGATACTAGCAAATAAATTAAAACCTATAGGATACTTTTTGTTTACCTAGAATCATTAAATTTGTCAAGAAATAAGGCCTTAGACCACAAGTAAAGGAAAATATCCAAAAATTGTTAGTTTGCAGTTATGTCAATTAAAATAAACATTTTTCCATAAACCGCGTTTCCTTACCTCAAAAGAAAAAAAGAAACACTTATAACATCATTTCATTCTCCGTCGGTCAGTGTGTCAAAACCCTTTTTATTCAGAAACACGTGAAGGTACCAAGCTGAAGTTGAGATGAAATAGTTAAGTTTAGGGTATCTTGGATCTTTATAAAAAATCAAGCTTCTGAGTCAATGCAGTAAAGAAGAACACTAAAAATAGGGACAATTATACCAGATGTTTTGACACTCGCTAATAAATCAAAACCTATAGGATACTTCCTGTTTACCTAGAATCATTAAATTTGGCCAAAAACAAGATCTCACAGCACAAGTAAAGTAAAATATCGAAACATTTTTAATTTGTAGTTGTATTATAGAAAAAAAATTGTTTTTTAAATATACGCTTGCGTAAGATTAATGCCTTGTGAAAGATATATTTTCGTTCTAAAAAACTAAAATTTTGTAAATAATTTAATAGGAATATTATTTACCATTGAGGTTCAGGTTTTTTCATAATTTTAGATTCAGTAATTTCAGAAATGAGGATGGAGGTGGCATCTAGTTTTATAAATGTCCGGAGGTATAACATTTAGTATTATGACTTCCGAAATTTAAAACCAGAAAACTGAATTAGTTGCTAGATTAAAATTAACACTTCCAAACTATATCCCTCACTATTAAAAGCAATTGTAAAAAAAATCGAATATTCCCTCCACCCCTAGAATATTCAAATAAATATTTTTAAATATCTGCTATTGAGATATGTTCAGATTAATATGATTTATTACCATGCAAAAATTCAACTTCTGCATCGAGTGGTTTTTGAAAAGTACGACTGTTACCGTGAAATGCATGAAGACAGTGGTCATATATCCATGTATATTTTTATTATTTATCCGTTTGCGGTACTAAACACTAAAAATCGTTATTAAACTCATTGATATTAGCACTTTAAGAAAAATATGAAAATGCAGATAGAAAATATATTAAATTCCATATGATTGTTAAGTTATTGATTTAAAATCATCCATATCACAATGTCGTACCTGCAATGGTGATATGGATGGTTTTGATGTACCCGCAGAAATACAATAGTGCTCAATCTTCGCTCCAACGTCACTTATTCTGAACTTCTTTACAAATCTGAAACATTTTTTCATAATAATGTTTGATGTAAATTTCATTAATATTTTCTAGCACTAATACGATATACTCATGAAATTATATAGCACTTATATATATATATATATATATATATATATATATATATATATATATATATATATATATATGTACATGTATTTAACTTTTAAGTAGTGAAATTTATGAGCATAGTCATTATGAACAAAGCGATTGAACATTTCTATTAGAAGGGAAATTTCGGTAATACTCTAATTACGCAAAGCGAAATCAATTAATTACCTTAATGTTATTATCTATCCTATCAATTCTCGATGCTAATTACTTTCAACAAAATTAACTGATTTATTAATAAACAAAAGGCTATAAATATTGATATTGATAAGTTGGCAATAAAGACGGACTGAAAACGTTAAAATGTCTACCTGGATTGAAAGTGCTAGGAATATTACGAATATCATATTCATAAGTATAATGAGGCAATGCTGAATTATTTTATATTATAAGATTATTTTGATGATAATTAGATATTATGAGAACCCACAATTAAACTTCTTAACAGAATATTAATATCTGTAACCATAGGTACGCTACAGCAGTAATAGAAAAAAGGAAAATGAATATACGGAGTTCTTATTGTTAAAAATATTTGTGAATATATTTTAAGCGATGAGGCGAAAATGTGAAAGTATGCATTAAGACGAATAAAAGTGATCGTTATATTTTGTGTTATAAAGAGATAAGGGGAAAAAAGCTCTTACATTTTCTTAGACATAAAATGATGATAACAAAATTTTTATAAGATTTTCTTTAATATTTTTAATATAATCCGTATAGAGTTCAATAAAACCTTAAAAAGATACGCAAATATTCAAAATCGCGTAGATATCTTTACGTTATTATTATAAAGCACTGATATATATTTCATCTCATAAAAAATTCCTTCAGAGTATTAAAAAACCATGTACATATCAATTGTTAAGTCTACACCGTGTATAAAATGAAACTTACTTTTTTGGTCAGTTTTTTATTTTAACGAATGAAACAAAAACCAGTATTTTCTTATTCATAACACATTAAATCGTGCTTTTTATTATTCTCGGACCCAACTTACCATTATTTAAGAATCATGAAATCAATTCCAAGTCGATTGGAGATGTGTTTATATAATTTTATTATTGTTGGGAAAAGGTAAAAATTGTATCCAAACCAAAACAGAGTGACTTTCCTTAATAATATAGTTTCAGCACAATTATAGATCGTTTTCCACGAACTTTGAAAATTAATGCATTCGTTTAAAAATAAAATATGTATGATAAATAAAAACATTGGGAAAAATATTTAGGAAATTCTTTTTAGAAATTTGTTTAAATTTTATTTTCATAGTCATAGTCAAAATTTTGAAATTCTTGCGAATTGCGTGTAAATATTTTATAAGCTATGTATCACACACCTAAAATGAATACGTAACCGAACTACCACTGAACCAATGTGATATAACCATTTGTTGCACACTCATATAGAAGTATATTAGGTACTATAGTTTATATTAATAAATATCACAATTATATTAAAACGCCGATACAACCCGATACTGGTATGACCCACCGCACTGCCACCGGCACCGCCTAAAATAAAATCGCGTTCATGTGTTTCATAAATTTTTGTCATTGCTGTCGTACTTGTACTGGTACGATATGCTGTGTCAGTTCCATCCAATATAAAACCCTCAAGGACTTGTTGAATGCAGCCACATAAGCACGCTTTTAGTAAAATACAACATACATAAACATTACAAACAATTGTACATCTATACTTGCCACTCAATGAATAGGTAAGAAGCAGAGGAAAAGAAAATGCATATTGTCCTATTCCTATAGAGTAAACTTTCAGTAAACCAAATTAGTGCATTTCAGTTTTATTATGTTCAGTTATAGCAAACAGTATATTTGGTATAGGCAGTGATGAAATGTATTTTCTTTTAAAATATTATTCGTTGTACAATCAACAAAGTGAAATAAGGATAAGCTCGTTTTATATTTAAATGGAATCAGTTGTGTTTAATCATTTCAAAAATTTAATTAAATTACAAGTCATATCTGAACTGTAATTTAGAATTATTTAAACAAAACATTAGTTACAGAAATTAGCTCATCGAGATAGGAATTTACTTTAAAATTATGAGAACACCAGAATTCCCGTGTGTAAAAAGATAATATATTCTTATATCATCTCTATGTGAATAAAGGCATAAATGCTGTTACCTGGTTGGCTCTTACATTCTTCCGTTCGCTCTGCCACCTGTGACGTCTAATGCAATAAATTGAATTTTATTACGGCCACTAGCGTTGAACGCGTGCATTCTAGAGCTCTCTCTGGAAAGAATCGTTAAAATTTATGTAATTGCACGACCGTTTGTGGTTTAATCTGTTAGAATCGGGGGCGAGATCTAATTATAAGAGCATGGTTAATTTTATGTGTTACTCAAAATATGTGCTGAGCGTTATCTACATCCATGGTTGAGTTGTGTTTCCAATAATTCGGCTCACTTTCTATGTTTTTTATTTTTTTTTGTCTATTGGCTTCGTCTCATGAATAAATTAATAGACAAAAAAAACAGAAATAAATTTATAAGTAGGTCCAAAACAAAAAACACACTTTCATAAATTCTGCGCTAAAAATAAAAAGAAATAATTATGCAACCTGTTCTCTCTCTCAATTCCATAAGTACTTTAGAGTAAGTCATTATTGCTATTGAGTAAACGCGTGGGTCGCTTTATCCTGAAATATAACTGAAATATTTAGCATTTTCATACACATTATATTAATTTGACGAGCAATTTTCTTTTAGAAAAAGCGCCCGCGCTTTTACACTCAATAACAAACAAGGCTTACACTAAATTCCTTACATATTTTTATTTTTTTTAGTTTTATATTAAACGAGAGAATATTTTTTATTAGAAAACTTCGTGATTCTGTATCTGTGGGTGATTGAGGGCGCCAATCAAATCTATCGCTACCAATGCGTCAGTAAAGCAAAGGGGTCTTCCCAGTAAGCATTGAACAATCCAATTCTTCGAGTCAACAAAGTGATATTACTTTACTTAGAGACGCAAAGTTTCACGATTCTAAATAGACCACTGCATATAAAATAATTAGAAGCCCAAAAATATTATTTCGCATTGTTCCTATATCGAGTTCAATGTCTAACTTTCGGTTCTATTTCATGAATCAGTCCTATGGCACCATTTATTGTGTTGTCATTACAATTAACCACAACTGCTAAATTTCATGATGATGTAAATATTAGAAGCCCTAATACGGTTATGATATATAGTTTCGCTATCGAGTTCAATATCTAATTTCCGGTTCTATTTTATTGAATCATTCCTATGGTAATATTTTAGTATATTGTCATCAGAACTACACAAATCTACCAAGTTCCATGACAATACAACAATTAGAAGTCCAAACACGGTTAGGATACGTTGTTCCGTTATCGAGTTCAGTACCTGACTTCCAGTTTCAATTAGTTTTACGATACAAACGTTAAAAATTATTTCAACGTAGATTATTTCTAATGAATTAATGTTGAATGGGTGGAACCACACCAATAATTATTGAGATGTTCCCCGATGCGGAATATGGACGATCAGCCTGCACAACTCTTGATGACACCGAGTGGAATAAGTAAAAGAGAAAGTGCGGTAACGGGGTTACAGTTTAAATATCCTTTACCATAGACTACGTAGATTATACCAAAATGTGTCACAGGACCATAGAGTAAATATTTTAATACTGTCCCTTAATTAGATCCCTCCTGACAGATGTAAGTTTCCCCTACCAGTACAGCTTACACTGTGGTCCCTTCACTAAGTCCCCATAGATTTGTCTTTGAGTTTATCTTAATTAACATTTTACATATTACATGCTTTACATTTAATTTAAACTTTACATGTATCAAAAGTCCTTTTAACATAATTACACCATATTAACATGCTCTCCCAATTAGAGAAGTTTTGACGGGTGTAGGTTACAAATATGATATAAGCTTACATATCATGTGTCTATGTAGAATTAAAATTATACCTAAATTCCTATCACAAATTTACAAGAGTATGTATCTAATTTTACTTAAGTTTTAAATTTATAAGTACGTTTTACATTTTGCATTCGAGTTGCACAACAAATATTATTCTATGTTCGCACAGATAGATTATTGATTTTAAATGAATTTGCAATTTTTACATATCTAGTATTAACTTACATTAAAAGAGTTATGAAGAGTCCGACACGTTTCAAAATGACGTTGAGACTAAGAGATAAATCGACAGTTTCCAACATAATCACAGGAAACAGTTTACTTGGGTTAACAAGTGTGTTTATTAAAAAAAATTGTGTGTATAACATTGATAACAGAAGTGATGTAAGACGAAAAACTAAAAATTGATAACAGAAGTGATATGAGAGAAGAAGTGACCAAAAGTGGGTAGTTTCACAATATATGCAAAAATATAAACTTAAATCATAAATGTATATCGTAGCTGTTATTTTATATACACATGGATATATAAACATCTAAATGTTATCCAAATTTAGTTCTTATCTCTAAAAATTTTACATTGTTCCAATTTCCAAAGTAAATTGAAAACGAAAAGAAAATTATATTCAAATTGATTTAAATGTATAACTAAAGTTAAATAAAAACAAAATAATGCTACATCACATAGTTACATTTAATTGTGAATAATGAATTTCTACAAAATTAACGCCAAATATATTCAATATTCAAAATAAAGGACCATGCGGTATACATTTTTAGATTAACCGAATTAAATACTTTATCGGCATTTAACAGGAGTAATGAAGTCTTACACTAAAGCTACAGTTGACATGTGCCTATGAGATACTAACCGATAAGGAGACAGTTTCTTGATCATAAAATTATGCAATGAGCGATATGAATTATAATTAATACCTATTTACGTTTATAAGTTAACAATTTCATACTAAACCGTACCATTAAAGGAAAACTTAATCATTGTATAAGATTGAATACTGCCAGACTTTTAGAAATAATCTAACAATTATTAAATTTATTAAGACTGCTCAGGTATAATAAATTGTGTTTAACTCTGATAGCCAATCTTTTCTTTAATCAATTCAAATATTAAATTACATGCAGTATGCAAGTTTGAGCCTTCATGAACAAGTCTACATATTGAACGTCTGTACATATGTTATTTAAGTTTATATTTTTGCATCTATTGTGAAACTAACCACTTTTGGTCACACTTATATCAATTCTGTTATCAATTTTATATACAGAATTGTTTTAATAAATTCACTTGTATAAATTCAATACAAGTAACCTGTTTCCTGTGATTATGTTGGAACCTGTCGATTTATTTCTTAGTCTCAACGTCATATTAAAAGGGGTCGGACTTTTTCTTGACATAATTGGTAAATATAAGCTTCGAAATAACGAGGACTCATTCGAAAATGTGTCCATGCTAGATTGGTAGTCTATGGCAGTATCTCTAAGGTGTTTCGTGAACATTCAGAAGCGCAAAATGTACCTGACTCGCCATTTGACTATGAAATTCACTGGAATTTGATTTTTTAACCGTATATTTCAAGAACATCGCGTCACTTTTTTCATTATTCTTGACTTGATATTAATAATATTCGATAAAGGTTGCCTTCCTTGTTTTAGGTTCCCATTTCCTCACATTTTTTGGAAATTAATTATTTTTTTACACCAGAATAATCTTAGATAACTGATGTCTGGTTTCTTCCCTAACGACACTTTTTCTGGATTTCTATATCCCAGTGTTCGTGGTGAAGTTCTATTACTACTTTGTGAAATTGGCCTCGAACAGTATAAGCACTTTGACTTATCAACCAGTGTTTGATTTATTTGCTCCGATGCTCCATTTTTTTCGGGTATATTTGAAGTTGTCGTGTAATGTATGATCATTGCCTTTTTATAAATTCAGAAAATTCTTTACGTATGTAAGCAAACTGAGCACTTACATTTCAAAATTTTTTGAACGTCATCTATGAATCATTAAAAGTATCTCGTTCCACCGAGCACGGTAATTTCCATCAAACCACAAACATCCGAGTGCACAGATTTAAGAAGTTATCGCATAAGATATTCTTCTAGATATGTTATACTTGTAGGTCTATTATCCTTCTTGGATAATTGCATGTCCTCAATCTTTATATGTTTCTGTACAACTGCGTCACCCAGACGCTGTCGTCATAATAAAATATTCGATTTGCCAACACCTGATATGTACGCAATATTACCATATGAATTCTATCCCTACACATTTTTGTTCAAACTAGCCGCAGCTACCATTCCGTTGTTTTTGTTTATTATAAAACAACCTTTATAGCTAAATTTTACTTACCACCCTTTTTAATGGTTTAGCTAATCGACAGGAAGTTTGTTGCTAAAACGAGCACACATAACATATTCTTAAATATGATTTTATTCTACATTTAACAAACGTCAATTTACCAGATCCCCTCACTGAAAGTGGTTTATCGTTTTGATAGGCGACGTTAGCTCTATCGCTGATTATCGGTGGCTAGTCGTGGCCACGTTAAAAGAATAATCCTACTTTGTCATACACATGGACGCACCCAAATATAAGTTTATTTTGGTATTTATACTCTGTATAATTGGCCCAGGTGGTGAAAGCAGTAGTGTAACTTAAATCCAGGGTTCTTCTTCTGTTTTTACTCAGATCTATATTCTGCCCTTATGTGACCAAATTTGTTACAGTTGTATCCCGTCATTTATTCTAATGTCTTGTAAAATATTTGCTCAAATTTTGATCAAATCCACACTTATTTTCACATGTAAAACTTTAAATTTTATAATAACAATATAAAATTTAAAGTTTCTGCGTCAAACAGTTATTTAAATATAACGGTTTTGACCGATAAACAGATGGATGATGAATGGACACGTGATTTATTTAATTCTAGTTCCGTATATATATTGCTTAATAAAAAGTTTAAAGCACCTGAAATACCCTTTACGCAGAAGATAATTTATGATTGCTAAAAAAATGCACGACAAAGTTATCAATACGGATTTAAATTGTTTGTAAACCTAAACGAATAAATTATGTGCTATTACTAATAATACTACTATAACATTACAATAAATTTCCTATAATATTGTTATTTTATTGTAAATGGAAAGGTAAGTTCATGCGTTTCTCACATTTTCATACCACAACTAATAAATCAATTCTTATCAAATACGTATTAAGGAAACACTGGGCAAAATTTGTCTCATACAAACAAAATTACCTTATGGAGTAACAAAAAACTTATCTTAAGTTGCCACCAGGTGGTAATGGTACCAGTTTACCTTAGGAATTTATTCTTCAAGAAACAAGAAATTTCTTCATTAAATTATCAATCATTATTTATAATTTCGACATTTTCATAATGCAATCTTTAATCAATTTCAAGTGAATGCTCTCACGGATAACAAAGCTGGTATTTGAATAAACCCAAACGTTTCGCAAATCACTTTTTAACCTTTTAATTTTATAACTAAGTAAAATCAACAAAGTAACGTTTTTGACATTACTTACAGTTACAATTTCTAAATCACGACTCAAATTATTTTATATTCAAATACTCATCCGTGAAAGTTAGTTCGGTTAAGCGCGGTGCCAAGTTTACTCAGCTACCAAAGCAAACCGTTATCGAGTGAAAATTATAATCACTCCATAACGGTTAAATTTCTAAATTGTTTAAATACAAAACACTACAAATTAATTTTAACATTTTAATGAGCAGATTTTAGAAGAATTTGCAAATTATTTGACATTACAGCTACCCGTAGAAATATAGATATTTAGTAAAATGTCTACAGATTATTCTACAAAATGTATCCATTTATAAAAGATTTATTACATTAAATATTATTAAAGCCTAGAATTTATTTGTATAACGTTTCTGGAACACAATTTTTCCACATATCACACATATGTGGTGCCTTGGACCTTGTGTTACGGAGATCATTTAATATTGACGAGAAAAGCTGAGAGTTATCTTTGAATACAATGTGGTATTTAAATACATAGTAATAAGGAAATAGTTCAGTTATTGACTTAAGCAATTTTCCAAAACACATATTTTATATTAGCATAGGTTAATAATATCTCAATCGTAACAGCCAAGTGTGTCTAGCTCGCGCATCGTAGATTCTGTATTTCGTTTGAAGTCAATTTACTTTAAGTATTATGGCATATAAGGAGATATGTTCGATATTGTACTTTTTGCCAAGGACACCTCTTTAATTTTCAGTAGATAGAAAACTACGGACCGAAGAAATGTTAAATAGACTAAATAAATTAAGAAAATAGTTTTTACTCACTAATTTTTTTAAATGCTAAGAAAATGAAACGTATTAAATTTTCACCGGGTAATGTAACGCAGATTAATGGCAATGTAATATTGAATAATTATTTCTAACCAGTGCTACTTTCCTGAGTATAACTCTAGATCATAAGTTACAATGTGCTACTGATATACATTCGCTAGCTAGTAGGTCAAGCTCAACTGCGTTTGCAGTTAGAAACATTAGGCAGCTAACTTATGCAGCGACGGCCAGGTTAGTTTATTTTGCTTATTTCCACAGTATTAGGTAGTATGGTATTATACTGTGGGGCACTGCTGCAGATATTAAAAGTATTTTTATTAGGCAAAAAAGAGTAATCATATATATGGCTCGTATCATAAAATATATCTATGATAAAATATATGGCTCGCCATATATACTATGAAATCTCGAGAATCATTACAATATTTATTTAAAGAGGCAAATATTCTGTCTTTGCGGTCAATACATATCTATGAAAACGTATCGTATGTTAAAAAGAGTTTTAATTACTTTGTTAAAGGGTTTGATATTCATATTATTAATACAAACATAAAATTAAAATTCCTAAATTTAGATTACAAGTTACTAATAAGTCCTTCCTAGGTAATGGTGTCCATTTTTTAAACAGAGTACCATAGAGTAGACATAATAAAGAAATGTAAAACGGAAATAAATATTTAAAACCTGCTCATAGAGAAATTTAAAACACGTTTTAAACACTTATTATTTCAAAGTCTTATTATAGCATTAGGGATTATGTTGAAGATAAAGATGTGTGGAGATCATTACAGTGTAAAATGCAAATTCTGATCCTCATTAAGAGGGTCTAATAGTTTGTTTGTCGAAATACGTACTGACAATAAGGATATTTATTCATAATAATTATAAATAAAATCGTGCCTATTCAAAAGCGACTTGAAAGAAAATAACTGAATCAATAAATAATTTGTTCTTTACACGCGGACACTCAGTCGCTAACCTACCATATGATCGAACGCTATTTTCTTTATATACCCTACCGAAAATAAACGGTTTTAGTAATTACAAAGTTGTAGACCTATTTAAGTTATTTATGGATTCTTATTGTTATATTTCGTAATGAAGGAATAGTGTTTTGAGAGCATTAGATGGGATTATAAATGTAAACTAAGCATTGCATCCTTGCCACGTGTCCATAAACTGCTGTATCCGATATATGTTGCTAAAACATTGTTTGTACATGACGTTTATCTAGTTTTTAGGGCTCCGTACCTCAAAAGGAGAACGCTTATAACGTCACTCAAGCCATGTGTCCATCTGTATCAGAATCGTTTGATATAAAAACTTGATTTTGGACTTGAATTTTGGACTTAAAGAATCATATTTAACATATTTGACATATAAAGAATCATATTTGACATTTGTCAAATATGCTGCTTTATTTCGATCTATCAAGTAGTGGAGAAATGGCTGCAATACAAGCAAATAAACTCACTTTCGAATTCCTTACCTCAAAGGGAGAACGCTTATAACGTCACTCAAGTGGCCATATGTCCATCAGTATCATTTATTTATCTCAGAATTGCTTAATATAGAAGCTTGATTTTGTACGTAGTAATAAAGAATCATATCTTACATATGTCAAATACGCTGCTTTATTTCGATCAATCAAGTAGTTGAGGAGTGGCTGCAATACAAACTAATAAACATACTTTCGCATTCCTTACCTCATAAGGAGAAAGCTCATGACGTCACCAAGTGATCATCTGTTCATCGGTATCATCCATTTTTCGCAAAATCGCTTAATATAGACACTTAATTTTTGATGTAGTAATAAAGAATCATATGCGACATATTTAATATATGCTGCTTCATTTCGATATATCAAGTAGTTGAGGAGTGACTGCAATACAAACTAACAAACTTACTTTCATATTTACAATAATGTGGTAATATTACAAGAAACTGCAATACAATGCAAGCTAACAAACTTAATTTCGCATTTAAAATAATGTAGTAATATTACAAGAAACTGAAATACAATGCAAGCTAACAAACTTACTTTCGCATTTACAATAATGTAGTAATATTACAAGAAACTGCAATACAATACAAGCTAACAAACTTACTTGCGCAATTACAATAATGTAGTAATATTACAAGAAACTGCAATACAATACAGGGTACCAAACTTACAATAATATAGTAATATTACAAGAAATTTAAAATAATATTGTAGGAGCATTATAGGCAATGCTGTAGAAACTATCTCTACGTTAACCTAACTATTATGTGTGAAAAGAGAACAATATAATTGTTCTCTTTTCACACATGAGATGGAATTTAATTATGTTTCGACAAATTGACTGATTATTTTTACAGTAATTTTAAATAAATTTAAACTCACGTATTACAAGTACTAAAGCATTTAGACCTTATTAAATTTATAATTTATTAAAATGTTTTTAAAAATATAAATCTGTTTCTTTCCCTCAAAATAATCCTATTTTATGCCGAAAAGATTCATTTTTCTTCGGTGGTTATTAATTTATTCACATTCAGTCATAAATATTTTTCTTTTCCTTATAGCCCCATAAGAAAACGCATTATTGTCAAAGACTGGATTAGTTGCATTATCACGTGTACTTAAGATAATTTGACAAATGTAGTTTTTCTCTTTATAGTAATAAAGACAAAATATACATAAATTATATATGATTATTCATGTAAAGGACAATAAATATATAGGTTATTCTTGAAAAGATAAATAAAGGAATGTGTCCAGTGTTCAGGACCTAGGTATGATCACAATATTCATATTTGTAAAATGGCATTTAGAATATTCGGATTTATTATATGGTACTCCATACCAACTGTATTTTAGGTTCTATTGAGATAAATTCTGTCATAGAGTTTCCAAATGTGGTAACTTATGTCCTCATGTTGAAGAAAATACCAAAAACACTAATTCAATTTCTTTCATTTTAAAAATTATGGCTACCATCCTCACAGGCTCCTACCACTTTTATCTTTGGACATGGTTGGACATAAACTTTTGCAAGAAAGAAGAGAGTTGCACTTAGCTCTGCATTTATTCAAAACATTATAGATTATAGTGAGTTTAGTATCATTTTGTGTACTGGACTGTTATACGAGAGATATATATTATTTCATAGTGTGCATGCACGTACCAACATCCGTTTTCGTTCCCCAATTGTTCGCCGCTTAATTTACTTGACACGGCATTGGAGGTTTTGCCCCACCTTAGCACTTTCTCGGTTCGTATTTAATTTATATTAGCTTTCATTTTATTTTAATCATTGTTTGTATAATTATCTGAGTTTTGTTTCGCAATAAGCTGCTTAATGCATTGGAAGAAGGCTAAAATTTGAGCGAGATTGTTACTAAGCAAATAAAAAAATATGTAAATAACTCTAAAACCATAGATTAGAGATTTAAATCAATGGTATATAATATACAATTTGATAGAATTTTATATTTCAATCTATTTTACTTATTTATATGCACTTTAAAGATGGCAATCTAAATTCTTCAGGTTGACCTACTAGTTTTTTCAATATCTACTTCTAGTAGTAATGTTTCAATTCAGTAAACTTTTTTGTCTACTGTGTATCGATTTGTTATGAATAGTTTGTTAGGAATAAAATTTGCTTTCATTGAAATATAGCAAATTATTTTCGTTTTGTAAACAACAAAATTTGGCTTTTTGCAGTTGTTATTTGTTATTAAAATAAAAAGATTAAAAACAAAATTGGCATCTTTACAATAATATTTTTTGAAATCATTTAAATAATTCAAGATTTCAATTTTTGAAAGACAATGATTACTAATTTAATTACTTTTTTATCAGTATGTACATGGTTCAAAATAAACTGCTCAATGCACTTGTGGCTTTATCAAATATTGTAAATAGAGTTATGACTTTCTAATCTAAAGAAAATTCCAGAGATAAGTCGGATTATTGAATATTCAATGTGAACTATTAAGTTATACAAAACGTATGTACTGAGTTTCCTAATAAAACAAATTATAAAAAAATATCGTGTGCTGTATAAATTATACTTATTAATAAAAAAATAAACATCTTTTACCTTATTTATTAGTACACAAATATTAAATTAAAAAGTAATATTTCAGTAGTTTACATTAATAACTATTAAATTGCATCCAGCCATCTTAAAAAATAATATTGACATTAAGTCTTTTTGTTCCCTCCCCCCCTCTAAGATATCGACAAAAATTACATAATATATATTGAAAATTTATGTAGTTGAACTAGCAAATATTGAACTAGCGCCTAATTTGAAGTGAATGAGATGCCCCGAATTGGCTAAATATCAGACTATAAAAACTCAACTGTATAATATTATGTGCATTGTACGGCACTACATAACATTCGATACACATTGTAAAAAGCAAGTAACACAAATAATTGGGAAAAAAACTGTGTTCGTTTTGGATTTATCTACTCATCTGGATGATACAATGAGACGAAACTGTTATACAAATTCGGATTAAAAAATGCTTCACTCACCGAAATACATTTGAACTTCTATGACTTCTTTTGCAAAATTGTCAAACAGAAGTAAAACAACTTACGAGTATGTCACTGATGAGGTTTCATTTAAGCGTACAATTATTGATTAGGTACAAATTCCTGTCTAAATTTGATTTTAAGAACCATACTTACATTAATTATAATTAATGAATATTTTGGCGTTAGTTTTGTTGAAATTCATTATTTACAAATAAATGAAACTACGTGATGTAGTATTAATTCTACTTTCTATAAGTTCTTATTCAGATAACAAAAATAGCCCACCTGAAGATGTAATACAACAAAACCTGGGTGCTGGTAAAGAACTTAAAGAGAGTAGAAATAATACTATATCACGTAATTTCATTTAATTGTCATTAATTATAAAGTGAACAAAGTAAGATTTCTGAAAACTCCATCTTAAAGTGCAATAAAGTCTCGTTTCCACGCATTTACGACTAATGGGAGAGGTTATAAATTATTTCAATGATATCTATCTTTAGATTATACGATTTGATTTGACGATTTTACGATCTACAGTTACGTCATCTTAATTTGAAAAAACCTAAAATTTCTTGGATCTTTAATTTTGATATGGTTGTAACGGAGAGCTGCTAGCTATTTTCTGTGTGAAAAGCGAACAAGCTAACACTGTGTTAAGATTAGATACGTCGATGACTGAATTATTTCCAATAATATATTAGAAAGTTACATGTAAACCAGTAAAATTTATAAAGGTTTCAACCATACATTTACACTGAGCTACAAACATCATCTCTATATTTAGAAGATAATATTTTCCATTTGTTTGAAATTAGTATTAAAATATCATGACATTTTAAATGATAGATTTAAAAAAGATCTAGCCGTACTTCCATAGTAAAATTATTCCGATAGGAATCTATATTGTTAGCTTTGCTGTGATGTAGAGGAGGCGTTAATTGTGGAGTTATTTATAAAAAGTATCCGATGACAACTTTTTTTCAAAGCATTATATTTAAGTAATAGTAAAAACGTAAATAAAATTTTGTTAACCAATTTCTATAAGATCTAATTAAATGACCAGTTTGAAAAAAAATGTATGAAATTAAAAAATATATAGTATTTGCCCTAAGTTTTATTACAATCCAAGTAGTACAACATGTAAAAAAGATTAAATTAAGTATACACATACTCTACGGGCTCTATGTCGACGTATTTAAACGTAACTGTTATTTTTATATTCACAAATAGTACCGCTTAAAAATTCCCCAATACTTATAAGTACGAAAGACTCGTATGCGATTAATTACAAATGATATCAGCTCGCCACAGGTTAGCGTTCTACATGCCGGTCAGGTTTGTACGTTTATGATTATGATTAGCACGTAACTGTGGCGAGCTCTCCCTATTTACTCAGTTTCACAAGTTCCTAATTATTAGGCGTGATATTTATAATAATAAAATCAATATAATATCTAGTGAATAAAGGAGTAGTGTAAAATACAAATTTTGTTATATCTGTGAAATGTAATAATTGCGGCTTTATATTGCAAAGGGAAAGAAAATACGTACTTACAACATTCCTCATATAAAGCTACTTAAAGGTGGATATGTTCTGTGTAATAAATGTCGATTGATCACGTTCAGAACTTCATCGGCTACGGACGACTTAGGGACAGGACCTTGTCATATTGATATAAATACAGAACAACGTGACGTCTACCAACTTGAATCAACGGTCAAAGAAGAATATTATGATGACAATGAGACTTTATAATACTTCTGTTTCAGAGGGTAGTTTCAACTCCTAAATACTGCGTTCTATGTAACTCAAAATCGACTATCAAAACGGTACCAATAGATGCTCGATATCAAGCTTTCGTTAAAAGAAGGAGTAAACTTTTCGGCAAAAGAAGTAACAAAATAAAGTAAAGTGAAGACTCATACAACTTTCAACCTACCATATTGCATACGTCATAAGCATAATGGATGGCTTACAACTCAACCCAAGCCAATGACGATTACTGATTTGACAGCGTCCTGTTCACCAACATATCTTTAGCAGGGTGCTAATATGCCAACTTAATGAGTACATCGATTTGGGTGAACTGAACTTCCAACATGTACTTTGTTTTTCTTTCCATATAGGTCTTTACTGTGAAACACATTAGAGGTCAACTCAATTATTAAGAGTCAACATATGTATACATGAGACCGAATGTAGTCAGACGATTAAGCGTTCCTTTGAGGTAAAGTCTTTCCCTTTTATATTTCCTATATTTCCTTCTAAAGGGCATACAAGGATTTCCTTTCCTTTTTATATAAAAAGAAACATTCTACACATAAAACTTGTTTTTAAAAAATATCGTGTTCTTAACGAATTCCTCGTGTAGTTAACCGTTCTTTGTGATATCGCCGAATAGAATAAGTTTTGATTGAATTTCACACTTTCTGAATTTCCAAATTGATTGAATTTCCAAATTTTGGAGCGATTCTCCTCATTCCTACAGTATTCAATTGCAAGTCACCTTATAGCAACATATGGTATATGATTTATTTACGACGAATGTTAATAAAAATCTCAAAACATGTTTTGCACAAAATTATATACCTTTTCATTTTTTTAATATTTTGAAAAATAATTTGAAGTTTTATTTTTTAAATATTAATTTTTTTGCCTTAACGAAAAATTTATATTCAATCTGTTTAAATAGAAAATGTTAATTTGTAGTAAAATAATTGTTGTGTTCAATCAATGAATTATTGTGACAAAATCACCTTGAACTAACAATAAAAGTCCATATTTATTTGACGTTTTCAGTTAATCTATAATATTATATGGATAAAAGAAATAAAACAAGGTTTCCTTGATTCCAAATGTACATTTTTCTTTACGATACATTTCACAATATGTATCGAAAACATCGCCTCCAAAAGCTCGCCACTGACGTACGAAAATAAATGTATTAAATCAAACTTAGTATGCAACAGTGGCCGCTTCAAACTTGGCACTTAGAGGAGGCTTCGAATTGTAAGTTCACCAACTCGCTCGGTACTTTGCTTTTGCATACATATGAATTGCCGCCTTAATCCGCGACCGTGAGCAGCGCCCAATGGGTGGTGTGGGGTGTTTCGAAATAATCATATTCGAAATAAAAATAATTTTACTGTTCCTTTGTTGTTATGAGTACTAAGGGGGGATGGAGCATTTTTGTAAACATTAACACGTCCATTTTTATTCGAATGCACAAATGTTATGAAAGGTAAATGGCAAAGATAATATGTATTGTATCTCCTTTTTGGATAAGTAGCACTCGACTGGTTACTTTAATAATTTCGTCTTTACCATTGTCGAAAAGAGAGGCCTATTATGGATTTTTACTTTTATGTTGTTTTGTCCCAATCTAAAATCCAGTAAGACTAAAATAACTTGGATAGTAAGCGAGCACTTAATAGCGAATAGAAGATGGAAAACACAGCTGTTAGAGTGGATTTTAAAAATTGTTTATCTATAAAACACTTATTTTTATAATGGCATGTTTGTATCATCAAATCTTCTCAACATTTGGTATCAAATTTGATATACAAATGTTTCGCCTCTCGTGCGCGAAACTTAAAAATAATATGGTATGCGCATTAAAGTCAGTTATGTAATTCAGGGTAATATGCCCATGCATTCATGAACTTATTTGGTCAAATAAAATGAATAGGAATATTATTGTTTTGATTTCTCATTGAACATATATTTAATCACACTTGGAAAGTGAAATTTTTTGCAGCTAAGAAAATAATCATCAATTAAGTGGTCCATCAACTGAGGATAACTTGTCAACAGTGTTGTCATTTGTTTGGCCCTTTTCCTAAGTATACAGAGCTGTTTTAACACTAGATACAAAGAATACAAAGGAATATTAGGAGCTGGCGAGTTAAGGAGCCAGCTCCTAATATTCTTTTGCATTATTTGGTTTGTCAATAGTCATTCTCGACGTGGGCTAAGCGTGAGGAGTATGCCGTGGAAGGCAACATTTTCATAATGTGAAATTTAGTGATAATCATTAAACATTTTAATATAAAAATATGCGCAGAACACTTGGATACATATAATAATATTACCTTATTAAATAATTGGTCATCCTATACAATGTGAAATTCAATTCATGTTGTTACGATAGCATATTAAAGTCTGACTGTACGTGCAAATTTGTGATTAATCTTGAGATAACACTACCGACAAGCGATTACATATAAGGAAAAAAAAAACGGAAATATCGTGATAGTCCTCAAAACTAACAACACAACAACCTGACTACTATTAAAACTTGGGATCGGTTCAAAACTTGTTAGTAAAAATATATTTACAAACTTTGTTTTTTTTTTAAGAAAAAACTTCAAAACGCTGAATTGCATTAATATTTGTCGCTTACTCATACATCGTTCCTAGAGACATATAACATTTCTAATGATATATTTCTGTTAGATATCTTATCGAAATGGCCACATTTACCTTAAATTCCTCTTAGCCAATTTGATGACCTGTAACTTGTCGTTTTATTTTTTTTACTTATTTCAATTTAACTTAAATATCAGCCGAAATTTTCAAATTCAATTTTTTACGAAGCTCATTCAGATTTTTTGTGAGAAAAATTTAATACTCACATTCAACATATAATCAACAGCAAAACAGTTCTAACAATTGTTGAAAATAGAAGTTCTAGCTTCTACATTTAATGATAAGTTTAGAGTGGGGGATCTCTCTGTCTTATTTGCTCTTGTAGAATGTAGTGAGGGAGCATTTCTAAAAATTACATCTTAATTTAGTTCAGGCATCCTTTTCTAAATATTAAGTTATATTACATACTTTAATGAACACGTCCTTCAAAAATTCCTATGACAAAAAAATCAGAACAGTTTTGACTGACTCAAGCCGATCGGAACGTTAAAACTTAAAATGCGCTAGCGAAGAAACGAACAGAACATATAGTTGAACAGTTGTTGACGAAGACGGAGACATTTAGTTGGCATCGCGTTCTTCTTGATATATTATATCAAATAATTGAAAGTTTCATAAATCGTCCCTATAATTCGAACATAGTTCGAACTTAGGTAAATATTGAAAGACGCAAACAAGAATGTCAATTACTTTCTATCAAGAATATATTCATTGTAAAATACAAAATCAAAAATAGTTTAAACAACAATTAAACTGAAATAAATTGGTAAAATGTAATTTTATATGACTATCGTTCTGAAAGATAATTATATATATGAATGGTTGCAAATAATGTTGTAAAGGTCGATGAAAGAAAATTTTTTGAAGATTTTGTATTGGAGAAAAGAAAAACTAAACCCAAATCTGGTCTATCTATGAAAAGTGTTTCGTAATTCTTCCCTATTTATTAGATTTGCAATTGGTGATTTTGAATATTCACAGTTCGTAACTTTAGAAATTCTAAATACTAAAAGCTGATCATAACACGTTCACGCACAATTTAATGGCCGCTCATCGTTAATTAGGATAAGCTATCCGTGAAACAATGTTTTAAAATTTAAACGTTGCCGATTGCCTCCCTAAAGTAATAGAAACGATTGAAAAATTATAATTATCAACAGGATGTTATGGAATAGTGTTTTATGCCAAAATTATTATAACATAAAATCATTAGACACACTTCAATTCTATTTCTCCTTATTACTTTGACCCATAGAGATACGGCCGATTTACTAAAGAGATTCGCCAACTTACTACAGATTTAGTGTAGGTGGCATCAATGATAAAAATATACGGATACCGCATGGGCGACTGAGAGAGAAGATTAAGTTTGCGGGTGCGGAAAAGATTATCGTCTCTTTTTCTTTAGTGAGGGTTTATTGCACAAAACCCGCATACACAACTAAAATAAATTATATAGGTTCATAGAGCAAGAGCGATATGGAGTGAGATTGTGGGTACTGTAACGAATTATTTATAAGCGTAGCAATGAAATAAAATAACAAAATTTATTGTGATATTACGAAAAAACATATATACCACGTTAGATTTCGGCAGAAAGTCCACATATGAAACATAGTTTTAGCACTTATTTTTATATCACATTACAGATGTAAAAAACATTACTAAACTAAAGTTCTTTATTTAACTTATTAAGTTCTTTATTTTATTTTATTTCTTACTAATTTATTGAATTTGTGCCAACGAATAATTATTATTCATTTTCCTAATCAATAAAAATTAAATGAAATTTTAAATTAAATGTAAGTAACTAAATATAGGGTAAAATGCAAAATCACAAAATGAAATAAACGAGAAACTACCTGTAGTAACAATATATAAAGAACATATATGCCCACAACTGCCAAGTTAAAGGCAAATCGGAAAACAGTCGCGAGTTTGCCACAAAAATAGAAATAAATTTAAATTGATCTTTTTGTGATTAGGAACTTCGGTATTGTTTTCCCTCTTCTTTTGTTTTATGTTAGTTGTAAAACAAAAGTGCTGAAAATAAATTTTAGACGTCCTTACGTAATGCAACGTAAATATGCTAATCAACACATTTGTTGTTTGTGTAATGCAATTTGTTTTATGGTTTATTTTGTTTTGGTATGAGATATTTGAATATATTGTATTGTAGTTATAACTTGTGACTCGTATAAAAAAATTGTATTATACCAAGCTGGATATTTAAAAAAAAAATGGGTAAATTAAGATGTATAATAAATTTATGATGTGAAATAAAAGCAACAATTTAATGAAGTTGGTGAAGAAACAATATATCTGTAATTATTTGTGTTTCAATCAGTGTAGCTAAATATTAAAAACACCCGAACTAGTATCTGTTTTAATCTAATTTAAACTCAGATTATGATAACTCTTTTGAGTTATCATAATTTCCGCAATCCGCAATACGGAGATTATGATTATCATTGAAATACGGAGATTATGAATATAGGAATTCATACCAATCATATTGATTAACGGAATTTATACCTTTAGTCGGTTACAAATCAAAATACAAAAAATCAAAACCTAATTTCAATTAATTCATAAAATTCAAGGTTTGCTAAATCTACTTTTAAACACTTATTGTAGTCTAGTAGCAAAGTCACTCAAAACGGCATCAGTTTAAATTTCCTTTGAACTCAGAAAATGTTTTTTGGGTAACGATATTTAATTATATTACTGTAATAGGTTATTTAATTCCATCTACCAAGTTACCAAGTCATCTTCAAAGATAATCTATTATTAGTAATATATAGCAGAGGGGATACACAAAAGATCTATTCATTATGCATCTGCATTACAATGCATTTTCCTACTAGGTAGGATGGATAACGATAATATAGCGTTTCACTACCTGAATCTAAGTACACAGTACCCAATCAAGAGCATCGAGCATAATTCTCATTGGTAGTATCAAAATCAAACTGTCGATAAAATTGTCTGATAAAAATATCGAAAAAAATGTTTCGATTTCGTAAGACTCGATACCTTTTGAGAATGTTGTGTTTATTTTTTTCAAATTCCAAATTCCCCTTTTTTTAATTTAATTTTCTTCTATTCATCAAAAAGTTTGTAAACTGACAAATCTGTGAAGCAGTTAGAGAGGACAGTTAATGAGAATAAAGTCCTGAATTTCTCACTCTTTCTCTGTCTCATCGCTTGAAAGTAATATTCTCTATTGTTTTGCTCCAAGGTAAGTAATGAAATTTGCTTTAATGGTAAGTGGATTGTCTCGCCTGGAACAAGATATACGGACGACATGGTTCCCGAATTATTAAAATTATGAAGGACCGTTAACACATACATTGATAGTTTTACATTGATACCATTCAGTTACAATTCAAAAGATGTTTCTAGTCAAATATAATAAGAACAGAATTTTGGGAGATATTCGAAATGACAACTGTCGTGTACTTATGAATAATGGAATTGATTTAGAGGTATCTGGTATAAAAGTATCAGTGTCAAAGAAAATGTACTCTACACTGAAAGGTACTGATATTATTCCATATCCTTACCTGATCTTGATAGCTCTCATTTTATTTATTTTAGCATGTACACGTCATTACATTAGCTTGTTTGTTACTAAGACCCTTGATTTTAAAATTATTTTTCTAATTGGTTTGCATCTGACTTTAAAAAATATTTTAGGAGACTGGGTAAAAATTAGGACTTTGGAATATATACAGCTATAACAAAAACATGACTATTGTTCTGCACATCAAATTTGATGGAAATATTAAGAGACTTTGAAAAATTTCAACTCTTTCTGAAAAAATCACTGACAAACCTGCATTTTCAATTAAAACAAATTACATACTTTTACAGAAATACGCTTCAAATGTATTTAGTTTTGCGTATAAAATAATATCTATGAAAATCACACATGTTCTTTATTACGAGATATAAAAATGGCATCGACATAATTTACATAAAACGAAAAAAAAATGTAAAAATGGATTAAACATATTTTGTTTTTAAAATCTTGCCATTAACAAATGTCCACAATTAAATTAAGCTACTTGATGTAATATTATTTCTACTTCCTTTAAGTTCTTTACCACGACCTAGGTTTCATTGTATTACAACGTCTTCAGGTGGGATATAAGCAAAGATTCTTTCTTTGTTAGACTAACAAAGAATCTTTGCTCATAGTCCATTTGAATAATATATATAGCCATATAAATAATACTACATCACGTAGTTTCATTTAATTGTGAAGAATGAATTTCTACAAAATTAACGCCAAATATATTCAATAATTAATAAATGTATTTAAATCTTGCCATTCATCATATTTTTTTGTCGTATTTGCTATTGAACAAATAGTAATAGAAGTTGCCAAGATATTTAAATATTTTTCTAATATTTCAAATAAATTTCACAAAAATTTCGTTAACCACAAATCACCATAATTTAACCATTGCGTCTCTTGAATTATAGAAGTTATTTTGTAAAAAGTAGTATCATATTCCATTCGTAGCCATTACTCGGCTAGAAATTGATTATATGCAATTTATAGCTGCAACAAAAATCATTTAAACCAAAGAGTTATTGCGCCGTAGTCATTAAATTTATAGCAGGAGACAAGTCCTCACAAATAAATACACAAGTCGAATGAACTTTCCTTCATATTGTCGAATATTGTTATTTAATATAAATATAGAATTACTCGTAAGAAATATATCATACAGTAATTTGCTGGAAAATTAAAAGTTTATTGAAATAATTAATATGATTACATTTGTTCAACCCGGCTAGGCGAAAAAAAATCCTACAGTGAAAAATAAAATAATTGTAATGAAAAAATTAAGTTAAACAGTCTTATTGTACAATCAATGAAGTACTAAAAACTCGAAAATATTTATGGGTCACCAGTATGGGGATATGATTGAGTTTACGTGAAAACGTGGAGCTCAATAAGTAGAGGTCCATATGAAACCAAATACGTTACATGTGACTGGTTAATATTGTGTTTAAATCGTTTTTTTTTAATATAACATAACAATGAATAGCAAACATATCAAGAGAGTTTAAAATGTGGAACAGTATAATTTTTAACCTTCATCGAAAGGAAATTTTCTGCCACCTACCTGTCATGTGATTATTTCATTTCCCGTGGCTTCGCTCACGAGAAAAAGTAATGTTTAATTTAAAATTGACAAATAACCGTAGTTCGTGTGAAAATATTGCATTTTAATTTTGAAAATGGGTAAAGGGTTTAAGTGGCATAAATTGGATCAAATGACGGAAAAATACGAAATTTTCCATTTATATTTATAAATAACCACACATACTGTCAGCTGATTTAGCTTATATTTACAATTGTTATAGGAATTAAATATTATAAAAAACACTAATTGAAACAGAATATTTCTGATCTTTTCTTTTGTTTTAATTATTACGTGTATATAAACTGATTTTATATTAATGTTTAGTATAACTTTCATTAATATTTCGTATTTTGCAAATCACTAACATATATAGTTAATCAAGTTGTGATATTTATAATCACAGTCATTATGAACAAATTATACATTTCTATTAAAAGCAAAATTTTAGTGACAATCTGCTGCTCCGAAAGCAAATCAATTAATTACCTTAACATTATTATTTGTCTTATTAGTTCCCGACGGTAATTGCTTTCAGGCAAATTGACAGATTTATTAGTAAGCTAAAAGCAGTAACTATTGATATTGTTAAATTGGCACTTAAAATGGAAATCGTTATAATAAACATGTAGATTGAGAAATAACGTAGCTTTTTTGCAAAAAAATATAACAGACGACATACTAAACAAAAGTGTGATGAGGTTATGCTGAACGTAAAGAAAAATTATTGGATATTATGAAAAATCCCGATTTCTAATTGTTGAAAATTAATGTTATAATTATGAAATATTTTTAAATATATTTTACATGATGAGGAGAAAAATATGAAAGCATATGGAAAAATAAAACTCTTAAATTTACCCGAAACCGAAATTATGCTAACATAATGTCCATAAATTTAGCTTAAGTATATTTTAATTTAATTCCTAACATTCATGTTCAACATGTTTCAAAAAGTACGGTTTAATTTTAAACTGCACAAGATCTTTTTATTATTGTAAATATATATTCATACTTAACACTATAAATATTTCTTCAAGGTTCCAAAAAACAATTAACTGTAAACTGTGTTATTTGTAGAAGTAAACTTACTTTTTTGTCCATCATTTAACATAATTTAAGAAATATGAAATTAACTTCATATACACGTCCAATCGATGCGTATGTGCTCAACCTTACTAACGATAGAAACAGTTAAAAATCGTATCCTAGCTAGTTTAATGATACGCTGGTAAAATTAATTCAATATGAATCAATACAAATTTAGTAGCAATATTGTATCAATAATCTTAGATAAATGATAATTTTCAGACATTTTAAGCATTGTAATGTTACCCCACCCTAACAATCTACATATTATGTTACCCCACCCTAACAATCTACAATAACTTAGATCTGATTGTGTAATATGCCTTCGATTCAATAAAATAGCTATAAATAAATTGTTTATACATTAATACATATAAAGAATAAATCAATATAAAGATCCTTTTAAGAAACTGTTTGACATTGTAGAGAGAAAATGCAGATTTTTGGCCTAAAGACATATATGTTACACTCCCCATCACAGAAACATATCGTGTTGTTATAATCAAAATTAATGCCTAGTAAAACTAGATACCTGAAATTATCAGGCAAGTAATATGTTATTCAAATGAAAAAAAAATCCTGTTTTGTTCGTTTCATTTCTTTAAGAATTCACACAATATCTTGTTAAAATATCAACGTTTGACCATTTTTTTGTCCATTTTCCTTCTTCCTTGTTTGACCATTGTTTGATCAGGTAAAATCCTAAATTCTGAGTTTTCTCCTTGGGTGCTTTCTTTAAATTTTTTTCTAATTTCAGGCTTTATAATTATTTTTTCTTATTAGTTTATTACCTATTACGTAAATAGTAAAGAAAAGTGAAAAGTATTTTTTACTCTCTTTACTTGTAATTTGTAAATTTTCTCGCAACTTGTAATTTTCCCTGGAGTGATATTTTCTATCCCAGATAAAAAATAATAACAAATATTCCTTTTTTTAAATAATTTTTGCCAGTGAAATAAATATATGAATTTTCTGCATATAAAATTACAGATTTATGATATTTTCTTTTAAACTTAATCATTCTGATTGATTCCTAATCGAACGTAATAATCAATAAAAGTATTGATATTATGTTTGACTTAGGATTCCATCACTATTATGGTACACTAATGATGCAGTTAGGCAGCGAATGATAAAAATTTTCCGTTCTGGAGTCATGTATTGTTATATGTGATTTTGGGAGTTTTCCACAATATAAGGTATTAAAAATATTTAAAACTGAAAAAGTGAAATATTTATACGAAAGAATAGCACCAACTTCAAATAATTACGGAATAGGAAACGCACTGAACAGTATAAAAAAATTAAACTCAGTTGGGCCTTTCGTGGTACAATATAACAACAGAAATAAAGTTGCAAAATACGTTTACTGCTAGGGATTTTGCAACTAGAGTTGGCTCCAAGTGACACGTATGACTCATCTACATATGTGTGTGTGTAAAAGTAATTGAGGGGGAGGGGGCGAAAACTTAGCACCGATTCCCAAAAATGTCTATCAGTAGTAATATTTTGCAAATTTATTTATGTTCGGAAACGATAAGTAACCGCTATAATTCCAACTGAATATATATAATATAGTAGTTTTTGCCCGCAGCTTTGCTCGCATAGAAGTCGATATTACAATACATTCCGATAAAACATACGGCTCTATTTTTATCCTATATGTATATTTGAAGCAAATCTATAAAAGGAATAAAACAATCACACAATTGTCATTTTCTGTTTTATCCGCTTAGAGTTTGAATTTTTAAAAATTCCTTTCTTGTAATACGGAAATATTAATAAACCTTTAGTACTTCTCTATAAACCACAGTTTTTACTAATTTCGTAGTCGGTGCCAGTAAGACCAGTCTAGTTGAAGCACTGACACGGGAGCAAACAACATAAAATTGACCATGGGAAAAACAACCCCTCCTATAAATCAACTCCAGTGAATTTAAAAGCTTGTCCCTGTGATTTATAAATTGTCATAGCAAAGCAGACATTCACTGAAAATTGAACTGTTTTAAATTCGGACGGTAGGTCGTTGGGTATCATAAGAATTAGCGAATTAGCGCACCCAGTCAATATAGTATCTTCTAATGCATTCGAGGTGAGACTTTTATTTGAAGCTGGTTCCATTACAAAGTTTTGGTTATTTTAAATTCCTTAACAACATAATGGGTATGAACATCCAATCGTTAACATCTGTACTTATATACAACTCCGAAAAATTTAGTTATCGCATACGGCTATCATAAATTTCATACAAATTTTCAACCCTTATTTTACTTCTTTAGAGGTAGAATTTGAAAGTTCCTCACTTACGCTATAAAGAACCTATCTGCAAAATTTCAGGATTGTAGGTTTAGCGGTTTCGGCTGTGCGTTGATCTCTGGGTCAGTCAGTTAGTCTTTTAGGTATAAAGATAATTTCACTGCGCTTCTTTTCTATTTGAAATTGGTTTGATTTTATTTGTGAAAATGTTTTATTTTGTAAAATATTCTGAGTGTTAGGTATTAAAATATATCATGTCAATATGCTTTATCACAAGCCCGATTTCAAGTGAAACTCAATATTTCTATGGAACATGGTTGTGATAGCGGGACAAACACACGTGAATTATTTTGTAATAATTCCTTTTTCCTATCGAAATACACATCCATAAATATATCAAGAATGAGCGCAAATTCAACACAACGTTAATCGAAACGAGTGCACAAGTCAGGTTAATACTACAAAATATTCCTAGACACTTTATGCCGAGAGTGAAAAAAAAATATCATGCAAGGATAATTACCCAGTTTAAAAAAATATTGTTTTTAGATTTATAATTTTATCCATTACAAATTAATTTTTGTTTACTTAGAAATTAATAAAAATGTCAGATGCTATTTACGAATTGAGTAAAAAAACAATTTCTCAAAAAAGGGGTTATTCCAAAAATCCATTTTTTTTATAATAAGGTTTTTCTTTTATTTATTTTCTATGAAAAACTTAGAAATTATTATCGATGCTGCAAAATTTATTTTGAACCAACATAGCAATTGACTATTTGACAGCCGATTATTTAAGGGTTTTTGAAATATTTACATAAAAGTATAGGCAACGCAACATATTACTGAAACATCTCAATTTTGATATACATATTTTACACAAAAAAACTGTTTCTTTAAAAAAAACTATCAAATCCGAGTAGAACTCGTACTATGAGGTTTTCGAAAACATTCAATCACTTATAGATGTTTGAAATACACAGTATGTCATCCTTCCATCTCATTTGCGGCCGTCCGACTGGTCTTTTTCACTCCCAGTGTCTTCACTCTAAGATAATTTTGCACCATGTATCCGACTTTCAAGCAATGTGAAGAGCCCACTGCCTCTTAAGTTTTGCCACTCTCTTTGAAATGTCAGCTACTTTCCTTTGTCTCCGAAGCCAGTCATCTGTTTTGCAATCCTTTGAAAAGATTCCTACCAGCTTTCTTTCCATCGCCATTTGAGCAACAATAAGCTTTTGCAGGACGGCTTTTGTTGTTATCCAAGTTTTGGCTCGGTAAGTGAGGACACACTGATTAAATATGCGCGCTTTTAAATGGCCATTTTAAAAACCTTTATCTTTATGTTCATTTTAAAAACAAACTTGAGTTTGGTTAATACTTGCCATCCCAGCCGCATGCGTCTGTCTACTTCGTTAATCTGGTTCGTTTTATCCATTCGTAGTTCTTGACCCAAGTATATGTACTTACCTTTACTTGTACTTACCTTACTTATAGTACCTTCCACATTTATAGTCGCCGAGCTATCGGTTTCCAATGTCGTATCTTTTGTCTTATCCAGATTCATCTCGAGGGGCTATCGGTTTCCGATGTCATAACTTTTGTTTTATCCAGATTCATCTCGAGCCTAATTGACAGTGAGGGTTCATGCAGTTACTGAATCATAGTCTGATCATTAGCAAGCAGAGCTATATCTTTAAACGTGTACTTGACATCATAAGGCCTTAATTTTACCAATCCAATTGTTTGAATACATCTTCTACGACTAGGGTAAAAAGTTTGGGTGATATTGTGTCTACGTGCCTAACTTATCTTCATATAGATATGAGTTTGCTATTTAATGGTGACAAAGATAATCTTTGATCTATACTCGCATTTCTAAGAGATTTTTGCACTGCCCATATTTCCACACTATCGAATGTTTTTTTGTAGTTGACATATGCTAGCCATAAGGCGTTTTACATAAGGATACAAACTCACTCGTGTTTTTCTTCCCACTGGAAATCATATCACGTCTTTCTTGGAGCAAATTGTTTGTATCTGGTTTCAATTTATTGATCTTTCTATGATCTCATTTTGCTACACCCAGTACTGATTCTAAAACTATTTTGTTAATTTGTTTTTTAAGTTCCAGTGTTTCACAATTCACTTTTGAAAGTTTAGCGTCTAATATTTTCAGGTATTTTTCTGCAAGAATATTTAGTTTTAGCCTGCCTACGCGAGTTGTTTTCTTTTTAAACAGCGAAATGTACCTCTCCATTTTAGAGTTTATGGCTATCTTATCGCTCGCTCTAATCGCTGTGATATTGAAAATTTGTTAAGCACTGTCACATCTTGCACTTTGTATCTGCACTATTTATCATAGGCGAAATTTAAAGTTCTTACGTCAAGCTAAACAATAAAACGGATGTGACAAGTGGACTGACAAACAAAACAGTAATCTTATGAGGGTTACGTCGTTTTTTTCCTTTTATGGTGCCTTAGAAAAATATAGATTCATATATAAAACATAGATTAAATTTAAATTATAGAACAAACTAATATATATATATATATATATATATATATATATATATATATATATATATATATTTGTGTATGTGTGTGTGTGTTATGAATTATTATATACTCATGTCATACTATCGTCTTTAACTATGAATGATAGTATACTATACGGAACTAAGAAATTAGAATTACGCAGCGCAGGTCCATAAATAGGTTGAGATTGCTATCAGTTATATGTTATCATAATATCGTTTGCACATTTGATTTATATACTAGAATACTTATATTATTACTAACGCATGCGTCTATCCGTCCATCACAGCCTTTTTCTCAGAATCACTTGTGAAACGTAGAAATGCACATCTGTCGGAAGCTAACCCCCAAATATTAAATATATTTGGGATTATGAACATTTTGGAGGCGAGCAAATTAAGTAGCTTTGAATTTTTTATAAATTTTTTTTAATTCTCTGCTTCGCGTCGGGTATTCTTTGAAAGGGTTATTTATGAGGGTCTGAAAAATATTCACAATTTTAATATATTTCATAATTTTAGATAGTTTGTGTAAGTTCTTTTACTGAATCTGAAATTACGAAAAAATGGAAGAAAAAGTAATAACAAATAAAGTAAGATATATATTTTGTTATGTTAAGTTTGTAACTCATTTGTACATTAATTCTACGCCCTACTTGAAAGATGATGCTGAAATTATTCGGTCTATACTAAATAATTAGCATACCTGACGGTCTATGATAGCACTCATGTGCGATGTAACACGAAATCAAACTTCAATAATGTTCTAAAAACTTAAACTGAGAAACATTTTTTAACAAATGATAAAAGTAATATTTTCTAAAGAGAAATATTTTGTAGAATAATCCATATAAAGTTTAGGGAAAATCGGTACTTTAGTTGTAACAGTGATGTCAAATAAATTTTTAGAAGCCCTTTCAAGTTGACTCACTAAAACATGAAAGTGTACTTGCAGTACTTTGTATTCAAACGATTTGGAAGTTTCACGGCTACCGAATGAATTAATTATTCCGGTAGTCGAGTAAACTTGCCACCGCGCTTAACTGAACTACCTTTCATTGGTTAGTACTTGAACGTAAAACAATTTAAATTATAATTGAGGGATTGCAACTGTGAGTAATGTCAAAAGTTTTACTTTATTGATTCCACTTATAGAATTTAGTCAAAAATCTAATTCGTAAAATATTTCAGTTTTATTAAATTGGTGTCTGATACCCGAGATTTCATCCGCTATAATTTATTAACATTGGTATAACGGAAGTATCGAAAAAATAAATAATTATAGATAATATAATAAAGCAGTTGCTTCCCAAAGCAAAGCAGCATCATCACCATCTAATGGAGCCTTAAGAAAAATGTTTTGTTTTGCCTAACGGAACTATTTTTTCGGGGAATAAACTAAGGTACAAAATAAGTACAGCAATTAACGTCACTTAGTCCAGATTTTAGAGCATAATATGTTCCATTTATCTGATAAACATCGATTAAGTAGTTAAGGTGTGGCTTCAATACAAGCTAACAAATTTACTTTCGTATTTATAATATATTTATAGGTAATTCAAATATAGCAATATTACAGGAAATTCAAAATAATATTTTAGTAGTATTAAGTATAGGCAATGCTTCATAATTTATGTTGTCGTAACAATCCTATCAAATATATTGAATTTAAATTTAAATATTATAGGTACTAAATGATTTAAACCGTTTTAAACTAATATTTTTTAATATATATTTAAATTATAAATCTGGTTCATTCCACCGCAAGGATCTTATTTTTTGCCCAAAGAATTCAATTTTCTTCCGTAATTATGTATTTGACTACTTTTATTCATAAAGTTTGGTCTATTTCTTAAAGCACCTTAAGAAAAACTTATTATAACATTTTAGTCGTATAATAATGGCCAAACTAGCCACATTATCGCGCATCGTATTTAAAATTGCTTGACAAATGTAGTTTTCTGTTCATAAAGATAAAGATGAAATACACATAAGTTGTATATAACTAAGAAGAAGTAAACAAAAACACATAAGTTATATTTAAGAGTATGTGTCGCTATATAGTATTTTGTCGAGAAAAATACAAGAAATAATTGTCTCATTTCTTTAATTTTAAAAAGTAAGACTACAAATCCTCACTGGTGCCTACCACTTTTCTTTTTGTACATGGTCGGATAAACATTATCGCGAGCAAAAGAGAGTGGCTCCTAGCGTTGCATTAATTAAAAATGACAGAATTTTACATTGACATTACATAAAAGAGTGACTTTATTATAATTTATTGTCCCGGAATCTCATGATCAAGACACCCATTATTTCATAGTCTGCATGCACGTATCAAAATCCGTTTTCGTTCCCCAATTATCAATCAGTTTAATTTATTTAACAAAATATTAGAGGTATTGTCCCATCTCAACTTGTTCCTTTGTTGGTATTTAATTTATACTAACGCATATGGAATTGAGACTTGTCAGATTCCAGAGATAAGTTGGATTATTGAATATTCAATATAAGCTATGAAATTATATAAAATATATATATATATATATATATATATATATATATATATATATATATATATATACTGAGTTTCTTAATAAAACAAATAATAAAAAGAGATATCGTATGCAGTAAAAAATATAATTATTAAAAAAAACTCTCTTTGTCTCTCTCTCTCTTTCTCTCTCTCTCTCTCTCTCTCTCTCTGATATCTAGAAATATTATATGGTGATTCACATGAATTAGCAAAATATTGAACTGGCTCTGAACTTGCAGCAAATTGGATGCCCCCAATTGACGAAGTATCGAGCTATAAAAACTCAACTGTTTTATATTATGTGCACTGTATGGCACTGCGTAACATTTAGATATACATTGTAAAAATTTAATAACACAGATAGTGGAGAACAAACACTGTGTTCGTTTTGTAACCATCTACTCACGCGAATAATACAAGGAGACGAAACCATATATAAAAATTCCGATTAAGAAATGCTTCCGTCACCGTGATACGTTTGTAAAGTATTAAATTTTCATTACAAACTTTCATGTTTTTTTTGGGAAAATCTTTATATAGATATTACTGACTAGGTTTTATTTAAGGATACGATCACTGAAGAGGCACAAATATCTGTATAAATTACATTATTTAGAAAACATACAAAGTAGGATTTCTGAGAAATCCTTAAAATGGAATAACGTTCTGTTTCCACATAATTACGTCTATTGGAAAAATTTATAAATTATTCCAGTGACATTTATCTTTTGACTCGATTTTACGATCTGTCGGAAACCTGATTTGGAACAACTTCAGTCTTTTAGGGTACCGTCTACCGTACCGGCTTCAGTCTTGTAGGGTACCTATAAATAGTTGTGATGAAAAGCTGCCTGCTATTTTTCGGCTATGTGTAAAGAGAACAAGCTAACATTATGTAGCAATGCAATTATATATTTCTATTACTGAATTAGTCCTAATAAACATCAAGATTTATTATACATTAATTAATCGGAAAATTACATATAGGACCAATAAAATCAATAAAGGTTATACCAAATATTCGATTAGATAAAGAGAATGTTAATTTGTTTGTCCTTTTTCCTCTCATGTTTTCTCACATCAATAGCTATGCGCTGAATGACATATATCACCTCTTTATTTAGAAGATAACATTCTGCCTTTCGTTTCATATCAGTATTAGAATATTTATTTATTAATAATCTTTTATATATAGTACTTATGGCGGACTTACTGCTAAATGAGCAATCTCTTCCAGTCAACCATAACAATTTACATTGAAAATTAGAAAATTCTTTATAGCACATTAGATGAAAAAAAAAATTTAAAAATACAAAAGTATAAGTGAAGAAAACTATTGACATGATTTGAGATGGGAAAGACAGGAAAAGACAAGTACAAAAAAAAAGGTAAAAGGAAAAGGTTTCAGGAGAGGCAGGACTTTTTCACTCGATCTTGGAAAATATTTAGAGACGTCAATATCCTGATGTCAGGATCCAGGTGATTCCAAATTTTTGCTGCTTGGACAGTGAAAGATATTTCGTAAGTGGTAGAGGTATGTTTAGGAATAAGTAGGATGAGTGAACTTTCAGATCGTAGTCCAAGGCTGTGAGCAGACAAATCTTTTGCCACTAAGATAATTTGGGCTATGAGGATTTTGTAATATATTAAAAAGACGTGAAATTATTTAATATCACGACATTTTAATGATTAAATATGATAAATATAGGTACTGAAACGATTGCGAACTGCAATATTTGTAGATATTATTTTATCTGATCAAAGAAAATTACTTGATTGTCATTTAAATATTTCTTGCTATTGTTGTTTTTAATTAATTAATATATACTTGTGTATCATATGTACACGTGATTGATGTCACCATTATTTTAAATTAATGGTTTAGATAATTGTAATTATCACTCACTTCTTTTCTGAATAATTATTTGTAACGATTCAACTACAAAGTGGACAATAAATTTCATTATATTTTTATATTAATAACACAACTACTAAAGAAATTGTCATATCAAGCAAGCATACGAATATGAATTGTCAACGTTAGAGTAAAAAAATTACATGAATATATTAAATGTAAATTTAAACATAATATATACCCTACATGGCAATTCTATATTATGGGCTTAAATGTTTCGCTTATAATTATATAAAACTTATGTACGTTTTCATACTTATGAACATTTATCATTTTTCATTGTTTGCAATCTATTACCTATCACCTCCCAGCAACTCTAATTTTGGAACTATGGACTTAAAGACATAAGGCTATTAATATTTGATGACAAATTTAATTTAATTATTTTAGTTAACTTAAGTCAACCTTTTCAATAAATATAGAGAATATTAAACCTTAGTAATAAGCGATTTTAGATTTTTTTTCAATTGCTAAAATATATGATTGTGACTCCGGAGAATGAAATTCCAGTTTATTTTGAATGACTAATCGTGTAATTCAGGGAAATATGCATATGCTCTTAGAAACCCGTTTTGGAAGTTAAGATAAATAAGCGGCATGCTCTCGTTTTAATATTTTTTTGAACATATATTTAGTCATGCTTGGAAGCTGAGGTTTTTTGTAACTAATAAAATGGTCATTAATTAAATTCAAAGCGAACAGTAAACGCTGGAATTTGGGCAACTTATCGGATGTTGGGGAATATGATACTTCCTCAACTAAGGTTGTCAGTAGCATAGCCACTAATTAGGTTCTTTTTCTGACTATGCGGAGCTACTTTGACACTGGATACAAAGAATACAAAGGAATATAGGGAGCTACAAGTCAAGAATCTACCTCCTAATATACCTTTATATACTTTTGTTTGTTTGCTAGTTTGTATTCTCTGACGAAGGTCAAGCACAAGGAATGTGTAATGGGAGGTCACATTTTCATAACTTAAGCTGGCTACACTTGCAAATTCGTTTTGTTTAAAGGATAATCTGCCGGTAAATGATTTCTTTTAACTAAAAAAGTAGGAAAAATTTCGTAATCATCAAAGCACCCAACATAACAACCTGATTACTACGGAAATTAGGGATCGGTTCAAAACTTGTTAATTAAAATATATTAGGTTAGCTAATAAGTAATGAGCGTTTTTCCGAAAATTGTCTAGAAAATATGAGAACATTTTGGAAGCTTCCATGATCAAAGATATATAAAGGGCAGCACGCTTTTGCTGATTCAGTAGTAACTAAGAAACTGAACTGTTAAGACGTATAATATACGGAAGAAATTAAGATGCATTTGAGACACTGTCTACTCTACTAATACCGATCTGGTCACTCTGCTGCCAAGCTACGTGTAACATACGCCAACGCATAATTCTTGAAGTAATGTCCGAGGCTACTGCGAAACCATGGTTACCACGGATTTGCAGGGGCGATTATTCCTGAGTAATCAACACGCTCTTGTTGACTGGTGGAATTGGATAGCGACAGGTGAAGATGGTTAATTGAAGAAGATAGCCAATAAACGACACAATGACTATTAATTGAACTCGGATACTCCCACGTAACTCTGGAGAATTATTTATAACGCTTGAGAAAAGCTTGAAATACGATGCGTAAGTACTACCTGAACTTAGCCCGGTCCGGCTGGTACATAAACTTACCACTAAGCTGAAATCCATCCTCAACTTTCGACTTTTCGGCGAATCTTTCGCTGGTTAGATCATATTATTACTGGAGATGAAAAATGGATTTTCTATATTGACCATAACCAGAAACGCCAATTAGAAATGCATGAAACTGGAAAACTGGTACCGAAAAAAGGCTTGATACAAAAAAAAAGTTACGATGAACTGCTGGTAGGATATTCAAGGTGTATTGCACTAGAAATTTCTTTCAACTAAAACCACTATGACCGCCGCAGTTTACCATCAGCAACTTGATCATCTGAAGCAGGGACTCTAGCATAAATGTCCTCAATGTAACGAAATATTTTTTCTCCATTATAACGTTCGTCCTCACATAGCTAAAAAGATCTACCTTAAAGTTTTGGATTTTAGTTGGACACAGATCCCCCACCGGCCATATTCCTCAAACCTTGCACCCTCTGGTTGTTGTTTGTTTAGATCGCTCAGCAAAACCTTACACGCTTTACGTGCCTTAAAACCTTAATGAGGAAGAGAACCTACGACAGTTCATAGTCCAGTTTTTTCATTCCAAGTTGGCTGAATTTTACTTAGATGATATCCATTATCGGTGCGTTGGAGATATGTATTACAAAATGTCGGTGATAATTATATCAAAGATTAATTCATTTTTTATTTGAAATATATTACAAAATTAGGACATTTATGACCACTCGTTACTTGATGGCCCACCCAATACTTACAAACTTTGTTTTTATTTTTAAAAAAAGGAACAACCGCACTGAGTTGCATTAATAGCTGTTGTTTACTCTATATGTCTTTACAAGAGATATCTAACATTCCTAATAAAATATTTCTACTGGGCTTCTTATCAGAATGGGCATATTACCCTGAATTCTTCTAAGCCAATTTGATGCTCTATGATCCACGGTTTAATTTTTCGTACAGATTTCAGTTTTAACCAAAAGATCAGCCTAATTTTTTAAATTAAATTTTTTGCTAAGCTCATCCAGATGTTTTGTGAAAAAAAATTAATCTTCAACTTCGAAACGTAACCAATATCGAAACAGTTATAAAATGGAAACTAGAAGTGAGCCATGAGCTTGTAAATATAATGGCAGGGATAGAGTGGTTCTAATAAATGGCAGAGCCTCCTAATAGCACTCTTTGCTTTAAAATTATCTCTTTTGCTGCCCATCCTGAAAGTTACTTTGGTCATAAAGGTGATTCCAATATAGAGCCGAAACACAATATTTTAATAGTTTGGAGCCTCGCTTTTCGCTGTTTGGTTATTCGCAGTAATTTGAATAGGCATGACCACGCGAATAGCGAGGGATTATTGTAATTATTTTCATGTAATATGAGAGGTGCAAAAAGGAACAAACTCAAGTTCTTCAATTTAAGCAAGTTAATGAATTTTTGCATACGATTGGTTATTAATCATTTTTCTGCTCAATAAAACTTAACTATAATTTTTAATTCAATATACATAACGAAACATAGATTAGAAATGAAAATCAAAAAATAAACTAAACAACTGAACTACCTATAGTAATAATGCATCACGAACAAACATGGCAAGAGCCACGCTGCCACATTGAAGGCAAGTCGGGAAACGATTGCGAGATTGCAACGAAAACTAAAATAAACTTAAAGCAATTCTTTTGTTATTAGGCACTTCCGTTTTGTTTCCCCTTTCTTTTGTTTTACGATACTTGTAAAACAAAAGCACGGAAAGCAAATTTTATTCAGAATGAATGGATACATATGCTAAATATGCCAATCAATACATTTGTTGTTGATGAACTACGATTTGTCTTGAGGTTTTTTTTGTCTACAAAACCATTTATATTTCAATTTTGAAAATACTTTTATGGAATTTGAATTAGAACAACCTATCTATGACTATTTGAGTTTCAATAACTGTAGCCGAATATCTAAAACCGATACCGGTTGAAATCTAATCCAGTATCAAAAAGTAACTTTCGAGTTGTTATAATTTCTGAAAATAACATTGGAAGGGGTAATTTATACCTACTAATTTAAATTTAAACTAAAGTAAGATTCGGAGTCATAGAATAAAAGGTTCGTGAAATTTACGTTTAAACAATTATTGGAGTCTAATAACGGAATCACTTAAAATGCGTAAATTGATGCAGTTATAAAAATATCTTTGGATCACAGAGAATATATTTCGAGTTGTTATATTCAATCATAATATATCACTTAAATGGAGCATCTGATACTACCCACCAAGTTACAAAGACATCTTTAGAAACAAAATCTTATTAGAAGTATATAATATAGAAGATGCACGATAGCTAAAAAGGATCTGTCCATTATGGATCTTGCCATAAAGGATATGTCCATTATGTATCTGGATTACAATGCATCTTTCTACAAGGCAGGGTAGGTAAGAATAATATAGTGCTTCATTACATGAATCTAAGCACACAGTACCGAATCAAAGCCTCGAATACAATACTCATGGGTATTATAGAAATCAAACTATCGCTAAAAATATCGGAAGAAAAGAATAACCGTAAGGCATCAATTATTTTCCCGAATATTGTGTATATTTTTTGCACATTTCCATGGTTAAAATCCCATTTTCTTGAAAATCTATTGATCATCAAATGATTCATAAGCACACCATAAAATAAATTACGCTAACACAAAATTTATAAAAATTTTTAGCCGTAAAATAAAACAGAACAAATAATTTAGTTAATTAACGGATTTATTTAAATCAGTGTGAAAACCAATGTGGGAAAACAAAATAAGAGAGACACATTTGCGAACCGATTCAAGAGAAGAGTCAACGTGAATAAAGGCCTGACCTTCTTATTCTTTTCCCGTGCTATCGTTTAAAGGTTGTATTTTACAAAAAAGGGCGCAAAATTAAAAAAATATTGCGCTAGGTGATGAAACATGCTTCAGCGCTAAGTTGGTTGTTTCACCTGGAACAAAACATACAAACGAAAAGTTTTCCCAAATTAGAAACAGTATAAAGGATCGCTGATATGACAATACTTTGGTAGTTTTATATTGTTACCATTCAGTTGCAATTCAAAAGAAGTTTTTAGCTAATTATAATAAGGATAGAATTTTGAGAGATATTAGTTACGACATTTATCGTAAATTACTCATATGAATAAAAGACTGGATTTAGAGGTACGAGTATAAAAGTATCAGTGTCAAAGAATGTACTATATACCGAAAGGTACAGGTATTTTTCCCCCATCCCTACTTGATTCAAATAACTCTCATTTAATTTATTTTAGTATATACAGGTCATTATATTAGCTTGCATGTTAATAAAACTTCAATTTGAAAACCATATTCTGGTTAGTTTTGCATATGATTTTAAAAGTTATTTTAGAGGGCTGGGTAAAAAAATTAGGATCTAGGAATATATATAGTAGTAACAAAAAACAAGTCTACTATTGAAGTGATTCTGAGTGTCAAATTTGATGGGAATATTTAGAAAAATTGTGAACACTCTCAAAAAGTCACTAACAAATCTGCAATTTGAAATGAAATAAATTATAGAAATACATAATATTGAAATCAAACATTATTTCCATATTGGTTAAAAATATGTTATTAAATTTTTTATCGTAGATCAGCGGAAATAACAGTTCTAAAACATTTATAATGTAGCTAAGTAAAATTATATTATTTATTTTGATATTTTGAGTGATTGGCAGCAGACGAGGAAACTCATCGCTTCACTCTAGAGGAAATAATAATTTCTTCTATAAGATTAACATTTTATTTTGATCAGCACTTTTGCTATGAAAACGTATCCCCTGGTTCTAATTAATCAATTAGCTTTTTGATTTTACTTTCAATTATTTTTATTCGATATATTTTTAAAATAATTAAAAGAGCAACGGTCTGTTAATTTAAATATTTTATTGAGGATCTCGAGCTCCTCTTATTTAAATCCCGTATTACTCAAAGTTAATTTGTACCCTATTTGCTAACCTTATATGTACTATGTCTTAACTGCATAAAGAGTTAATGCAGTTAAGACTGCACGTAATAATTAATTATGAATTGAACGTCGCTCCAATGCATTTAAAAATAGAGTCGTCGCCATCTTCACAGATAATGATTTTCCAACTCATTTTCATTTACTTACATACATCGTTTCAAATGCAGTTGAAGTCTATGCGCTTTGCAGTCGCTAAATGTTTAAAAAGTTAATGTTCACATTGCAGAACCGTATGTCAGAATAGGTGAGATTACACACACGCGCGCATACTTACACGTACATGAATATGCATACGCATACACGCAAATACATGCACACACACAAACAACCACACACACAAGTACAAACACGCATACATTCACACACACACGCCCACATACGCACGCACACACACATATACACACATGCGCAACACCCACATACTTCCGTACGCACACATATGCCACATAGAGGCACGCACGCGACTCACGCGCCCATGTACGAAAACATAAACATGCACCCACAAATATGCACACTCATTCCGACACACTCGCTTGCATATACACGCAACCACATACGCCCACATACATATACCCCATACATGCATAGATACACGCACTCGCACTCATGTGTGTTTGTACATTCAGTGTTTCTAAGCCGATCAAATTGAATTTTAAAGAAATTTTTGGACTTTTTGTTTCAAAATGGCGGACATTTCAACTAGCAAAGTATTAATCATCGTTCATGACCAATACAATTAAACGGGAAGATGTGTTGTTTTTAAATAAGCATTTGGGTCTGAAGGAAAGACTCAGTCACTGATGTTTGGGTTATAATTCTTCAGTCGTTACGCTGCGGGATTAGTGTCTGAATAAATCGTGGGACTTAAAGATTTTCTGTTCTCAATTATTACTAGCAGTCTCAAGCAGAGACTCTGTCGAAAACTCTGGATACAAATTTATGAGCCTAATACTTTAATAGTACCATCTGCTTAAAATAAGGAAACTTGACGATCTGCAGGTCCAAATTTGGTAAAGAGGAAGAATCTATCAGAAATTGCTCCAGTCATGGAACAAATGTAATATAATAAGGCTGAGACAAAGAAGAACAATCTAAGAAAATAAAACAATGGTAATGAACAATTTCAGTTAAACGGTCTTACTGTGTAATCAATGAAGTACGAAAAGCTCAAAAATTTATGTGGGTCACCAATATGGGGCTTTGATCGGATTAAAATGAAATCATGCAACACAATGAGCAGAAATCCATACGGAACCAGATACATCACATTTGACGTCTTAATATTGTAGTCAAAACGTTTATTAGGACATGACATATAACTATGAGTAGCAAATATAACATAAGAGTTTAAAATGTAACAGTATAATTTCCAACTTTCATCGAAAGAAATTTTTCTACCACCCACCTGCCTTGTGATTGTTTCATTATCCGCGGCTTCACTTGTGAGAAAAGCGATGTTTGATTGAAAATTTAAAAATAAAGTCCGTGCTAAAATATTGGACACAGGTAAAGAGTTCAAATTGCACTGAATTTTTCCACTCATTATTTAAATATCCATGTATACACTAACTGGTTTAGCATGTATTTACTATTGATATAAGAATTAGGTTTTATCAAAGACACTAATCAAAGGAGAATATTTTTTCATATTTTTTTTCATTTTAATTATTAAGTGTATATAAACTGCTATTATATTAATGTGTAATATGAATATTATTAATATTTCGTATCTTGCAAATCAATAATATATGTAGCTAATAAAGTTGTAAAATTTAGAAGCATAGTCATTATGAATAAACAGATTGAATGTTATTACTAGAAGAAATTTTTCAGTAACAATCTACGGCTCCGAAATGAAATCATTTTATTAACTTAACATTATTATTTGTCTTTTTAGTTTTGGACGCTATTTGTTTCAGGAAAATTGCCATATTTATTACTAAACAAAAGGCAGTTACTATTGATATTGATAAACTGGCAGTAAAAATGGACGGTGATCAAACAAAAAATAATGTGGCTTTTGTGCAAAGAATACAACGAACGACATACTAAAAATAAGTATGATGAGGTTATGGTGAATGTGAAGGAGAATTATTTGATATTATGAGAAATACCGATTACGCTTCCAAATACTGCATTAACATCTTCGACGGTAGAAACGACACTGTATTTACGCAAAAATAAAAATTAATGCAATGGAGTTCATTTCGTTAAGAAATATTTTTAAATATATTTTAAAGTTGAGGAGAAAATGTAGAAGAGTAGATATTAATATGGTGTGGAAAAAATAATGCTCTTAAATTTATTTGAAACAGAAAGTATATTGAAATAATTTCCGTAAATTTATCTTAAATATTTTTTTATTTATTTCCAAACATTCGTGTCCAACATAATATTTCAGAAAGTAGGGTATAGTTCAAAAGAGTGAAACAGCTATTTATTACTGTAAATATATAGTTTATACTATGACAATTACTTCAAGGTATGTATTAATTACAATTAAGTGTAACCTATATGCCGGAAATATCTCTCATCTGTAAGGAGTTCATGGAAGTTCAGAGATCAAACTCGTCCAGAAATCTTCAGGTCAATGATTGTTAATTGATATGTGCATATATTGCCATTGTAATTCCAAGAATAAACCAATGATATAAAGGCTTGGTTCATATTAATATATACGCTGACTCTTCTAGGACTAATTTGTCCGAGTGGCGTTTGTGCTATTTATACATGTACGCTATACCAACCCTGTTTAAAGAAATATTGCTTTTAGATTTTTAATTTCATCCATTACCAGTTTATTTTTTTTTACTTAGAAAGTAATAAAAAATACAAAATAATTGAATAGACAGTGAAAATAATATCTCGAAAAATAGGTTATACCAAAAATCAGTTTTTATAATAAAATCTTTCTCTAATTAATTTTCTATAAACAACTTAAAAATTATAATTGTCACCGCAAATTTTTTTCTAAACTAACTTAGCAATTGACCATTTGAAAGCCGATTTTTTGAAAATGTTTTTAAAATATAAACACCAACATATAGTAAACAATGTTTACTAAACATATTGCAAAAACGTCTAAACTTTGATTTATATTTTGCACGAAGAAATCGTTTCTTTAAGACTACCTGCCAAATACATGCAGAACTAGCACTACGAGGCTTTCGAACACATTCAGGCACTAAATTTACAAAAAAATATTTAAATCCCTTATAAGTACCCCTTTGAAAAAATGTCACGCATACATACGTGAAATTAATAAAAAAGTCGCGTACATTACCCGTTTTGAATAAAATTGCCAAGGGAATATTTGTAAGAATTACGTATTGAGTTTTGAAAGTTTTTACCTCAAGCTATTTCTAAGTAAAACGGCTGTGATAAATGGACTAACAAACAACACAATCACCTTATAAAAAAAAATCGTTTTTTTTTGTGGTGCCTTAGAAATAAATAAATTTCTCTAATCAGTTTTAAATTATAATAAAAATAAAATATTAAGATAACACTTCATTTTGACAGAGGTAATACCTTTTTGTTCTATATACGTGTAATCACTTACATATTTTTAATCTCCCACTGGCTATTCTAATATATAGTTTTGGCCCCCAAACCTTTATTGGAAATATTAAAATTATTTTGTTAGACAGCCCTTATAAGTACCACGACATCTCGGGTCTGCTTCTGATAAACTTACACTCTCAGTTCATCTGTATTAGTTCATGTGGCAGCCTAACAGAATATTTCCACCTCTTTCGCAGAGCATTAAATTGTTTCTATACAGCGGTATTATAACACAATAGCAGCTTCGCTTGACAACACAAACCTGATCCCTTTCATATTTTTTTTAGTTCTTATAAACTTAATATAGGACGTCACCTTGGTTGAAGATTACCGGAAAGTTCAAAATTTTCTTCGTTGAATTTTTGTAATGAATGTCTGTTTATACCTTAGAAGAGAAGACTTTTAACAAAAGTTGTACATATATCGCATGTCGTTTTATTCGCTTTTCGTCAAAATTCATGAGCAAGAACACTCCCAATTCTATCAATGAAATTTAGATACTTTCTTCTTTACTCAATTCAATTGCCCACCAAAGATTTTCGACAAATTTGTAAACATTACAAAAAATCACTAAAAAAATACGGATTTAGTAGTTGCCAATATAATAGATTACACAAATAAGGTTATAGTGTGTGTATGTACACAGATATAAGTATATACACGATATTTATGGATTCTTATATACATATGTCATACTGTTATCTTTAGATACAAAAGAATAGTGTTGGAGTATACTAGTTGGAACTACAAAATTAGATATAAGCTTTGCTTTTTGACACATGTTCAAAAACAAGTTAATGGCTATGTAAATTATATATCACTATAAAATCATTTCTATGTTTAGTTTGTGTACTTTTCAGAGTTCCGAATCTCCAAGAGAAAAACGAAGTGTTTATAATATTACTCACTAATCCGTCTGTGTCTCCGTCACAACCGTTTCCTCAGAATTGCTTGAAATTTAGCAAAATAATAAAGCGTATTAACACGCACATCTTTTAGAAGCTAACACACGAAAATATTTTTGTGTTAATTTTGGAGTTGAGAAAATGAAATACCTGAATTTTTTAAAATTTTCCTTGTTCTATCGGGTATTCTATGAAAGGGTTAGTTATGAATGTCTCAAAATATTCAAAATTTCAGAAATTTTTCGTAATTTTAGGTAGTTTAACCCTCTACACTCTTTCCTAAACTATTGAATATAAAATTTAAAAAAAAACGGATTTTACAAGTCTATGCAAATATTGCGAGAAACTATTCTAAAGGGCATGATTTTGAAATATCCGTAATAATATATATATCCCCTTTCTTAATTACATTAGATATTATTAAATATTTACTGCAGTATATATATATATATATATATATATATATATATATATATATATATATATATAATATCTATATAAATCTTTATCAGGGATTTTGTGATGATTTAATTTCAAAACTCTGAACGGAAACTTCGACTTGCGAGACAGATTCGCACTTGGTCGGTTTTTGAAATATAACTTTCACTTCTTAACATAATTTCATGGGAAGATGTTAACCAATAATATATATATATATATATATATATATATATATATATATATATATATATATATATATATATATATATATATATATATATATATATATTGTAATGTTGATTAAGTTTCTAACCGCGGTATCCCCTTATTACCTTTAGTATAAATTCCACGCCCAACTCGAGGGATAATGCTCAGATTCTTGCGTACCTGAAATATTTTTCCTTCAGATGAGCAAATTTACTAAATTATTTGCGTACTTGAAGGTCTATAATAGCGCTTATGTGTGATGTGATGGAAAATCGAATTCCGAAAACGTAAATTAAGAAACTTTTTTAACGTACAATAAAACAAATGTTTTCTGAACAGAAAAATTATAGAATAACGTATAGTTAACGTATAGAATAACGTAAATTAATAAAAATTCAACATTTTTATTGTCACAGTGATGTGAAATAAATTTTCAAAGCTCACTCAAGTTTGCTCGTTAAAAAATGAAATACGCTTTGTATTTGCAGTATTTTTTATTCAAATGATTTGAAAGTTTCTCCCTTACCGAGTAAATTAATTAATCTGGCAGCCAAGTAAACTTGCCTCTGCGCTTAACTGAACTAACTTTCATGGGCTAGTATTAGAATGTAAAACAATTGAAATTATAATTTAGAGATTGTAAGTAATGTCAAAAGTTTACCCTTTTTAGCCACAAAATTAAAAGTAAAAAATATGATTTACAAAGCATTTGAGTTTTATTAAATTGCTGTCTGATACCCGAGATTGCATCCGCGTAAAATTTATTAACATTGGTATAACGTAAACATCGAAATTATAAATAATTATTGATGATATAATAAAGTAGTTGCTTGCCAAACTAAAGCGGTACCATCACCATCTGATGGAATTTTAAAGAAGTCTTTTTGTTATTCCTTACGGAACTATTTTTCCCGGATTAAACTTAGCTGTAAAGTAAGGAATAGCAACCAACGTAACTTAGTTTGTATTTTACCATCTAATGTCCATGTTTCATTCATGTGTATGTGATAAGAATAGGTTAAGTGGCTGAGGTACAACCTAACAAACGTACTTTTGCATTTACAATAATATAACAATATTATAGGGAATTTTAAGAAATATTGTAGTAGTATTAGTTATAGGCAATGCTATAGAAATTATCTCTTTGTTGTCGTAACTATAGTATATGGATTTATAACCAGATTAATTTCAATTATGTTTTGACAAATTGATTTTTTTTAGTAATTTTAAATGAACATAAATTTATTTTGTATTACAGGTACCAAAGCATTTAATCATGTTTAAATTTAATATTTACTTAAATATATATAAAGTTATAAATCTGGTTCTTTCCGCCACAATAATCCTATTTCAAGCCCAAAAAATTCACTTTTCTTCCTTGATTATATTTAATCATAAATATTTTTCTATTTCTTAAAGCAACTTAAGAAAACGCATGATTATCAACGACTGGATTCGATGCATTATCACGTATATTAAAAATAACTTGAAACATTTAGCATTTCTCTTTATAAAAATAAAGATAAAATATATAGAATTTATTTAGGACTAATTAAGAACAAGAAAATACATGGGTTATTCTTGAAAAGATTTCATATTTTAGCTTTTCAAGAATAACCTATGTATTACTATAGAGACCTTAGTTATATATAAAAGAATGTGTCCAATGTTCAGGACCTCGGTATGATTACAATATTGATAATTGTAAGATAGTATTTAGGATATTCGGATTTATCCTATGGTACTCACGGATATTCCACGATACCAACAGTATTTTAGGCTCTATTTAAGATAAATTCTGCCATTTGGGCTTCATATGAGGTAACTTACGTCCTTATATTAAAGAAAAGTCCTTATTTCAAAAATAACGGCTACCAACCTCACAGATCACCACTTTTATTTTTTTACGTAGTCGGATATAAACTTTTGCAATTAAGAAGAAGGTTGCTCCTAGTTTTGCATTTATTCAAAATGTCGCAGACTAGACTTTAGTATCATTTTATCTATAGAACTCTCATGCGTAAGACATCCATTATTTCAAAGTCTGCATGCACGTACCAACATTCCTTTTTATTTCCCAATTGTGTACTGCCTAATTTATTTGACACGGTAATGGAGGCTTTGCCCCATCTCAACTTTTCTGTTCGTATTTACTTTATATTACCCTTCATTGTATATTAATCATTAACTGTATAATTGTCTAATATGTATTTTTTTTATTTAGCAATGACCTGCTTAATGCATTGGTAGAAAGCTGTTAGTTAAGCGAGGTTGTCACTAAGTAAATAATTAAATGTGAAAATAAATATAAAATAATAAATAAGAAATTTAAGTCAATGGCATATAATATAGAATTTCGTAGAAATTTATATTTTAATTAAAATTATATTTTACGTTTTATATTGAAGATGCACTTTGAAGATGGTAATCCAAATTCTTCAGGTTGACCTGATCGTTTCTTTGATATCTATTTTCATTAGTAATGTCTCAATTGAGTGAAATCGATTATCGACTATGTAGTTGATTTATTATGAATAATTATCAAATAAAACTCCTTTTTAATGAAATATTGCAAATTATGGTCGCTATGTAAAAAAATGGCTTTTTACAGTTGCTATTTATTAATAAAAATAAAGTTCTTTCGAAAAAAAATTTGCTATATTTAAAATAATATTTTTTATAATCGTATAAATATTTCCACGTTTAAATTTTTGAAGGACGAGAATGATCACTAATTTATTTAATTTTTAACAGCACGGGGAAAATTTTTACGATTTTATAAAAATTAACAAGAATATGCATCGTACGAAATAAATTCCTAAATGAGTTTATGTTTTTATTAAATATTTACATAATATAACTACAGTTAAATCTTTCTTATCCGAAACTTGTCATAGATTGGTCAAATTCCAGAAATGAGTCGGATTATTGGATGCTCAATGCAAACAATAAAACTGCATAAAATTAATGTACTGAGATTATCAATAAAACAGATTATAAAAAAATTATATCGCATGCTGTACAGATTATACTTATAAGGAAAAAATAATACTGTTCGACTTATTTATCGATATGCAAATATTAAATTAAAAAACTTCTTTTTCAGCAGTTTATAAAAAATAAATTGCATATAGCCATCTTAAAAATAAATATGGACATCAGTCCTCCTCTCACTTTCTCTCTTTCTCTCTCTTAGTCTTATAGTACATACTATATATAGAAAATTGATGTAGTTGGTTATTTACACGAACTAGCATAGTATTGGACTAGCACCGAATTTAAAGCGAATTTAATGCCCCGAGCTGGTAAAGTATCGGGCTGTAAAAACTCGATTGTACGATATTAGGGCACCATAAGATATTGTATGACATTTCCATATACATTACAAAAATTAAATAACACAGATAGTGGAGAGCAAAAACTATGTTATTTCTATATTCATCTACTCATCTAGAGGATTTAGTGAGAGGAATCTATTTTACAAATTTGGATTAAGAAATGCTTTAGTAACCGAGATACGTTCGTAAAATATGAAATATTATATAAAATTTCATGTCATCTTTTACGAAAAATGTTATATGGCTGTAAAATAAGTTATATCACTAGCAAGATTTTACTTTAGGGTACAATTACTGGAGAGGTGCAATTACCTGAATAAATAATATTTTAAGAACCAAACTTACATTATTTATAAAACAGACAAAGTAAGACTACTGAAAACTCATTTTGAAAATGCAGTATCATTCCCTTTTCATATAATTACGTCTAATGGCTCTCCTATTAGATGTTATAAATTATTCCAGTGATATCTATCTTTAGATGCGATTTCACGATCTGCAGATACGTGATCCTGATTTGAAACACATTCAGTCTCTCTTGCATCTTTAAATAGTTGTAACGGAGTGCCGCTGGCTATTTTCTGAACATATGTGCGAAGAGAATAAACTAACGGTGTTACAATTATATATATATATATATATATATATATATATGTATATATATATATATATATATATATACATATATCGGAAAATTATATATAGACGCAACAAATCAATAACGGTTTACTCAATACATTCAATAGGTTAAAGAGGATGTTAATTTGTTTGACCTTTTCTCTCTCATGTTTGCTCACGGCTGTAGATATGCCCCGAATGACATACAATACCTCCTTATTTAGAAGATTCTACCTTTAGTTTGATATTAATAATACAATATCATGACATTTTAAAAATAAATCCCCTTTCTGAATAATTATTTGTAACAATTCAATACCAAACCAACTGGACGATAAATTTCCCAGTAATTTTTATATTAATTACAGAACTATTAAAGAAATTTTCATATCAAGCTTATGAATATGAATTGTCATCATAAATAAATTAAACTTAAATTTAAACAAGACTTTATACTTAACTGACAATTCTATATTATAAGCTTAAATATCTTAATTATATAAAACTTACGACTTATATACGACTTATAAACTGATTTATATATACTAAATATAGTCACGTCCATGCGACAGTTCAAATGACCCAGCCTGGTAGTTTCCACAATTTTATACTTATGTACTTTACCATATTTCGTTGTCAATCTTAGTTACTAAAATATTAATCTTCATTACGATTTATTAATTAATATCTATCGCCACCCTTACCGCTTCTTACCTTCTATAACTCTAATTTTAGAGCCAGAGACTTAAAGGAATAAGGTTATTAATTTTTGATGCGAAAATTAATCAATGCTATTTTAGTTTACTTTCTCCAAAATTTTCAGTAAATAAACAGAACTACTGTATTCTAATAATAACAGTTTTCCGATTTTTTTCAACTGCTAAAATATGTGACTTACTCCATAGATTGAAGTTACATTTCTGAAGCGCTCACATATTTTTAGCACACTTAAATTAATAAACACAGTATAGCGAGAGACCCACAATCTTGATCCTTGACTACTTTAGTAATGCGACTATGGAGTTGCTTGATAGTTTAGGATTAATAAATAGTTATTTTGATGTTTAATTTGAATTTAAGTGTATTATTGTTTATTTTATTAATTACTGTTTATATTGCGCTTTCGATGCTTGCACATGTCCAACGCAACCTGTAAATTAGGCACGAGATTTTTAAAAAATAAATGAAATAAATAAGTTCACACTACAGATTTATTTTTGAAAATTCAAATACTTATTTCTTAACTTAACCAAAAATTTATTTTGCGGTTTGTTTAACCAGAAAAATACTTCTTTCTCGTAAAAGAATGATTATGTTCATTCAATCAATTTTTGGGACAAAATTTCCTGGAAATAATAAAAAAGTTTATCTGTATTTGAGCTTTTAATTTATTATCTAATATTACTTGCATAAGAGCAATAAGACAGAAGTTGTCTTAAGAACTTGTCAACTTACAATATGTATCAAAAATATTGGCTCACGAAGCTTCTCACTGACGTACGAAAATAAAAGTATTAAATCAAACTTAGTATGCAACGGTGGCCGCTTCAAACTTGGTACTTAGTGGAGGGTTCGGATTGTAAATTCACCGCCTCGCTCGACACTTTGCTTCTGCATACATATGAATTGTCGCCTTAACCCGCGGGCGTAGGCGGCGTCCAATGGGGGGAAGGAGGGTGTTATATTTATTGTCCCTTTGTTGTTATGAATATTATAGGGGGATGGAGTATTCTTTTCTAGATATCATCACGTCCATATTCATTGGAAAACACAAATGTGATATAATGTACATGGGGAAGGTAATATGTATCTTATCTTTTTTTTCAGTAGCATCGAACCATAGCCACTTAAATAGATTCGTCTTCATCATTGTCAAAAAGCGGAGCCTATTATGCATTTTCATTTTTTTATGTTGTCGTTTTGTTACGATCTAAAATCTAGAGTAAGGCTAAAATAACTTTGGTAAAAAGCAAACATTAGTGAAAACAATTTTCAGCTTACAGATGTTAGAGAGTATTTTACGAATTTTTTATCTATAAAACACTTTTATTTTTGTTATGGTATGTTAGTACCATCAAACTATATAAATATTTGCAAATATGTCACCTCTCCTGCCCAAAAAGACAAGCGTATTAAAACATTAAAGCTAATTGTGTAATTCATAATAATATCCCTATGCTTTTAGGGACCCATTTTGAAACTTAAAATGAATGGGCATGTTAATATTTTAAATTTTTATTGGACCTATATTTAGTCATACTTGAAAATTGACAGTGGCGCAGCATGGGTTTTCGCCGCCCGGAATCGACCAGAAATTCGCCACCCGCATTTTTTTTCATCAGTAGTCAAGAAATTTAGTAAAAAATCAAATAAATCATCTTTAAATTCTTTAATAAATTAAAAATGAACACTTCGTATTTTTTTAAAGCAAAATCTTTCATACAATTAGCAATATCACTATGTGAGTCATGTTCTATTTCCAATAAAGCTAAATTTATTACATATATAGTTAATTTACAAATTTGAATTAATAAAAGCTTTAGTCATCCAGATACATTTGTAAGGTAATTAATTTTCATTATAAAGTTTCATGTCATCTTTTGCAAAAAAATGTATAGAGAAGTAAAACAACTTTTATCACTAATGAGGTTTCACTTTAGGGTACAACTACCTGTATAAAATGCATTTTAAGAACCATACTTTCATTGTTTATAAAACACAAAATAAGATTACTGAAAACTCATTCTGAAAATTCAATAACGTTCCCTTCCATATAATTACGCCTAATAGATCTCCTATTAGATGTTATAAATTATTCCAATGATATCTGTCTTTAGACACGATTTCACGATCTACAGATACGTGATCCTGATTTGGAACACTTTTAGTCTTTCTTAGATCTTGCATCTTTAAATAGTTATAACGGAGAACTGCTGGCTCTTTTCTGAACAAATGTGCAAAGAGAACAAGCTAACACTATGCAACAATTGTATATTTAAATCTGAATTCACCCACACACACACACATATATACATATATATATAGATATATATATATATATATATATATATATATATATATATATATATATACATATATATGACTGAATTTTAACCAATTAATATTATAATAAATATTTGTAATTATTACTCTCTCCTTTTCTCAATAATTATTTGGAATAATTCAACGACAAAGTGGACAATAAATGTCACTGTATTTCTACATTAATAAGAGAAAGAAATTGTCATCTTTATAGATAGAGTAATTATATAAATAGATTAAGTTTAAAGTGAAACAAGATTTTCTACCTACTACTATTATATATTATTGGCATAAACGTCTCTTAATTTTATAAAACTTATATATGTTTCTCTTTTAGGTTTACAAAGGAAAAATCAACTTTTATATAGCTATTTTATCTACTGTGGGCCATAATATAACAAACCTTAATACTACGAAATATGTTATAGCATTTCTCTTACAGTATTTTAAGATTTTTTTAATGGTAATCTCACCATAGTTTTAAATATTAGAAATACTAAGTGACGATTTACGCACATTGAAAATTTGATTTTCCCTACTTACGTATGAATCACTACACTAGGCGAAAATGTCAATTGGTCTATTCTTAAATATAGGTTTTAAGATTTCGTTGTTTACCAAGGAACCCCTTATACTTTTATCAGGTCCATGCAACAGTTCAAATGTCGCAGCCTCGTAATTACGACAATTTTAGACTTATATATTTTTACCATTTTTCATTGTCAATCTTAATTACTAAAATATTACGCTTCAAAACGATTTATTAATTATTATCTATCGCCTCTCCCGCCGCTCCTTATCTTCTACAACTCTAATTTTAGAGCCATTGACTTAAAAGAATAAGGTGATTAATGTTTGATGACAAATTTAATCACAGATATTTTGGTTAACTTGCTTCAAAAGTTTCAATAAATGTAAAGAACCACCGAAACCTAATAACCAGAGATTCTCCATTTTTTCAATTTAATAAATAGTTATTTTAATGTTTAATTTGAATTGAAGTGTACTTTTCTTTGTTATAATTACTATTTACATTGCATTTTTGGTGCTTGCACATGTCCAACCCAACCTGTAAATTAGGCACGAGATTTTTAATAAATAAATCCGCACCGCAGATTTATTTTTGAAAATTTAAATACTTATTTCTTAACTTAACCAAAAATTTATTTTGCGGTATGTTTAACCAGAAAAATATTTCTTTCTCGTAAAACAATTATGTTCATTCAACGAATTATTGTGACAAAATCCCCTGGAAATAATAAAGAAGTTTATCTGTATTTGAGCTTTTCCTTTATTTTCTAATATTACATCCATGAGAGCATTAAGACAGAAATTGTCTTGATTTCATATGTACATTTTTCTCTTCGCTCCTCATTACAATATGTATTAAAAATATTGCCTCACGAAGATGCCCACTGACGCATGAAAATAAAAGTATTAAATCAAACTTAGTATGCAACAGTGGCCGCTTCAAACTTGGCACTTAGTGGAGGGTTCGGATTGTAAATTCACCGCCTCGCTCGGCACTTTGCTTCTGCATACATATGAATTGTCGCCTTAACCCCGGGCGTTGGCGGTGTCCAATGGGGAAAGGGGGTGGTATATTTACTGTCCTTTTGTTGTTATGAATACTAAATGGGGATGGAGTATTCTTTTCTAGATATCAACACATCCATATTTATTCTAATGCACAAATGTTATGTAACATACATGGGGAAGGTAATATGTATTATAGCTCTTTTTCGATCAGTAGCATCGAATCATGGCCACTTTAATAGATTCGTCTTCACCATTGTCGAAAGAGGAGCCTATTATGCATTTTTTTAAATTTTTTATATTGTTTTGTTTCAATCTAAAATCTAATTAGGCTAAAATAAAAAGTAAGCACTAGTGAAAACAAATTTTCGGCTTACAGTTGTTAAAGAGGATTTTACGAATTTTTTATCTACAAAACTTTTTATTTTTTGTTATGGTATATTGGTACCATCAAACTTTATAAATATTTGAAATATTTGCAAATATGTCACCTTTCCTGCCCGAGACTTAAAAATAATAAACACGCGCATTAATACAATAAAGCTAATTGTGTAGTTCATAATAATATTCCTATGCCCTTAATATGCCCATTCATTTTGAGTTCCAAAATGGGCCCCATCAAAATGAATGGGCATGTTAATGTTTTAAATTTTTATTGAACCTATATTTAGTTATAATTGAAAACTGTCAGTAGCGTAGCGTGGGTTTTCGCTGCCCGGGATCGACCAGAAATTCGTCGCCTCCTCTATTCATCATTAGTTAAGAGAATTAGTAAAAAGTCAAATAAATCATTTTCAAATTCGTTAGTTATTTAAAAATATATAATCGTTAATTAATTAAAAATATATAATATTATCAATGTCAATATGTATGTCACGTTCAATTGCCAATATAGCTAAATTTGATAGTTTTAACGTGGAAAAAGCTGATTTTAATTTTTATTTAAATTTAGTTTAGAGAAGCATCTTTCGTAACTAGCATTCCTATAGGCAGCTGGTAAGTAAATTCTCAACATTCTGGCAATATGTGGTAAGCTATCTTCAAGTTTAGACTCAATAATATACTTTAATAAACCCAGTGAGCCTGATTTAATGAGATATTTTTTACTGTCTAGATCTATCCCGGCCCGTAGATGCAGCCCGTAGATGTACACGCTTAAGTTAGAACTCTTCTCCATTAATATCTTGAAGAGCTTGATCTAACGTAATATCAAGTTCATGTACGCAGAAACAAATTGCCGTGTGGTCATTGAACCCAACATTTCTACTTCCGTCGCCAAAAATATGCCTCCTGTTAATTCGTTTTGGGGGTTGAAAATAAATTCCAAGCTCTCCGCACATCCTTTTAGCGTATCTTAACGCCTTGTCTACAAATTTCCCTCGTTTTTCTTCCAATACGGTTTGTAAAGCGCTTATTTTCTGAGGACATTGGCGTATGTTTAATTCCTTTGGTTGCAAATACTTTTAAGTAGCATTGGTTTCATGCAGCACTGCCAGAGGCCTAAGTAATTTAAAAACGAAAATGACTGCATCGTAACTAATAAACTTCCTGCGTCCGTCCGGGTATTCAGGCTTTCGTTCATTCTCGTGAGTTTTTCTAGTGCAGTTAAAGTTTCTACCTAATTAGCAATATTAAATAAATAAATTTTCAGCATCGCCTCTAGCACTCCAACGTGTGTCCTGATCCTCTTCAAACTTTTTCCTGTGACTGCAAAAAGAACTTTCCACTGGTCCGTCGGCATAGGAGAAAAAACATAGCAGCGTTTTATCATACCATGTCATTGAATTTACCTCCACTGAAGCTGCATGTAAGCAAACTAAATTTACTGAATAGTTTGAGCAAGGAACTCAAACTATTCATTCATCAATTTGGCATTAGGATTGATATTCTTTATTCGCTCTTGTACACCGGCGTAGCATCCAGCCCTCGTAGCAGCACTATCGTAAGCTTGTTTTCTACAGTTCATAATATCGAGCTCATCAGCTTCGAGTTTGTTTAGTACCATGTTACTAGTATATTCTGTAATTTTACTTTTTTGTATCAATAAAATACATAAAAGATTCCTCTACTCGAATCTCCTGATTTTCAATAATCACATATCGTAATACTTGACTCGTTTGATCTTTGTGGTAAATGTTCGGGATGGTGTCAAAAATCATGAAATAATACTTCGCCTTTTGGATACGACCTATACTTTTTTGGCGAACTATATTTCCTAATTTCTATTAACTCGTTTTGAATTTCAGGTGATATACAAGAAAAAGAAATATTTTGGCCTACTTTTATTCTTACTAAATGCTCTCTTAGAAGAGGATTGTACTTTGCCAATAAATTCACTAATTCCAAAAAGTTGGCTTTTTTTGAACTGATGTCATCTTCCCTGATGTCATACCCCCTTTTCGAAATCTTGTTTCTAACTCCTTTCATTTTAAAAAATTTCAGTTACGTCGAGCATTTAATTCATGATTGGTAACTTTGGGATTTAATTTCCAAGTATTAAATCCTTTAGAGGAGTAAAATTTTGACGTATTTGGTGAATTTTCGTTCTCAAACAAACGAAAACAGAAGCAAAACAATGATGCTTTAGAAGGAGAATATACCATTTGGCAATATGCGGTAAAAATCAATTGACTCAATCATGCATAATACCGTTGACTTTTCAGAGATGTCTGCATTCTATTTTGCAGGCTACTAGCATGGCACTATTGACATCAGAGACCCTACCCTACATTTTTCTTCATATTCTTCTCTCGTTTTCTTTTTATTTCGATATCATGCTCCAATTTCTTTTGCTCTTTTTATATTTAATTAAATGTGCTATAAAATAAGAGAAAACAAAATCATCAGAGAAAATTTTACATGATATCTATCACGAAAATGAAAGAAACGTCAGAATTCTTTCAATAAACAAAACAAGATACTTGTCTAACTTTGCTCCTATGTACTTGCTTGACAGTGTCTCCGTAAATAGTAGATATGAAAGGAATACCTAATTATTTATTAATTGGCAAGTATTTATCCCAACAATATTATATACTCATACACTACATTAAGTTGGAAAAAAATTAAATACAGATGAATAATTGAAGAACTTGTCACTCGTGGATTGAATCACATATTGTGTGTATCTTGACTTGTGACATGACAAATGAACCAAAACAATGGGTTACGTGCGACAATTTGTTTGTGTAAATAAGTGTCAAAGTTCAAAGACACACATTCCGAAATTACAGCGTAATGAAAATAAGGAGTATTATTATTTAATAAAACAGCTTCTTCGCTCTCACTTGTTAGTCTGTTTGTTGTCGACGTGCAACATCCGCCAAGCTAGGCTTGGCAGATGCTGCACGTCGGCAACATTCGACCGCAACCCGCCCGCGCCCGCCGCACCTGTCGTGCTCTGGTCAGCTCAGGTGCGACTTGAAGAAGGATTTTGTAATTTTATATTTAAAAAATTGCGGCGTTCGCCGCCCATTTTCATGCACCGCCCAAGGCCATGGACCCCAACACCCCGCCCCCACGCTACGCCACTGAAAACTGAGGTCTTTCGTAACTAAGAAAATATTTGGTTTTTAAAAGACGAGTAATTTAAAAAGTAATTTAAAAGACACCTCCTATAAAAATCGGTTCGACAAAAAAGTTCGAGCGATCCCGTCCAACTCACGCCTATCAGAACGTCATAACATAAAATGCGCTAACGGAGGAAGGGATAGAACATACAACTAAACACGCGCTGACGAATATGGGAGACATTTAGTAGGCATCGCGTGCTTCTTGATGTAAACATATCAATTAATAGAAGGAATCATATTTTTCTGGTACAATTGTAACGTAAATATCGAATTAACACAAATATTGATAGTAAGTAACGATCCATCAAGAATATATTCATTGAAAAATATCGGATGTATGTTTTCAACCAAAAATATATTTTATGAAAAAAATAACCGAATGAAGATAATAGCGTATACGAATGATTACAAAGAATAATACAAAAGTCATTGAAAGCAATTTTTTTTAAAGATTACAAAGAATAATACAAAAGTCATTGAAAGCAAATTTTTTTAAAGATTTAAAAAAGAAGTGTCAGGAATCTGGTCTAGATATGAATAGCTATGAATATTGTTTAGTAATCCCCCCCTCCCCCTATTTACATAATTTTCTATTAAAGATTTCGAATTCGATATTCGCTATTCGAAACTTTAGAAATGTTATTTACTAAAAACTGTACAAAACTCTCTGATACACACTCACATGCCCCCTCACCCATATACAGCCGCATACGCCCTCCTCGTCTGCTAAAAGAATTAATAAATCTGGGTGACCTACTTGTAAGCCAATATTTAAAAAATTACAAGGTTACAGATTGACTCACTAACGTTAACAACTGAAAAATTACAATTACCAACAGGATGTTGTGTTAATTACATTTTATGCCAAAAGTGTTATGAAGTGAAATAATTAGTCACACTTCAATTGTGCTTCTGACTATTTCAATCTTTCATCGATAATAAACTATCAGGATACCCCAAGGGTAGCTGAGAGAGAAGATTAAGTTAGCAGTTGCGGAAAAGATAATCATCTGTTTTGCTCTCGATCTTTCTGTTTGTTCATGCGTGAATGAAAGCAAAACTGATAAAAATATCGAATTGTCTTTTGTAATAGCATTCTATGCTATAAAAGTATCTCTTTTCCTGCCCATCCTGAAATATACTTTGGTTTTACCATTAGAGGTGATTCCAATATGGAGCTGAGCCGAAATCTAGTATTTAATTGATTTGGAGTGTCACTTTTCGCTGTTTGGTTATTCGCAGTAATTTTAAAAGACGTGGCCCCGCGAATAACGAAGGATTATTGCAAAAAATTCTCATATAGAGCTGAAATAAATTACATACGTTCATAGAGCAAGAGCCAGATAGGGTGGGGTTACGTGCGTTGTAAAGAATTATTTGTAGTGTATTAATAAAATAAAATAATAACGGTTTACTGTGATATTACAAAAAAAAAACATACTCACATTATATTAAGCGAGAAATCCATATATTAGGCATAGCTGTAACGGTTATCTTCATATGATATTAGAGGTATAAAAAAGCAATTAAACTTAGTTCTTTATTTTAAGTCAGATAATGATTTTTTGCATACGATTGGTTATTAATTATTTTCCTACTTAATGAAACTTAAATGTAATTTTTAATTCAATGTACAAAATTAGAAAATGAAATAAACTACTGAAATACCTGTAGTAATAATGCACCACGAACAAACATCGCAACAGCCACGCTGCTACATTGAAGGAAAGTCGGGAAACAATCATAAGTTTTCAACAAATACAGAAAGAAACTTAAAGCGATTCTTTTGTGATTAGGCACATCCGTTTGTTTCTCCCTGCTTTTGTTTTACAATCCTTGTAAAACGAAAATGTTGAAAGCAAATTTTATTCATTCTTATGTAACGTAAGCTAAACATACCAATCAATACATTTGTTGTTTGTGAAGTACGATATATCTTGTAGCTTATTTCGTTCGGGATAAGATATTTGAATATATTTTATTGTACACAGTTACAACTTGTAACTTGCGTATAGAGCGATTTATATATAAAGTTTGAAAATGCTTTGATTTTTTTCAGAAAATGAGTAAGATAAGATGAATAAGAAATTTCGGATGCAAAATAATAGAAATACATGCGTGACGGGTGTGAAGAAACAACATATCTGTGAGTATCTGAGTTTCAGTCATTATGGCCAAGTTCCTAATAAAATAACTAAAACCGGTGGTGGTTTAAATCTAATTCCCCAAAAAGTAACTTTCGAGTTGTTATAATCTCTGAAAATAATATTAGAATGCGGAATTTATACCTGTTAACCTAATTTTCAATGGTAATTTGATTCAAAGCCATAAAATTTAAGGTTTTGTTAAATTTACTTTTAAATAGTTATCGTATTCTGATAGCAAAATCACTGAAAACGGCATCAGTTTTAATATCTTTGAAACCTAAAAATTTGATTTTGAATGATGAGTTACTTAATGTGTCACTGTGCACCCACAAAGTTACAATACCAAGTTACATATAATGTGTACCCACCAAGTTACAAAGTCATCTTCACAAACAACCTCTTATTGGGAGTATATAGCATAGAGGATGCACGAGAGGTAAGCCTTATCAAAAAACGAACTATTCATTATGCATTTGCATTACAATTGTACTCTGTGCTTTTAATTCAATACCGTAGACTTAGATTCAAGTAATGAAGCGCAGATAACGATAATATAGCGCTTCATTACTTGAATCTAAGTCTACGGTATTGAATTAAAAGCACAGAGTACAATATTCATAGACATAGTAACCATAAGGCATCGATAATTTACCTGAATATTGTGTATATTTTTTGGAAATTTACATATCCCAAATCCCAAGTTTTTACTTAGATCAACGTGAAAACAAATGTAGTAAAACATAAACAAGAGACACATCTGCGAAGCGATTCAAGAGGAGAGTAAACGCCAATATAGTCCAGAACTTCTCACTCTTGCTCTGTGCTATCGCTTAAAAGTTATATTTTGCAAAAAAGAAACGAAATACAATAATATTTCGCTCGAAGGTAGGTGATGAAACGTGCTTCAGCACTAAGTTAGTTGTCTCACCTGGAACGAAACGTACGAACGACATGTTTTTCCGAATTACAAACAGTATGAAGGATCGCTATCCTATCGCTATGACAATATCGCTATGGCAATACTTTATAGTTTTACACTGCTACCATTCAGTTGCAATTCAAAAAAAGTCGATTATAATAAGGACAGAGTTTGGGAGATATTTGATAGGATATCTGTCGTAAAGTTCTCATATGAGCAAAAGAATAAATTTAGAGGTATCGAGTATAAAGCATTAGTATCATAAAATATTCACTATATACTGAAAAATATTAATATTTTTTCGGTATATCTATCAAATTCTGATACCTCTCATTTAATATATTTAAGTATATATAGGTCAACACACCAGCTCGCCTGTTAATGAGACTTCGTTTTTGATACCATTTTCTAGTTTTTTTTGCATATATTTTGAAAGACTATATTGAGGAACTGGGTAACAAATTAACATGTCTATTATTAAAAAAGAACATGTCTATCATTTGAACGATTCTGGGAAATGGATTCTGGGAAATGGATTCTGGGAAATGGATTCTGGGAAATGTTAAAACACTTTATGAAAATTCTCAACTGCTTCTGAAAAAATCACTGACAAATCTGCAATTTTAGTGACAAGAAATCATATGTTTCTTAGAGAACAACACTCCAAATGAACTCAGATTTATGTGCGGTTATACTTGTATGAAAAATAGATATATGTATTTTGTTTCCAGGTATAAAAAAATTATCGACATTATTCACATAATAGCAAAAAATATTGAAACCAACCGATGTCATTAAAATCTTGCCATTTATCAATATTCCTTGTATGTCTAAAAACTTTTTTAAATAACATTTTAGAATTAAAAAAAAATTACAAAACAACATTTTTTCTATAATATTTGTGACTGGGTGAATAGAAAAAAACCGCCAGGGTATTTAAATATTATCATAATATTACAATATAGTTAACCACACATCACTATAATCTTACAATTGAGTCTCACGAATTATCAGAATTGTAGAATTTTGAAACAATGGTATCAGGATATTACCCAAACAGAAAACAGAATTCATTTTTTAGTTTAAATTTCCACAGTTTCATAAATACTCAATTTATCATTAATTTTACGAATACTGTTTACGCAGTACAAATACTCTGAAAACAAACTACTAAAAAGTATATTTATAAAGTATGTTTAATTTAGATAAAGAACTCCGTGATTACACGACATACGAAATCAAATCGAAAAACTCCGAGCGACGGCGGCCGGGTTTGCATAATTACAGCAATACAGTACCTAAATTCAAATAAAAAAGGAGAAAAATAAATTTTCGGAGCCTCCTCCGCTTGTCAAATTCTATTACGTAAATACAGAAAACAGTTAAAAAGTAGAGGACATTGATGATGGTTCCGGAGAAAATCCCAAAAATTTATAAGTAATCATGTCAAGAGATTAAACGACGAAAGAAAGGAAAAACAATGGTAGAGTTCAGGTTGCTACTTTTGAATCTTGTAAAACGCTTTTCGAATGAAATAAAAAAAATATTGCCGTTACATACGAAAAGTATGATATTTATATATCCAACCAAATTTATATCTGTGAGAAACTTTTAAAACTAAAAGTTACTTGTTATAATTAAACTTCCAAATACTCCGAAATGTTCTTGTGAAAAGGATAATTTTTCTTCCAGCTATTCTTGTCAATATGACAACTAGATATTCGATATGACTATATTTTCTAGCACTTGATCGATTAAATTAAATCTCATCGGTGGAGATATGAAAGGCAAATTAGCTAAACCAACGTTTTGCAAACTAAAAACGATTAGTTATTTTTTGATGGAATTAGATATATCAGTTATAAATTTTTTAGTAGTTTTTTTTAATTATTTTTTCTAGATTTTATACTTCGAATTACTCTTCTTCAAAGTTTACAAAATATGGCTTTGAATAATTTGCTCTCAATCCTCGAAATGTTGTAAATCACAAATTACATAAAAGTGTTTATAAAAGAAGGGCCCACATATACAAGAGGGAGATTAAATGTTAGTTTTGATTAGTATTCTTAAATCTCCTTTTAACCTCTGTTAGTTATTTTCAATTTGAAAATAGCCAGTGTAGCTATAATTATTATTTACCCATTTAAAAATTAATTCCAGTTCAATGTAGGAAATAAAACACCGTTACGGCTAGACACAAAGGAACTAAAAACAGAAAATCTTGGGAATATCACGTCAGAGGCGGCAGGAACTAGAGATGACAGCACTTCAGGGATTATCAAATCAAGGATGAACTGTGTATTATTCTGCTCCATGTGGCTGTGATGGAAACAAATACACATAGTGAAACTCAAAATAATCCGGTCCAACGCTAAAATCGTACTGGGTGCGAAACATGGAAAGCAACAAAAAAACTCACAAAGCAATATTAATTGCTGTGTAAGGTATATTCTCTGAATATTTTGGCCCAAGGAAATATTTAATGGAGACTTACTACAACGATGCAAAGAAGTTCTCGTAGAGCACCAAATAAAATGCCACAAATAGAATTGGATCAGCCGCATATTCAAAAAGGTGCCGGTCAATATCCCAAACAGACTTTGGATTATAACCCTCAAGAGAAAAAGAAACACAGGCGCCCTAAGCAGAACTGGCAGCAAACTGCTCTACCAAATCTAAAAACCTGAAATGTATCGATTGATGATGCAGACAAATAGCGTGACGTAGCACCGTGGATGGTCCCACGAAAGGAATAAGGATGTGAAGAGGAAGAATCAAAATTTGAAAAGAATATCATGGAAGGGTGTTTTAAAATGCAACCGGAAACATTAAGTAATTTTATAATACTGCACCCTTTTGCCACATATGAAACATCAAAAACATCCAAGTATAGCAATCTAATCAAACTCTTTTTCCCTCTAAATTTCTGGCCATGTTTGTCAAAAATCTGAAAAAATAGAAACCATATAATAGCCATCAATAAGCATTCCAATGAAAAATTTTATCAACCTGTAGTAAAAAGTTAAAAGGTTTAAATTGTTTATTTTATGCCTGTGAAATATATATCAGACAGTATATTTACAAAAATATATGTATCTACGTTTATAAATAGGTAAGATTTTATGGAACCTTTGCAGTGCGAGTTCGTTCGTATTTAAATGGTTTTTAAATGATAATTTATTATGAAAAATTATGAAATATTTTATTTTGACTTACAACAATGTTTTTAATAATTTACCTTTTTTTATTCAATTAGGTTAGCTGTCCCTTTCATAGATTTATAGGGTTATGAAAGCGACAAAACACCTCAATGGTATCATGTCCAATAACATAAGCTACAGACAATAATCATACCGTATCCTTTAATTCTAATTAATCAATGAACTTGTTAATTCCATCATTGATTATTGTAATTCGATATATTGCTACAATAATTTTTATAACAAGAAATACGTTATTTTAGATTCTTAAAAGAAATTGAATATTTTATAAAGGATCTCGAGTTCCTCTCGATGGCCTGAATTACGCAAAGCTAATTTGTATCCAATTTGCTAACCTTAGATATAATATATTTTAACTACATTAGGATTTCAAGAAAATAATTTTGAATGTCATATCGCTTCAATGAATTAATGAAAAATAGAGTCGTCACCGTGTTCATGAACGTGTTTAAAAGGAGATATAAGAATACTCATTAAATCTAACATTTAACCCCTCTCTTGCATATGTGGGCCCTTCTTTTATAAAATATTTCATATAATTTGTGATTTACAACATTTCGAGGATTGAGAGCAAATTATTCAAAGCTATATTGAAATATTCGCCACTTGATCTCTATGCGCTTTATAGAGGCTAAATGATTTAATGTTACTGTTCACGTACCAGAAACGTATGTCAGAATGGTTGAGATCACACCCAACATACACACACACACATACACACACACACATACGCACACACAAACATACACCCACACACACACACACGAATACAAATATACATAAACGCGTGCGCGCGCACACACACGCACCCGCACTCATACTTATACGTACAAGTATATTTCCAGCTACACACATCCACGCACACACATATATATAACACACATGCACATACAGCCATACAAAGCCCCACCAATGTGCTTATATACACACGCACAAACACGCGCACACACGCAAACACGAGCACACAAGAACGCACATGCGCACACACACACGCATACGTACACCTACGCACACACGCACACACATATAAACACATAGCGCACATACGCACCTACACACAAACACGTGCACACCCACATACGCTCATAAGCGCACTCGTGACCAAGAGCCCATACGCCTCACAGAGGCATGCATACGCCCACACATAAAAATTAGCGCATACACGCACAAATATGCATACCCACTCACACACACACACACATGTACGTACATAACTACTTACGCACTCACACGCACGCCTGCACTCGCACACAAGCAAACATGCAGTTATTTCTAAAACGATCAACCTGAATTTGAAAGAAGTTGTTGGATTGTCATTTGAAAATGGCGAATATTTCAACTACTAAAATATTAATCAACATTTATAACTAAGGCAATCAAACGACATTCCGTAAGTTAATATTAAAACCCACATTTAGATTATTTTATTATAATGAAGGGTAAGGAACGTTTGTCTTTTAAAATACTTTTATTTATTTATTTTAATATAATTCTTAGTCACACATTTTAAGAGACAAATAATTTTCTGCTAGTTTACATCAATAATTAAATGGCAGAGATTTAAAACATTGCAATGTAAAAAGAGAAATCTATCTTCCTAACTGGTTTGTTGTAATTGAGCATGCAAATATATATGGAGTAACTCTGGTATACGATATTTTATAAAATATACAATAGAATTAATAATACACTTAAGCTTAAAATACTATAAATAAATTAATAGCACTTTCGAAACCCAAATACGAAATGAAATTCATAAACCTATGATGAGGATTTCGAATAAGTTTTATTTATAAGAAGACCCCCGTCTATGTTCCTGCCTATACCATTATTGCATAATAACATTGAATATTTGACTGGACTCGTTTTTTCTTGATATGAGTTTTCAGAAAAGTATTCTCTTAATATTGGAACATGATAATCACAAATTATATTCTTAAAAAGGTCAATACTCGATCGGAAGGCATTTTGACGTTAGGATCGAAAACAGCTGGCATGCTCTCATTATTAAATATCTCTTATTGAAATCGCGTGTTTCCCTTTCTTAACATGAATTAACAAAAACCTTACCAATTTAATATTAAACCTATTAACGGCATTTATGACGACAATTCCCTAACACGCGATGCTTCTCAATAAATGTGCAGGGCTTTGTGGAATAGTAATAAAACGATGAATGGGAATTTTTCTATAAATAGATTATTAGTGGCTTTTTAAAACACATTGGATGAGTTCTAATTCTTACTGAGAGAAAAAAAAATAATATTAATTATTATTTCTATTTTATAATAAAAAAATGTTAATATTAACGTTAGGTGAATATGTACGAGTCACAACTAATGGTGATATATTATAATGAACACGTAAACTTACAAAACTAATGTATAGTATAGTAGTTTCAACTAGTGAGCACATAAATACTAAGTAATTTTACACGCACATAAATTAAATAATTGTGATAGAACAATCAAATTTAGAGTCAAAAAGCAAGAACCCACAAGTATTGGCAATTTCGAAAATAGGTTTCTATTTATACGAGCGAAAACTATATTGGTGTGAAGTTAACCATTGTTGTAGGGTGGATTGGATTCATGCATTCCCCATGGGTAGAATAATTCTCTAACGACAAATTCAGTTCGGTCTTGTCAGGCTTGCTGATAGAGAATAAGCATTGCAAGAATAATTAAATATTGCTATTTATTCATTGTTATCCCGTTTTTCCTCCTGGGTAATTGGAAATAAATCGAAGTAAGATATGATATAGAAATTAAATTATATATTATTTCCCGGAAATTTGGATAAAATGTTGCTCTCGTGCATTTTTGGTGGTAGATGTAAAATGAAATTACTTTCTCTTAACCCAGAAAGACATTTTGATGGATAATTTCATAAAATAAACCATCGATATCAAATAACTTTAAATAATGTTAAATTAATACCAATTCTCGTTAAGTACAAGATACATGTTTGTATGACGTCATGGGTCGTGACGGTATTTATTGGTTCCCTCATGGACCATGACAATCACATGACAGCATTTACTGGTTCCCTTCAGAACCACTTAATTAATTTTTTGGTTTAAAACGAATCTTTTTTATTCGATATTGTGTCAAAAGTGAACTTGTATAATTTTTATTTCTAAAGGCATTTGTATTATTTTTGTTTCTATAAATATTTCTATATGAATGGATCAATAAACATAAGTCTCATTATTGTCTCATAGCGCTGAACTAGTGGATACTGCGAAATACAAACGTAATATCATTGCACGAGTTATTCGGACGATAAATAATATATTGGTATTAAGTTAAAATTAAAAACACGAAAAATATACTTATTCTCATTAAGTTATCACAGTATTGCACCTTTTTGGCTGATCCAATTCTATAGTAGTAAAATTCGTATATGGATTTAATTTAGAAACTATAATATGTTCACAAACATAACGATGTATAAAAAATAAAATGCGGTTGGAACCGCAGAAAATAAAACAGGGGCTTAAAACGTAGATAATAACATAAATGCAGGCAAAAATATTATAAGTGCTAAATTTTACTTAAGTAATGTATAAACAAACGTATACACTGGTTGTGACCCAAATATTCTAAATTTACAGAAATACACTTAATCTTACAGAAAGACAGAAATAAACTAATAATTCAAGGGGAATGCTCACACCTCATTAGAAAAAATATCGTATCGAAATTAATAGTGGCTCAATGAAATTCACTTTATTAAACGATTTGATTTATCTTCATGTTCCATGTGTTGTTGTCAGTTCAAATCTTTATTTTCGACTAATTGCGATCGATACTCCAACTGCTTGTACTTTGCCTATTCCTGTAAAATTGATTCATGTATTCAGTTCCCATGGTGATAAAATATTATTAATTTCTACCTTTCATACTTAAATTTTCGTCGTTGTCGTCGCCGTGGTGTTTTGGTTTGATCACAAGGCATACATCCTTTGACTCACCGGGATCCGGTTTTGATTCCCGGCCGCTCTTCGAGCGGGGCTAGACTTATGGTTAGCTGTTAGAGATTGCTCTCGTAGCAATAAGCACTATGGATCAATTAGATGCAATAAAATAAATAAAATAAATTATTTATTTAATTAATTCTAATTCTACATATATATTTGTTTTTAAATTACAGTGATAATAGATAGGGTAAAGTAAAATGAAGGTATAGAAAAAATTAATTTAATTTTTTTTAAGATTATTTATATAAAAAATGTTTATTGTATAATCAATGAAATACGACAAGCTTGTAAATTGTTATGGTTCACCAATCTAAGATTTTTATCAGACTAAAATAAAATGGTGCGCCACATTTAGCATATATCTATATGGAACCAAACATATCATATCTGGATATCATATCTCCTTAATATTTTAGTCAGATAATTTTTTATAATATAACGTATAACTAAGGAATATAAAATATAACAGTATAATTTCTAATCTCCGTGAAAAGTAATTTTGCAGCTACCCACCTGCATTGCGATTAATTCATTACTTGTTTTAACCCGCAGCTTTTCTCATGGAGAAAAACAAAGTTTATTTTAAAATTTAAAAGTAAAAAAAGTTGTTGTGAAAATATTGAGTCTTAACATTGGAAAAGGGGACGCAATTTAAATTGCACAGAATATAAGAAATTTAAATAAAAAACATTCTGTTGGTCGTCACCATTTTCACCTATTATGTAAATATACATACATACTACTAGCCGGCTGAATACTCTAATTGAAGTAGATATTTTCCATGTTTTCTTTCGTTTGTATTGAAAGAGAAATTCCAATAACGAAATTCACTATTACCTATTTTAATATTTCCCGATGCTAATTACTTTCAGGTAAATTTATTTATTGATTAATAAGCAAAAGCCATAACTATTGACATTAATAAATTGACAAATAAAATGGACTGTAAACTTAAAATAAATAGGTGGACTAAAAAAAAATTAAGTACTTTTTATTCAAGGACTGTAACAAATATCATATGGAAAGCAAGTATAATCAGGAGATTTTGAAAATAAAGCAGAATTATTATATACTTCGAAAAACCCTGATTGTTTTTTCCAATAGAATTTCAATACCTATGACCACAGAGACACTAGAGTAGTTACGGGAAAACACAAATCAATGTAGTAAAGTTCATGTAATTAAGAAATATTTTAAATATGTAAGAATATAATAAAAATAATATAAAAATAATAAAGATATAATATAATTAAATTTATTTAATTTCATTCTAACTTAGTTCCTTTACTATTTGAAGGACCTAACATAATACTTTCAAAAAACTACACTAATATTCGTAACTCCGCAACAATTCTTTACATTTTATTCTAAAGTATAAATTTATTCCATAAAAAATCAGAGGCTATTCAGAGGCTAAAAACAGATCACCTACTAATTGCTATTAAGTTTTTACTCGGTTTAATTTTTGTTTAAGAGAAGGGATGAAATGTTACCCGGGGCTAACTCGACATAATTAATGAAATGTAAATCCTAATCGATTGTACATCTATTTGCACAACCTTATTAATGTTAAAAAACGTTAAAAAATGCATGCAACATCAACACTGCCGCTGCCGCCATTTCTCCTCAAATTATTATTTTGCTATTTCGGATAATTCTCGTCCGTTAAGAAAGCATTTGACAATATATTTTTTAAGATATTAGAGGATACTCTATAGTTAAAATAAAATAAAGGTATAGAAAAAAATTCAATTTAATGAAAAGGTTTTATTGTATAATCGATGAAAAACTAGAAGCTTATAAATTTTTATGGGTTACTAGTCTAAGATTTTCATCAGACTAAAATAAAATCGTACGGCGCATTTAATACTATATGGAGCCAAATATATCATATTTTTGATATCATACCTCCTTAATATTTTAGTCAAATAATTTGTTATAATATAACGTATAATAACCTGACAAAAAATTGTAACGAAAAAAATCATGAATGTTAATCGCATAAAATCGAATGTAGATAAAATCAATCCCTGTTATGATGGATAAGGAGTAACACATACATGCCGTTAATAGTTATTTAAACTAGACATTAATTACAAAAATTAACTCAAGTAGATTTAACTTTCAGGATATCAAACAACAATAATATTTAAATAAATGTAATAAAGTACATAAAATTAACATATGTGAAGAATAGTTAAATAAGAGGTCTCTTCACGAAATATTTTGAAAGTCTTTTTGAGATCATTCAAAAGAGAAACGTACAAAGCCTAATACTAAACATTTAAAAAAATCCGCAAAGCCATTGTTTAATTCGTATCAGAATTCACATAAGTTATACATTATTGTAATACCAATATTTTATATAAAAAATATACTACTAATAACTAATAGTATTAAATTATTATCTTAACATTGTTGAAATTAAAAGTAAGAGCTAGCTTTGATTTTCTTTTAAATTTAAATTTTTCTTAATTATCCAACAAGCGACAAAGTAATAAAAAGTAATAGGTATTTTCAACGCTACTGAATATTTATAATTTTCCATAAAGCAATATTTTATCACAGTCGTAATAATATTTTATCACAGTCGCTGTCGATTTTTTCGCAAATCATGCCACGTAGAAACATGAAACTTACACATAGGAATTGTAACATATCAAAGCCAGTATTTTCCCCTAGCTAAGTTTTCAAAATTATTCATATAAGAATTAAATAGGGGATTAATAAGGTACTCAAAAATAATTTTCAGGTATCATTTTCTAGGAACAAAAAACTGTTTTTTTTTCATAATTTTAAACGGCATTTTTAAAAAATACACTTCAAAAAAGTGCAAAATGGTGCATTCCCTCCAATTTCCAAAATCACCGAAAGAAAAATAAGGAAAACAGAGATGGTAAAATCTGATTTGAATATTACAGGAAAAGCCTGGCGATTATCTTAAATCGCACAATTTTTTTTAAACATGCACTACGTTTTTATTCATGTGAAAGTTACAGGAAGCAACATGAAAAAAAAACGTGAAAAATTATTAGTCGTGAATGGATTAATAGAAATACTACGTACCCTTAAATATTTATAAGTGCCGGAACCCTCGTAATGTAAGTTTCATATTTATATTATATTGCATTTAATCGGTTCTTTATAGATTTTATAGGGAATATCTCCACAACTTGTAATATCGAGTATATAGTATATCTTTGTGGTTATTATCTACTATATCTGTAAAAATATCTTACCTTAAATTGTAAAATGAAAATAATTTCAGAATCTTTACAACTTTTTCATGCAACGAAAAAAAAATATTTGCCCCTTCTATAGTTAATAATAAAAATGTTTGAATATTATCTTTCCAAATATATGCGTATTAACTAACTTACCACTATTACAAAATTTTATGTTTCTATGCAAAATGCGATTCTGAAAGAAATGTCTGTGACAGACAGAGAGGTACATGGATGGACACGTCCATAATCTTATAAAAGTTTCGTTGTTTTACTTCAAAGTATCAAGACTGAGTTAACTTGCAACACTGCATTGATAAATACGAATGCAAGAAATGAGATGAATGCTGCAGGATATTTCTGCGCACTCTCTGACGGTAGTGTAAATTATAATCAGATTATTACTCGCAGTTATGTAATAGTAACAGTTACCTTCCTTATAAAAATATATTATGCTTAAACAGGGTAATAATTTAAAGAAATCATATTAAATATTTATAATTTTACCCACCACGAAATTAAAATTGTTTTATTCCCTGATAGCGATAAATACATCAGGCGCTTTTTACAAATGAATTGAAGCAAAACTTTTTATCTATCTAGCTATCTTATAATAATGAAAATACTATAGTTAAATGCTATAGTTAAATGTTCAAAATTATCTTAATGTGTCCGTAAACCTCGTAGTGCAATTTATTTTTTTATGTTAGCTTATATTTCCAGCTAACCTTTCTAGATGAATCTATTTTTATTTGAAACGATGTACTTTCGGTGTGATCCTTTGGTTAGAATCTGACTATAGAAATTAATGGTACACCATGGAAATACAAAACATTAAGTAGTACAGATAACGTCGTCGATTTTAATGATATATTTCTAATGAGAAGTTAATAAAATCCTAGTAAATAAAAGGATAAATTTGCTCACTAGCTAAATTATGGTGCAATAATGAAGCCCAGAGGTGGTAACAGAAACTTTTCAGTGGTGAGAAGTACACTCATCGAGTATGAACTCGTTTGACTTGTCTTGACGTAGGCAAGAAAGTAATAAAGTAAATGGGTAGGTACGAGTATATATGGGGGTATATTTAAAAGTATGAAGCCACGTTTTTAAACGGTTTTATTTATCTTCATATTCCATGTTTTTGTTGTCGTTTCAAAACTTGCGTTCCATTTCTACTTCCGATTCTCATGAAACTTCGCACAAATATTCTGTTCCTAAGAGAATACAACATTATGGTAAATTCAGTCTTTGACCCATTAATTATATTGCTGCAGATAGATTGCCTGCCTAAACTGTGAGACTTAAAAATTGTGTTATTGGTCTTAAGTTGAGACTCTGGTTCCAACTCTTCACTCCTGATGTTACAGAGGTACTGTTTGTCTAAACCCCAAGACTTGACGACCTGTCGTTTTTAAATTAGTATCGTGGTTCTCAGACATAGACTCTGTCTTTAAACTCCGAGTTTCAATGCCCTCTTCTGATGCTACAGGGACGCGACCTACCTAAACCGTTAGAATTGAGTATCAGAGTTTTTAATTCGTGGGTATAAAGCAAACATTTTGTCACTGAATTCAGGGTTTCAACTCTTCAATCTTGGCGCTAGGTGGGTATTGCCTGTTTAAATCGCAAGAATTGAGGATTTGCTGTTTCAGTCAGTCTCAAATACAGACTCCATCATCGAAATCTGGGTTCCAACTTCTCAGTCTTGATGCAGTGGAGATAATGCCTGCTTAAATCATGAAACCTCAATATCTGCTGTTTTTAAATTAATATTTTGGATTATAAGCAGAGTTAAACTCTACTTTCAATTCCTCAGCCTGAGACTATAATGGTATGGCCTGCCCATATGAGACATGATGAACTGCTGGTTCATATAGGTAAATTATACCACAAGGAATGATACCAATCATTAAATAAATATATTAATAATTAAGCAATGAAAGCAAATAAAAAGTCGTAAAAACTTAAACTACCACAAAATTCATAATTAATATTATAAATGTTTTCTAAAGAGATGTGTTTTTAAATAACCTATATAAAGCTTAGGATAAATCGACATTTTTACTTGTAAAAGTAATATCAAATAAGTTAACTTTCTGCCAAGTTCGCTCATTAAAATATTAAAATTATTTGTAGTATTTTGTATTCAAACGATTTGAAAGTTTTGCCATTACCGAATGAATATAATTATTCTAGTAGCCGAGTAAAGTTACCTCCGGGCTTAACTGAACTAACTTTCATGGGCTAGTATTTGAACGCGAAACAATTTCAATTACAAATAATGTCAAAATCTTATTCGTTGACTTTACATAATTACAAAATTAAAGGTTATAAAACTAACTCACTTTTATTTAAATACTAGCTGAGATTCACGACTGTAGGCTCGTAAAATTAATTAATTATTGTATAACGTAAGTATTGAAATTATAAATAACTATTGATGATATAATGAAATAGTTGCTTGCTAATATATAGCAGTAGCTCTGATAGAGTGTTATGAAAAGTACTTTTGTTATCCCTTAAGGTACGTATTATTTATATGTAAATGAAACTAAGCTACAAAATAAAAACAAGAACTATCGTAACTTAGCCTATATTTACCAGCTAATACTTCAGATTAATATGTATCTGATAACAATCAATTAAATAGTAGAGTAGTGAGTGTAACACAAGTGATTAAAATTAATTTCGTGTTAAAATATTATAGGAAATTTAAAGTAATATTGTAGTAGCATTATTTTCTTTTGAAGATACCTCTCCAAGTAGTGAAGGTTGCCAGTCATCTCTGCGTATTTGATCTTGTCCTTTACAAGGAGAAAGAATTTAGCTGCACTTATAATCCCCGTTCATTCTCGAATGTTGCGCAACCATAATTTTTTTCTGCGACAGGTTTTCTTTCTGTCACCAAATTTTTCTTATAAGAGCTCGTATCTGTCATATCTGAGCATATGTCCCAAATATGCAAATTTACGTTGTTTGACCGTATGAAAAAGCTTTCGTTTCTGACCAAACTCTTAGACTCAGACTCAGAAAGTCACTAATGAGAAGGTTTAATTGTCTATGCCCGACTACCATATAGAAGTATTGGCCATATGTACCACAGAAAAATACGAATTCGAAGTAAAATTTCAAGAGTACTTTTTCATATCCCTTAGGCACTGCGGGAAATTTTAATGAAATCTTTAATGACATCAACACTAATTCTATTAACGCATATCGTATATAATAACTTCATAAAGGTAGCTTTTTTATTCATAAAGACAAAATATACATTATATATATATATATATATATATATATATATATATATATATATATATATATATATATACACAAAATAATATATCAGTAATGTAAAAATGGAGTACGTCCAACATTTAAGATACTCGGATTTACCATGTAGCAGACCCGGTAATTCCATGATACCAACTATTGTAGACTCTGATATTCTTGTTCATAGCAAATCGGAGATCAATTCAGTTTGATGTTCATATATATAATTATGTATAATTATTATGTAATAAAAATATTTCCGTTAACTAGCCTCAATATTTTTAATGCATAAAAAGAACTACTGAAGCCTAATAACAAATTATTCCACATATTTTTTCTTGCTAAAATATATGACTGCCGTGTGACAGAATGAAGTTTTAATTTGTTTTTCCTGACTGCAACTAGCACGAATATCGTTCAGCGCTCACCTACTTTTCGCGTACTTCCGTTGATAAGAACAGTATTGCAAAAGGCGCACAAACTAGATCCTTGACTGCTTTGGAAATCCGATTATGGTGTTGATTGATAGCTAACCACTTTTTTCTGTTTCATTATATATTGTTTACATATTACTTTAATCTGTCGTACTTTTGATTGTTGAACTTTTCCAATGACTTGGACAACCTATTATTTAGACATGAGGTTATTAATAAATAAATAAATTGAGTAAAAAAATAATGTACTCCGGCAGGTCTATTTATTCTATTTTAATGCGTTTATGTTTTAAAATGAATTATACATTTACATTCGATCTGTTTAAATAGGAAATATTAATTTCTAAGAATACAACTATTAGGGGAAAATCAATGGTTTATTAAGACTAAATTACCTTGAGTTAATACACAAAGTTTATCTTTATTTGACACTTCTAATATTATTTTGTTAAAAAAAAATAAAACAAAAGTTTCCATAATTCGAAATGTACATTTTTCTTCCAGCTCCACTTCACAATATGTATCGAAAACATCACCTCCCGAAGCTCCTCATTGTCGTACGAAAATAAAAGTATTAAATCAAACTTAGTATGCAACAGTAGCCGCTTCAAACTTGGCACTTAGAGGAGGCTTCGAATTGTAAGTTCGCCATCATGCTCGGCACTTTGCTTCTGCATACATATGAATTGCCGCCTTAACAAACGGGCGTGGGCCGCGCCCTATGGGGTGTTTCGAAATATTTTTACTGTCCTTTTGTTGTTATGAATATCATAGGGGTATGGAACATTCCTTTCTAGGTATTAACACGTCCATTTTTATTCAAATGTGTTCTCGCACAAATGTAATGGAACGTGGATAGGGAAGATTATATTATTTTAGTTCCCTTTTTGGATACGGAAATTGTAATAATTTATCTTTTACGCTTCAAAAAAATAAGGGATTATTCTAAGACTCCCACATATACCTTGATGCATTGTCGTCTATTTATCTGACACTTGGATGGTTTTCATGTTGATATGTCATTTTATTTTACACTTTAAAACTTAATAAGACTATTTTAGTCTGGTAGCAGGCAGGCTATCAGAATACATTTAGTGATATATTAGTCCTATCTTAGTACTATATTAGTGCTATGATATATCAAAGCTATTTGAGCTCTCTAGTTAGAGATTTTTAAAATAATACTTAAACATTGCAGCTTTAATTTTTAACTCAAATTTGATGGGCAGCGGCTCGCCTTTTTTATGAATTTCAATTTTAGTCAAAATGTTGGGGCAAATTCTTATGATATTCAATTCCAAGTTAGAGTTATAAATTAAGCTATTAAGATTTTAAAATAAAAAGAACCTTTCAATTCGAAACAGGATAGATTTTTTTTTTCGTGACGAAACATAGTTGAGTTTTGAGACAGAAGATTTAGAGAAATATATACGAGAGAGAATCCAGAGAAAAATATACGCGAATCCAGAGAATTTAAACAAAAAAAAATAAAACAATTTTCAAAGGTTAGATTAAATAAAGGTAGGTTGTTATAAATATGTATAATAACGCCAAATTTTAGTTTTATAACACTAGTAACGTAACGAAACTATAAGGTCAAACTAACGAAATTATAAGGCCGTACTAACGAAACAATAAGACGATACTAACGAAAATATAAGACCAAATTAGCGAAACTATAAGGCCATACTAACGAAACTATAAGATCAAATTATCGAAACAATAAGGCCATACTAACAAAAATATAAGACCATATTAGCGAAATTATAAGGCCAAACTATGAAAACTATAACGCTAACAAATATTTAGCCAAACTAGTTATTAAATTTGACTACCGAAAATATTATAACCAACGGGATAGGACGTAGCTCAAAACTGTGTATTATCGATTGAAACAAGGGTTTGTAAGTAGTGTTACACATATTGCGACAATTTTGTAATTATAATAACATCCTTGTTTCTTTGAGGAAAATATTCGTTTGGATCAAGAATCATATCTGCACCAAGTTTTATGCCACTTAGACGTGATTCAGTAACAAGCATACATTTCATGGTATTAATATTCTACTTGTGCGAAATCGTGGAAAATACATAACCTATAACTTAACCCACTCCGCTATACAAAATATATGCATGTGAAATTTGGACTTGTTGCTGTTGAAATTTGGACTTGTTGCAATTATTAGGTGACAAACATTCAAACTTTGGACTTGTTGCAGTTATTAGGTGACAAACATTCAAACTTTCGTAATTTCAGTATTAGCAGTATAAAACACCGGAACTGAAAAGCATAGGAAAGACCTGGAGTAATGCAATTCATGATGCACAGGGCCGACGTACGTGGAGAAATACCGTAAATGCCTTTTGCCCCACCAATGGAACATTGGATACGAAGAGTAGATAATTACTTAATAAAGTTATTGTTTCAATATTAGTGGAAGACGTGGTTTAATTACGTGGACACGTGGAAAAATAAAAAAAAACTACATATATTTTTTGTGTGATCAATAATCATACATCAAACGTGAGAACGTTTTTCTTTACAGACCCCACTGAGTAACATGTCATGAAAAGGTGTTTGAAAATTAAATGAGAAGTGTGAAACAATATTTTTAATACCGCAACACTTCGCCCGATATGAATCTCCAAAACGTATTGTGGTGTGATCCGACCTTTTTCCCTTCTAAATTTCTGACGTATTACAAAAATCTGAAAATATAAAGTTATCAGTATTAAAAACTATTTCATTGAGGAAATTCCTCAGTTAACTATCACTAATAAATTAAACTTCACTTCAGTTAACTATCTTCAGTCACACAGTACTGCAGTTAATTATTTCAGTTAACTATCACTAATAAATTACAAAACATATATTACAAAATATTGACTTAAACAAAATATATGTTTATTATTAAGTGCGAGTGTGTACGAAAACCCCGTAACGCAAGTTCAATTTTAACAAGAATTTAAGAGGATTCCTATTGGTACTCTAATAATATAATAATTACAATGTATAAAAATATGACATGCTATTTTTGTCGAAATCGCTGTTTTGAATTATTTCTTCGTTATTTGTTTTCCCTACTGTATTTTCCAGGGCCATGAAAGCGACAAAACAGCTCAAGGATTTCATACCTAACACACTATGTTATAGGCAGAACCTGTATTGTATCCTCCAGTTCTAATGAAAAACCAAACTTGTCACTTTTACAATTACTAATTTAATTTGGTATGTTAATTTACATTTGCACAAATAGTAAAATTTACAGGAAGTGTTACATTATTTTGATATTCAGAAAACAACTCGAATATTTCGCTAAGGGACGTTTGTCGCTGTTTTCATCGACCCGTAGCTTTTAGATCCGTTTTCTGTTCACATTTATACATTGTTGTCAATTCACTTCTGGATGAAAGCCTTCCAAATGTTTCCAGCATCTCCTAATTTCGTATGACCATCATTTATTTGGGTGTCTTCTTCGCCTTTACATTTCAAATGCGATTGGTCCTTCTTGCCACATCCCCAATTTTTTGCCACATCATTATTTAAGCATATGTAAACACACACATACACATGACATACACACGCAATTGAATATCGTATTTGTAAAATGATTGAAATAAATTAAAGAAAATTATTAGAATTATCACTCCAAAGCAATTTGAAAAAGAGAGAAATCTTCTTTTTCCAAAAACCCACGGGGTAATGCTGGTACATAACATATACAATAAATTAATAAGACGCTTAAACCTATCGCACTATAAATATATTAATGACACTTTTAAAATCCAGTCACAAAATAAAATCCATTAAAACCAAGGTTATAATTTCTATGAACTTTTATTCCTTGGACCTGACCATCCGTGCCTTTATTGTAACTACATAATAATTCAAATATATTTGTCTTTACGAAGTATTAAGAAACCGATACATAAATTTCAAAAAAGGTATATTCATATATATAAATAAAAAGCCGTCCACGATTGAATCGACAACAGCTGTTCACGATCCCATTATTAAATATCCCTTAATGAATATGCTTGATAACGTTCTTCAATATGAATTAACAAAAAATTTACCGATTTTATTAACGGTATTTAAAACGACTTTTTCCTGACATGCGACTCTTCCAATAAACGTACGGGGTCTGTGGCATAATGATAAAAGGTTGAATAGAAATTTTCCAATAAATAAATTGTTAAATGTTTTGTCGAATAAATTACACTAGTTTCAATTCTTATTGAAAGGAGATAATATCTGGTTAGTCTTAATTTTACATGCCTATGCATAAGTCACAACCAACGACCTTATATTAAATAAATACATTGTGCACTTATAAAACCGAAAAGATATGATTCCCACTAGTGAATAAATAAATATTGTGAAATTTTATACATATGTTCAAATATTGAACAAAACGGAGAGAATACTCAGATATAGAGTTAAAAATAGCATGCATTAAAAAGAGATGTTTGTAATTTTAAATTCGATGTTTATATTATGGGCGAGCGAATACTATAGAGGTGTGAAAGGGATATTATTATTGTAATTGCAACCCGATTGGGTTATCCCATCCCCATAGACGGATTATGCCCAAACGACACAATTCAGTTTGATCTTGTCAAACTTACCGACACAGCGCAAGTGTGACGAGAACAACTAAATATTGACGTCATCTTATTTATCCTTGTAGACAATTCTAAGTAAATCATAATGAAACATAATAAAAAAATTAACTTTTATTCCTGTACATTTTTTAGTAGTAGCCGTGTGATTAAAACACTGTAATTAAAACACACACAGGAAGATGTTTTCATGAATACTTTAATAAAATAAGTAAGCTATGGCATACAGCCATGCATTTGAGTCATAACTTTTACTAATGACCGTAAAGTAAATTTAGGATAGGTTATCCAATTTTTGAGGACCGCTTTTAGATATGTCACGATTAGGTAATTAACATCATAGATCACGATCTTGTTATTGTCCTTTTCGGCAATAGTTTTAATAATAAGCAATAGCTTCTTTTATTTCATTCCATTCATACGGGTTTAAGTTGAAAACTGTAATCTGTTAACAAACATAGCAGAGTATAAAAACAAAATGGCGATTGGGACCGGCAAAACAAAATGGCGGCTTAAAACTTTATAATAGCCAAAATTATTCTTAATATGACATCACTGCACACTTATTCTCAATATGACATCATGCAAGCTGCAGTAAGTTTTAAGTTAAATAAGTTTATACGCGTAGACAGACACTAAAATAATATTATGTGTAGTAAATTTCGTTTAAATTTCTTGTAAACAAACGATTAAAATAATTGTTACCCAAATATTCGATAATTATAGTAATACATTTCTAATGGAATGCTGGAAGACACAATTATATTGGAAACAGTTATAACTCAGTGAAACTCCATTTATTTTATTTTATTTTAAAAATATTTCTTTTAAAAACATGGAAATAACTAAATATAAACGATTTAAGTTAAATAATATCATTGACGTTTGATCATTATTTTTTATTACTTCTTAATATATAACTTATTTTAATCCTTAGAATATCTTTCAATACGCAACGTGTCAACCGCATTTGTTAATATATATAAGACATTCAAAAACTCCACCAGAGTCTAATGACTCTGGTTTACTCAATTCACGTTAAGCGTCGTCAAGATTATTACGACATATGTCGGGATACTAACAAGAGAAATAAAAACAACTGTATATAATTTGTCCCATAACCATAATATTAACATTTATTATCAGAACAGTATCTTCAGCACTAAGTTTATATTTGTGGGGTTTGTTTTCGGTGAAATTCTTGATTCTGTCTGTTCCATAAATTATATTCTTAAGTGCTTTCGTAAAATAAAGACTACACTTTTTAATCGTGATATTAAATATAATTTATCCTTATGGATAATATATGAATCGTAGATTGAGGAAAATAAAATTTCATTACTCAAATATATCTTATCTTTTTTACAATGGTCGTCAACCATGTTCGCTGTCGAAATGGATATATCCGAAAAGGAAAATTTCCACGTTCCAGAAATATAAAATTAAATATGGCAGGTAAGTTAATTTAGATTATTTATGTGTATGATTGATTGTGTTATCAATGGCCGATACCATGAGGTAAACTATTTTCAATTTACCAAGAATAGTTTATAGTTAGAACTATAATTTGCTTCAGCCTAAAATTAACGTGTTACTATATTAAAAATGTCTGAACAGTAAGATATATTTTGATAATACCAAAAATATGAAATTGTTATATTCTTGTGACATTATTATTTGTAATTTAGTTAATGCTGTCACGATGACACTTTTCTGATGAATTTCGTTTTGATTACGGATATTTCATAAAGAACTGATTATTTAGTTTATTTTATACTTTTATTTGTACTAATTTAACGCAATTTAATTTATTAGCTTCAATTGTTTTTACCCTTATTTTCTATCAAACGACTCTATTTATATCGAACGACTCTCTTTGCTTATAGATTAATTCGATTATTGATTATTTATTTATTTCGTTACAAATAACTCAAAATATATCTAATTCGGAATTATTTATATAAATGTTAACACCTATTTAGCCACACTGTATCCACTCTTTTGACGAAGTCACAAAAACAATATATTTTATCTTATTTAATTGAAATATTAAAATTGTGACATTGCTGTTTATGTGTCAGACATAATAATAAATATTACATACGCTTACGCAATACTCTGTTAATATTGACAAAAATCGTCTAAGCTTATAAAGTTTGTTGTTTAACGTTTTGTCAAAAGTAAATCGAAAGAAAACTTTTTTATCTGGTCTCTTGAGAATAATTATATCCAAGGGTAGTAAAAAAGTACATATGTCATTTCTTCATCAATTTCTCATTAATTTGTTTTAGATATGGGTAGCTTTAAGTCAATATTTTTAATTGGCCATAGCCCTTAAAATAAAGTGTCTAGTCATAAAACAATTCAATAAATATATAAAATTTTTTGGAGGACCCTAATGTAACGAGGATCTTTCCATTTTCAACGAGTCTGTCCGTTACAGTCTCACGGTTTCTATAGTATAAAAATCTCAGTTTACAGGTAACAAAACGTTAAACATAATTTTTATTTATCTTTCTATAGTTATAAAGTCGGAGCGAAGTTCTTACCGGTTTTTACCGGTTGTTCAGGCACCGGTAACAACCGGTAAAAACAGGAAGCGTCATTGAAAAGATGTTTCAAAATTAAGTTGAGGTTCTATTTAAAATTGTTCTTTTTTCTCTTCTGGTTTAGGGAAGTATTATTTTGAGGTAATACGAAGTTCTGAAAATAAATCGGTAGACGTAGAAGTCTTTCAAAGATTAAAATACAATAACAAATAAGTTGAGAAACTAGTGATGACAAGGGTTTGGTTTTTCTTTTTTTGGGCATTCATATCTCAAAAAGAAAACAATTGATACTTCATTGAACTATATATTTATTGCATTATTTCATTTTAATAATAACTTGCACTCTATTGGCTATAGGGAAAAGTGATAGGAAAACGTAACTATTAAATCCATTGGCTGAGATTAAGAACTAAGAAAAGATAAAATTAATTATTTTTAGTTTTCCTAAATTCGTCCTCTTTTGGGAAAAACTTCTCGACTTCTTTTATTGTGTGTATCCTATTTGAAAAAAGCTCTTTTTTATTTAAATTTAAAATAACGCTTCCCTAAAACACTATTCTTAAAATTACAATTAAAAAAAGGAACATAATATCGCAACACCAAGCTTATTGGCTATAAATTCATTAATCTGTTCAAATTTATTATATTTAAACAAGAGTCAAATTGTCTATCGAAACAAAATATTAATAATAAATCAAAATATTTTTATAGAAAAATTTGTAATGAAATAATTTTATATAGTTGATGAATGATTATAGTAATAATAATCGACATTACTCTAATAATACTTGCTTACTAATTTTTTGGGTTTCGAAATCGCCAAAATACGTCACGTAAGTCGTAAGTCAAAAAGTGCGATGTAAATTGTGGGCATATACTATTCACCAACAAAAAGATATAGATCATTCATCACACTATTAAAACATCCGTATAAAATTATAAAGGGGATCTATGATTTGATGCATATGTTTTAATAGTGTGATGAATGATCTATATATTTTTGTTGGTGAATAGTATATGACCACAATTTACATCGGAGTGTTTGACTTACGACTTACGTGACGTATTTTGGCGATTTCGAAACCCACAAAATTAGTAAGCAAGTATTATTAGAGTAATGTCGATTATTATTAGTATGTATGATGTTTTAATCGTGTAATTAAAGGTTTTAGTTACGTTGTCTATTATATACGATATGAAATATATAAATTAATATAAATAAATCGAATCATGAAAGAAGAAAACGAAATTACTTTAGAGCATTGCAGCATTTAATTCCGATTTTATTAATTATATAAAGAATAATATATCAAGTGGACTTGATGTGCGAATAATGTTCTGTCGTATTAAGCTAAACTTTTTGTAATTTATTTCTAGCATGATGATGTGCGAATAATGTTCTTGATGTGCGAATAATGTTCTTTCGTATTAAGCTAAACTTTTTGTAATTTATTTCTAACATGATGATGTGCGAATAATGTTCTTGATGTGCGAATAATGTTCTTTCGTATTAAGCTAAACTTTTTGTAATTTATTTCTAACACAATTTTATGTCCCGCTCGCAGTAAACATATATGTGTTCCTTAATATGGTAGATACACATAGTTTGGGATATATGTAAATTGTTTAAAATGTTCTAAAAAATTAATTCACCAATCTTCTTTTACCATTTATATGTGGCTGGTATTTTCAATCAATACTTACCGATGAAAATTCAGTTCTGAAACGGAAATCAATATGAGATTGAAAATACTTATATGAAAAATAGAAATAATTTCATTAACTCACCTCACACTACTCTGAAATCCCTAACAAATAATATAAAAAAAAATTTTCGAAAATTATTTTATTGTAATAGCTAAATCTACTTTAAAGGCCACTTGTACATTGAATTTCATTTTTTTAAATTTTTTAATCAGATTTTAATTTAAACTAGAATTTCTATTATAATTTGGGGTTGATATACAACTACAAATATATAGGAATTCATCTTTACAAAAAGTTACGTACTAATTTAAAAAAAAATTCCCTCCATAGAGCCTCCAAATGAACATTAAGAGCTATTGATTAAATATCTCTTGATACTCAATTGAGATAATGATATCAAGAACTCAAGATCTCAATTTGATACCAAGAGTTATTTATTGATTAAATTTCTACTTAGTTTAATATTAAGAACTCATGAACTCAATTTGATATCAATATCTATTGATAAAATATCTCATAAAACCAAATAGAGATCAATATTAAAAACTTGATATCTCAATTTCATATCACGAATTATTGAATACATTTCAACTCAGCTAGAATATACCTTCAAAGCTTTTCAAATATCTGTAAATAAAAAAAATTAATTAATTGGTACTAAATACGCATATATATATATATATATATATATATATATATATATATATATATATATACATATATATATATATATATATATATATATATATGTATATATATATATATATATATACATATACATATATATATATATATATATATATATATATATATATATATATATATATATAATATATGAGAATTACATAGCAACACTCTCTTGAACTCTGGACCCAACAGGACAATAAAGAAATAAATTGTCGCCAGCATACATAGATACATCAACCAAAAATTATTCATTCAATAAGAGCCAAAATTATTTAGTAGTTTCGTTTATTGCACTTTGTTATATAACATTGCATTTTCATAATCTTGATTGAAATACTCCTGCTGTAAATAGAATTTGTTACAATAGTTCATTTTATTCACATAGTTCAAGAATATAGTAAACAATAATATTAATATCTTTACACATATATTTACAAATAAATTAAACATTATTTTCTTAACATAATTAATATCTCTTTAAAACTCTATTATAATATATTCGTAAAGTGAATTATAATTTTTAATTAATTTACTTTAAATATGCACGGTATAATTTCCTAGTAACTGTATCGATACAATTTTAATCTCATAACTTCAAGCTTTCGTTTTACTGATTTCATTTAACATATATTGAGCTTAAACTCGATAATATTTACAGGTTTTTTTACATTTTATGTAATTTTTCATTAAAAGGCAGTATCTGTCAAAATCAACTATTCAGTTGATATACTCTTTGGATTTAATATCCTAAATTGTCTATTGAAAGTATTTTTTATAAATAAAATAATTTTACATAAACTAGACAAATTATGAGTATCTCCATATAAAATTAATTCAACTGCGTTAAATACTTTCTTATGTACACATGAATTGGCCCCGTTTTCCTTCGGTTTTAAAATTCATTGCATAATCCATTTTAAATGGGGCATTTAATTTGTTTCTATTACTAGATCTTTCACTTTCACATGCCTCAACGCAAAATCTTTGAAGAATTCGAATTAAATAAAAAAAATGAAAATTGTTAAGCAGTTGCGTAAGATTTTCAGTTGTTATTCCAATCATAATATGTGTATTGCGTTTATTTCCAATTATGTTCGTTTACAAAAGCCATCTCATAAAATGCCAAACAAATCAACGAAATAATCTTTTCACGTATTAATGTTGGTAACAAATGTAGAAACACGAAAACAAAACAAAATCCGTGATAAAGGTAACAGAGGTAACAGAGGTAATAATACAATACAATGCAGTACAGCAGGTAGATCGTCCGCTCCAAGGTTTTTCCCGACCTTAATCAACTTAATTGCGACCCTTGATTTACACCTCACATAGTTAACATTTATTGTTCCGTGGAAGTACCACATTGTATCACGATCTACACTATATCTTTGGAGACAATATATTTGTTTTATTGTACGGAAATATTTTGGGACATACTTGTGACCGAGCAAACAGCAAACTTTTTGTTTGGAAAAAGCGTCTGAGCATCTACTGAATATGAATAAAACTGTTGGTAAAACGGTTCTTCAAAATATTGAAAAATAAATATTCTGGCTGCAAGATTGTGACGTCTAATTCCGTGGCAGTACCACATTGTATCCTGATCTACACTATATCTTCTATTCGGAGACAATATATTTGTTTTATTTTACCGAAATATTTTGGAATATACTTGTGATCGAGCAAACAGCAAGCTTTTTGTTCAGAAGAAAGCATCTGCGCATCTATTGAACATGAATAAAACTGTTGGTAAAACGGTTCTTAAAAATAATGAAAAACAAATATTTTGGCTGCAAGATTGTGATGTCGAATATTACAATACGTCTTATAAAAGTCTCGATTAAATTTCACTGACAACTCACAAAACTATATCTAATCGATTGAAACCTTACAGTGCAATCCAAAAGGATAAAAACGTAACTCTTTCATATTTTTGACTGGTAATTAAGTTAATAATAAAATAATAACAACATTTTCAAAAATCTATTAAAAAAATGTAAACATTGAATTATTTGGTGGGAACTTTAAAACATTTATTTATACATAATCTTAAATTTGCATTTCTTAAAATTGGAAGAAACTGAGATTTATACTTATGAAAGGAAAATTGATTTATTTAATTAATTATAAAAGGAAAGTTAAATAAGTAAAAAAGTAATTAATTATAAACTATTTTTTCATTAGAGCATTTGCGTTGATTAAAACAAAAAATATAACTAATAATAATAAAAAAAGTAATTTTTTTTCTTATATCAACACAAATACAATTTCAAAAGATTTTAAATTTTCTTTAATATTGTAGCCTTCAAAATTTAACAATGACAACTTCAGTAAATTTCCAATAAATGGCTATATTTAAATTTCTGAAAATAAAGATTTCACATATTCACCAAAAGAAAAATCGGCCGTCCGTCAAGCAGTAAAAACTATTATCACGGACCATCATACTATGTTATATTATGATTCCCGCAAACTACATTCCCTCAGAAACCGAAAAAGATTAAATTTAATCAATTTGTGTAAACTCATCTTCAACCACGGTTTCAAATCCATTCATGATCTTCATTATGTAACGTTTACAGGAAACTATAGATATACTTAAAACATAACGCTGAAAGCACGTTTAGAAAAATATATAACGAATACAAAATATTGTCAAAAGGTCCGCGTTACATTTTGTTATCCTGAATGCTAATGAAGTGTAGATAATAACATGAACCTATATAAAAGCAGAGCCGGCGACGTGGGAGTCGAGCATTTGTGTTCATCGTTTCCTCGCAAACGAGCGAGGGACCGATGCCATTTATTCCCAACAATAACCTGCCTCTTCGATATCTAACGAATAGACGTTCTTTATAAATAAATTCCGTTCTAAATAAACAGCATCATTGTTGCGTGGACTTCCTTTTCAAGAAGACCTCTTCAAATAATTTTATTTAACATTTTCATCGAGATAAATTTTTTATTTAGAGCACCGGAGGATTACGTGAAATTACATTATTTGAAACAATTCCACAGTAGTGAATACTAGTTAATAATCCAAATAAAAATTTTGGATTAATTGGTTTAATTGGGGGATTTTACATTAAAGAGTTAATCTGTTTTGAGTAATGAATATCGACAATCGAACATACCTAATTATTAAATTATGTACTTACATATTATATTTTTTCCTAACAAACCGCCAAAACTATTACGTTATACGTGGTGCCAAATAAATCAGACTTCAGTGTGGCATTCCGCCTCGCTGCTAAAAAGATGTTCCTTGGAGTCGGTAACTATTTTTTTCCTCGGTTTAGGCGGCACGCTGGGCGGACATTTCGACTTCTTCCTCAGTTCTGTGCCAGAATTAATTAATACTTTAGTTTCGTTCAGCATAAATTTATCTGAAACATTGTGTTTTCGGATCTCTGATGGCTTTAGTGATTTACTATCGGCATCCCCCGATTTGGACCAATTTATTTTTAAATCAGTTTTATCATCTTGCGCCGAATTTCTTAACGAACTCTTAAATTCTTCTTGCAGTATCTTAATTTGCTGATGAATATAAGGAGAACTAATACTATTTCTCAATGAAGATAAATAAGGAGTGCTAGGCGCTGGTGATGGAGCCGGGTCTCCATAGTCGCTACTAGTTAGTACCTCGGCATTTTCACTTTGCTTATAAATTGGTACGTAAGTACCCCGAAAGCTACCGTAAGGGTTTAGAATAGCTGAAGTGTTAAATTTTAGTCCTGAACCATTATCTGAATTAATGCCCCTATTTCCTAAGTAAACTCTTTCAATCCTCGATTGTGTGTAAGGTTGAGAACCGTCCAACGCTGTAAAGTCAGACCAACTGTACGTTTTTGGTCTTCTAGGCAATGTTACGTATGCTTGATGAGATATATATTTGGACCGATAAGAAGTATGAAATTGCGTTTGTGACTTTGAATAAGGCAGAGTACCGAATTGGCTTATATAACTTTGCGAACTCGGCTGTCTCGGACTGTGCTTCCCCATCCGCTCCATCGTCTGCGCGGCGTACGTCGGCGAGACTTGATTGTTGTGAAGCGGAAATGTTAGCAAATCCGGCGGATATATCCTTAGCTCTTGCTGGAAGTACTCGCTTGTTGATAATCTGTCTGAATTGCTCGGCGTTTGCTCGATCTCGTTCGACACACCAACGTCTTCTGCAACTGTTGAAAATGAATGCAAACATTATAAATAATTTGGTTTGCTTGAAATAAATATGAAAGAGTATGGTTCTAGTTATAATAAAGAAATAATGATTCTCTTAACTATGTGTGCAAATCCAATGGATCCTTTTTGTTTATAGTATTTTTATAACCTGCCAGAATATCTTATTTAATTTGTTTGATAAATTTCCAGTCTTCAAACAGGTTTTTTTAATCCTTACGCGACAAAATTATTAAGTATACTTTATATCTGAATATTGTACAAATTTAATAGTTTATATATCCATACTTATTGCATGCATAATAATAGAATTTTTAAAAATAACATGATCAGGAATTCTAATATGAAGGTTTACAAAAATTTTGTAATAATGATATTAATAATAATAAATCAGTAGTTTAGTCAGGTTATTGAACGAAATATAAAACTATTGTTTAATATAGCTAAACTGGAAAATCAACCTTAACGAAGAATTAATGAGTATGTCCCAGCACAATACCACTAAAAGTATTAATTGCGATCGATTTGAAAAAGGGTTAATATTAATAGTTTTTCTTTTAAAAACATATTTACTTTATATTCACGTCTTTTTTAATAAAGAGATGTAATATATACTTCTAGAAACGACTCAATTTCAACTCGGTAAATTATAAAAAACACTACAATGGTTCAGCTTGAACACAGTTCAATTATTGCTATTTACATTATTTTATGCCTAGAAAATTTTCAACAGCTCAGAAAGCTTCTCAATAAATCCCTCATAAAATACGATTTATTTTCGTGTTCATCAGGAAAATTATTAACATGGTAAAGAACAAATATATTGATAAAGTTTTTAATAGTGAATGTTTTTTCTTCTAAATAATCTCTTTGAATATTTTTATGAATACAATACGATTGCTAGAGTAGTATAAACATTTTTAAAAAAATTATATATCCCGGTGGTAGCTCTAAACCTGTTTTAACAAAACCTTTGCGTAGTCACAAAGTACCATGCTCTTTAAAATAAATAAATTGTTTTTAATATTTTTTCTTTATACTTAATTATAGGTCTGTAAAGTATCCGTACCAGTGTAAAACAAATTACCGCTCGATATATAAAATCCCTAAATAGTTAATCTGTCTGTTTATCTGTATACATACATTTTTATCTGTGATAATATCATATAATTATAATTACTGTATCCGCATCGTAAATAAATCGTAGCCATGTTGTATTTTTATCTAAACTAAAGAGACCAAAATGAAAATGAATTTTCACTACCCATAATTACAGGTTTTTTATTCTGAATCCCATTACGACTGACACATAAATGTGATGGTAAAGGTTTCAAAACTACTTTTACTAATTTGCTTAACTTAATTTTCCATTTAACATGTCTGTAATGAAATAATATGCCGATATACATGTGAAGCAGCTCAACAGTTCATGAAGACATTTATCTTTTGAATTCGCAAATAGTACTTCAATAAATTTTCAAAAACTTTCTTAAATATAACAAAAATAATTTCGTTCTTCTGAAATTTAAGTTAGGATAGTCATAGACGTGTGTTAGACCTGATTTAAAATATTTTGTGTAAAGGTATTTTAATCTTTACTCCAATGACAGTTTTTCCAAAAAAGAACTTAATGTTTACTACGAGCGCTTTCTAAATAATTTAATTCTTCTTCTATAGGTGTCTATTATTGTCTGTCTATATAGTGTCCATTATTATATGTATATTTATGTCTATTATTCATACAGGTGGTTATGTGAACGAACTAGCGTATATTTTAAGTATTTCTGTAAAAGATTAAATTTTTTTTCTTGGAATCGCAACTTAGCCGTTGATTTTTCTCAGAATCATTTGAGAATCTTTCCTAAACTTTTTCTACTCAGTTTTATGTGAAAAATCATCTGGATCAATAACAGATATTTTCTTTAAAATCTGTATGTGTGTATGCTGTGTGGAATACGTGTACTTTCTATTTGTCAACAAGAAGGGTAATGAGAATAATTTATTGGGCAGATCGATTAACCTCATGAAGTATCCGATAACTATAACTTTCAACTCAAGCTATTTAATAATACGTAAGCCTAAGTACTCACCATAGTTATAGTCGTGGAGTAGTAAAGTTTTGTTTGAGTCTGAATTTCCGGTCGAGTTGTTGATGGGCATCGACTGTGACAGCTCATTTTGTATACCCTTTGTTCCCGTCTCGGTCGCCTTGGGCGATAGTTTATCTAGCTTATAATTACTGTCCTTAGATTTATCGTCATCGCTGGGTGACTGTAATTCTTGTATCATTGGCTTTTTCCTTTTCGATTTATAACAGAATATGTAGATGAAAATTGACATTAGAACAAAAAGGACAAGTACGCCAGTAAAAGAACCAGTGAGAATGGGTAAAATTGACTTTGCTATATTATTCTGTCCTAGTATACCACCTGATGCTGATATTATGAGCGTAATATTGCGTTCTTCGCTTCCGCCAGGATTTTTACCTATACAAGTGTAAATACCCTTATCATGATACTTTACATTCATCACTGTTAAATTTACCCATTGAATCATGTTCGTAATGGTCTGCGTTATAAAATATTTATATTCACCTAATTTCTTTGAATTTCCATCTATTACTTGATTATTATATAACCAGAATACGTTGGGCGTTGGATTTCCTACTACTTTACAAGGAAAAGTTGCATTAGCCTCAGCTATTTTCATATCCATGTTCGAAGGTGGGTAGAGAATGGATGGTTTGCAAGCAAACTCAGTTGAATCCAGTTCGTTCCACAATTTATTGCTAACTAATTTAGGTTTCATACAAGATGTCGGTGGTGTATAAAGATTTCTTTTTATTACCCAGTTTCTGAAGGACTGCAAATTGCAATCGCATTTCCAAGGATTGTTATGTAAGTCTAAACTAGACAAAGTTAACAGAGAAGATAGAGCCTCGACATTCATGTGAATCAAATTGTTTCCATCCAACCTTAAAATTTGCATTCTTGGTAGATTCACAAAAGTTTTACTACCTATTAGAGAGATTCTATTATTGCTAGCTTCAACTTTCTGCAGGTACTGTAGATTAGTAAACAGTCCATCGCTCAAAACTTCCAGTTTGTTGTTACTCAAGTTAATCCACCTCAACTTTTCCGTTTCCCTAAAACTTTCCGGATGTAGTTGTTTAATATCATTAACTGAAATATCTAATTCAATCATTATCCTTAGATTATTGAAACCATGCTTATGTATCGTTTTTATATTGCATTCCTTCAAAACCAACTTTTTCAAATTACTTAAAGCCACTTGTTCGAAAGCATGTTGGGTGATTTCGTTCAGATGATTCCTGGATAAATCAAGATTCTGTATTTCACTACTAAGCTTATCAGGTATGGTGGTGAGATGTCCACTAGAACAATCTGCGGCTTTATTTCCTGATTGCCATTTGCAGTTACATGGTCTTGGGCATTTCGTAGTAAAATCTCCAGCGACGACGCAAATCGTCATTAGCATGTTAAAAGTAAAATACTGAAGTTGTTTCAGGCGAAGTATCATTTTATATTTTAACGAATAATCTCTCCTGGGACTTCAGCCTAAATTACAGGGTGCTGTATGGGCTGCTTGTCTAAATTAGCTCCACCTGTAACAAGTACAGAGAAATTTTGTTATTACTTCCCTTTTTAATTTAAAATATTAATGTGCAATATTTTCAAAACGTCACGTTATATTGAACAAAATAAAAGCTGAGTTCGGATAAAGCTAGATATGGAAAATGCAGAAATAATTACAAAATACACATAGCCTATTTCAAAAATTATTTATTTAGAAAAATACATACAATAAATTCAATAGTTATTTTATAGTGAAACTGTGTAATTCAGTGAATACTTTATCCTAATGATTACAAAATATGTTTGACGAGTTTAACCCTACGGTGGTAGCGCGCCCAGTCGTAATAAAGTGGTTGCGCGGAGGATAATTATCATTCACATTTAAGTCAAAATTTAGTATTGAATATATTTGACGTTAATTTTGTAGAAATTCATTATTCACAATTAAATGAAACTACGTGATGTAGTATTATTTCTACTTTCTTTAATTTCTTTACCACAACCTAGGTAGCCCACCTGAAGATGTAATACAACGAAACTTAGACCGTGGTAAATAAATTCAAGAAAGTAGAAATAATACTACATCACGTAGTTTCATTTAATTGTCAAAACTTAGTATCAAATAAACATGGAATGTTAAATTAAACATTTATTATAATCAAATCTTGCTTTATCTTTAACTAGTAATACTAAATAAATCAAACAAAAATTTCTTTTTCATCAACTGGAAAATCAACATGAATTTATCTATTTCGTTTTGAAAATAACATTATTTCATTAGAAACTCTTAAATCACTAAATTAAAGTTATAAATCAACACCAGAAAACAAGTATTACACGAAAATTGACAGTGATCCGGACAAGCAATTTTTTTTCCAAATCAGAAAACAACGACCACGCGCTAAGCCAAGAGGAGTACTCGCCATCTATACGTTTCTGTCCTACGTTTCTTCATTGTAGATTCCCAAATATCACTAATTTTTAATTTCAAAATCCTATTTAAACATTCATTCTTCAACCGCTTACATCCTAATGGTTTTATTATGTCCAGAGCCATATGTAAAACGAGCTCGCCGCAATACCTTTTTTGCCTTTATTAATTGTATACACGAATAATAAATATAGAGCAACTATGTAACCAGCGACGTGAGTCTCTTGAAATATCATAGAATAAGCATATTTTGTAAACTAAGTCCTCTCCATTCTTTGTTCGGTTATATTAGGTAATTATCTCTGGTTTAATTTTTTCTCCAGAGCTTTCATCAATAAGTCCATTGTTATGCATAGTTGACAAAATGTGGAGGACTTTGTTTTTTTTTTAAATAAACTAAACCAACGTACTCATGCAATCCAAACTTTGACGAAAATACATAATCCTTGTAATTTTCTTGTTAAAAAGCTTTTTAGCAGCACCTAGTGAGTAAACCAGTTGTTCATTGTAACATTGAGTCACTCTACAAACCACATCACTCCTAGTGTTACTAACTTCAAATGGCCCAGGATTACCACCGAGATAAACTTCCAAATTGTAAGTTTATGGATTCTGACAACCTACTTACGCAAAAACGGTTATTCCATATTTGACAGCTTAATCAAGCATATACTGACGGAACCTACGTCTACCGCAAAAAGCAATCAGCTGTTCAACTAAAGTCAGATCCAAAATGGGTGTAAAGTTGTTATGGAAATTAGTAATATGTTTTTCGAATAGTTCACGTAGAGATTTTATTTTGTCTAAAATTACTCTCACGGCTATAGTAAAGAGACCATCAAATCTAAGATTTGTCACAAGGAATTTGAATTTTTGCAAACTCATTTGACATATTTATTAGATCTAATCCCAGTACTATGTTTTGAATCAAATATCTTTAATATATAAAATCCCTAACAATCCTTGTATTTCTAATTCTTCTGTAAATTTTGCGTCTTGTTATCTTGAATATTCATTCTATACTGTTTTTATATGTTTACTAGTATTTTTAGTGTTCAAAGACATCTTCACTAAAATATCGATACAAACATTAAAAGGGGAAGTTCGTGTTTTGACTGCATCTTGAGGTCCAGATTGGATATATATTATATTGGCGTTTCGTATCCTTCTTCTTGAATGAGTTTGTTAACGTCTTTATAATAAAAATTAGCTCTCTTTCTTAAGAAATCGATTCTGTCCCATCTTCTGAGTGATCATATGCCTGAGTTCCAATTCCAGAAGCTTCTGACTCTTCTATAACTTATTACAGATCTTCATCATAAAAACATATAGGTCCTGCGAAATAATCATCATTGTCTTCCTCCTCAAGCTACCGTGCAATTTGCGACTCCTGACTACATGCGATTTTGTTTCTGTAATAGTATGTTTAAAATATTATAATTGTGCAAACTATTTCATTGATTATAATATATATATATATATATATATATATATATATATATATATATATACATATATATATATATATATGTGTGTGTGTATGTATATATATATATATATATATATATATCATATTCATCATTTCAACAATATTTCAAAATCCAAACAATAACCCATCGGTCGCCCGGATAATCTGAGTCATTCACCAACAAAGATTCGCTCTTCCTGGCACAACAACTTAATGCTAGTATACGCCAGTTACTGAAATGACACATTACCCACATAGGATTTATAATTTAGGATGGTTAGCGTTGACGATGTCAAAATCAAAACCAAAACAATATGTTTAGGGTGTGGATAACTATTGTCATCTGAACAAACACTGAATAGTTTATTCATGTTTAATTGGTTCCCCTGATTGCGATGTAAAAAAATATTAATAACTAACAACAAAATACCACCAGTTTTTTTACATGATTACTAACATTTTTGAAAAACTCTGTTACAATATTTTTTTATCAGTTTATAAAATATTTGTCAAATTGATAGTTGCTTACGAGATATTTGTCAATTGATAATGAACAAAAAATAAAACAATCGTCTCGCTCACGCATTATAATTTGAATGGTAAAGAGTTGTATACAAATTAATTGATACGAATTAATTGATTTTTAAATTTATTTACTCAATAGTAGAAATTCTGTATTGTACCGATTTATACGAATTTAATTTAAAAGAGAACGAATCATCAAATGAATAACGATATTTTATTTTAGCATTGGCAAAGTTCGTTTTTCAGATTTGCCTTGTGTACTCCTATCTTCATTCGTTTAAGAAAAATATTCGTGTGTGCTTATGACCACACGATAGAAGTGAAAACTAAAATAAAAAATAAAATAATATGCGTATTAAATTAAATTATTATCAAAAAAATATTTAACACTAACTGTATACACTTAAAATATTGTACTGATTATATACAACAACATATGCGTATTATATTAAATTGTACTCAAATAAAATGTTAATAAAAAATAACGCTTAATTCTTGAGACGATGCGCTCTATATTAGACAGTAAATACGCTCGGCTTCTGCCGAAGGGAGCCGAGTTTATCCGAAGAGTGACTTTGCTTAATTGATGCCGGAGGGAGTCGAATTTACCCGATTCAGCGTCACCGATCCGACCGTGACAGCTCAATTTCGTTTATTTCTAGAGAAAGTATGTATGGTGGGCTTAAAGACGGTTTTGCTTCAAAAATCGCTCATTTGTAAGCTATACTTGCACGTTTAGTCCAAAGATGACGGTAGGGTTGCAAAAGGGTTGCAAAAGGGTTGCTACTTCAAAAAAAAATTGAAACACTTTTTTAAAGTGAACACAAAATTATTCTTTACATCGTGAAAAATATTTCTTGGTTAAAAACTTTTTCTCCAAAATCAAGCGTTCAGCAATTTTAAGGACACTAATTGAACAATTAAATTCTTGCGAGCAATTAATCGCGCCAGAATTTTTTAATCCTGGTGATTTTGCTTCAATCTATACCTAATTTTTTATTTTTCTGAGCGATCTTTTCAATAGTATTTTTTTATTTTTCTGAGCGCTCTTTTCAATAGTAATGATTGGCGGCAGCAATTTTTAAGTTTTATTTTTTTACTTTATAAGTTTTATTTTATACTTTTATTTTCTCCGCAAAATTTTTAAACAAATTCTTAAAAAAGTACTCCATAAATATATTTGAAAGTTTATTTGACACAATAATTTTTTTTATTTTTAAGTTTTATTTAAAATAAAGTACTTCATAAATATACGAGTATTTGAAAGTTTATTTCAGACAATAAATTTTATTTGAAACAAAATTCACAGGGATCGTTCCTTTGATTTTTTTTTTCTTTCCTCATTTACCCTCTAAAATGAACCACTAAAAATAAAATAAAAACTCTTTATAATTCACATCTATAAATGGGTCACCATATTCAATATACGTGCTATATTTTTACGTCGGATCGTTTTGGAGTAAATCAACTGTGACGGACAGACGGACAAACGAACATACAACAAAGTGATTCCATCAGTATTCTGTTTTGGAAATTTTGCCAGTGTCACTAAAACCGAGCAAATTATTATATATGCAATATTATTACGGAAATATAACTAGATAACTAATTTATATAGTAGGTATAATGAATGGGAAAAATATTTTTCAAAACTCCCACAAAAGTCGTTAACATCATAATATAAACTAGCAACCAGCGTCCGCGACAATGGAATTTCGATGACATCATATATCTTACGTTACTAGGAAAACTACGACAAACTATGTTCCATTTATACATTAAAAATTAAAATCTAAACAGCCGCATAGAAACTAGTGTGGTAAAATATCTAACCTGGGTGGGTAACCCACAAAATAGAACTAATAAAAAAATTACCCTCCCATACGTCTCCTCAAAAATTTAGTTTTTTTTTATAAATAAGTAATACGCTTTATTTATATTATAAAATATTATATAAAAAGTACATCCAAATCATGCAGTGAAATTCTTGTTCGAACCGGTCGGTTGCGAGTAGAGCGCCTTGTACTTGTAAGTTTAAACAATTATTCAATAGTAATTTTTAGGCATGTAATTTATAGTAAAATTATCTTAATAAAATGTTTAGTAAATTAAGGTAATTATTATTATATAATTAATAATAATTACCTTAATTAATAATAGTTACCTAAGTATATCCTAACATTACACAAAATTTAACCCCAAACTATATACCCCGTATGGAAGAACGTATATCCGTTCATTCCTTGCGCAGTCATGTAAATATATTAAAGAAATAACAACTTTTGAAGCATGGATACTTTAACACGCTGAACAATAAAATAAAAAAGCGTACTCGTATATCGGCTATGCTTCGTGGTATGCGAAATATAGGTTATATTAATGAAAATAAACGGTATTAAAAAATGTAGAGAAAAAAATTAAAAAACCAATAAAAGAAATTATATATGATTAACGTTTTCCGCCGTCGATGATTACCCTATCATGGAGAAAATAATTCAATGTCAATTAGCGTCCAAAATACAATCGAGGAATGAATTAAGTTTTCCCGGAAACTAATATAGCAGCTGTCCCAAAATTGAAATGTGCGTGACATTGAATAAAATTAAACTGCCAGTGATTACACTGAAATTACTAGCTCAAGGGTAATCAATATTTAGTTTATTCCGAACTTACTCGTCAGAATGGAACATTGATATCTCAGATTCAAGTGTATCAATAAAATATTTTCAGAAATTATTTGTATAAATTAATTAGAAGGGCATATTTGAATTTTTTATTATTTTCTGAAATTCAAAATTATGAAATATTTAAGGTTATTTTTCCTTTGTTTGCTTCAATCATTATTGGCTAATTTTAAATGGAAAAAGAATTGCGTGTTTGATCTATAATTTTTATTACATATTTGTTCTATTTTTTTAAAATTTCAATAAATGTTTTGTATTGAATATATTTGGTGTTAATTTTGTAGAAATTCATTTTTCACAATTAAATGAAACTACGTGATGTAGTATTATTTCTACTTTCTTTAATTTCTCTACCAAGACCAAGGTTTTGTTGTATTACATCATCTTATCTTTGCTGATAGGCCACCTGAAGATGTTGTAATACAACGAAACATAGGGCGTAATAAAGACATTTTTAAAAGATGAAATAATACTGCATCAGTTTAGCAGTTAGTTTCATTTAATTGTGATAAATGTTTAGTATTGAGTAAAATTTCACCAAGATTGTATTAAGATAAATTAAAGTTAAATATTTAGACTTTATTTTGAACGGACCCAATTTAAGTGAAATCACAGTTACGTGTATAATTCTGACAACCAAATTCGGGAGCACGACTTGGTCCGAAATGTTTACCATAATTTCGATATTGCATAGAACTGTATTTCGACAAGATACAAACACCGATATTTTTATGTACTTATTTTTTATCAGCTTTAATGTATAACACATTAGCAAATTTATTGCTATATGAGCAATATCTTTCAGTAAACGATAACGATTGGTATTGAGATTTACTTGGTATACTGTAAGAGATTTTACGATAAGAATTGTTTATAGTACATTTAAGAGAGAGAAGAAAAAAAAACTAAGAGGACAAAAATATTAATAATGCAAACTATTGAGATGATTTAAGGTGAGAAATAAAAGAAAGGAAAAGGGCACAAAAGAAAAGGTTTCAAGAGGGGTATGACTTTTTCACACGATCTTTGAAAATATCTAGGGACCTGATTTTCCTGGTGTCAGGATCTAGGTGAAGGATTTTTCGTATAAGGATATAATCACCATACAATCATGATTTACATTTCAATAACAATCCACCAACCTGAAAACCAAGTTAAGCAACATAAAAGTACGGGCTTTTTCTAACATAATAATTGTTTAAATTAGACTCTTAGTTCTAGAGATTAGCGCCAACAAACAAACTTTGCCACTTTATATATTAATATGTAATATTCATGCAAAAATCGATCGAATGTAAGCTATTCTTGTAAAGTTAATAAACAAAACTAATTACTGCAGAAAAAACAGTCTAAATTAAAAAAAATAGTAATCTACTATTTTGGCCAAGACCAATAATCAAATGTACTCTTCCAATGTCGTCTTTATGAATTTGGAAAAACTAATTAGTCTATTAATTAAATTACTAATAATAAAAACCTAATTACCTGGAATAGGCGGATAGAGATCAATAAATAACGAAAGAATAACAAACAACTCAAGATTTCAAGTGCTCAAATGTATAAGTAATAAATAATTGCTAAGAAAAGGGTTTCGCTTCCGAAGTTTTAGTATAATGCATTTAGTATAATGAAATTTAGTACTAAACATAGACCCATATTTCTATTTTAGTATACATTGTTTAAGACTTATAATACTAGATTATGGCAATTAAAGAAATTCGTAACAAATGCAAACGTGTGTTATGTGTTATATAAAAGCTCTATAGTAAGTGTCTAGTTATGTTCGTCTGCTTTAATAATAATAAGAAAACAAAAGACCTTATCCGATATCCTACTTGTCTGATATTTTTAAAAGTTAGACCATCTTCATCTGACCTTCAAAGATGTATTTTTATCCAGAGCAAAATCAAACGATAAAAAATAAGTTCATTTTACATATTCACACTTATGAGTGAAGAGTTTTATAGGGATAAATAAATTGAATTTCTTTCCATGATAATATCATCTCATTTGATAACCTGTACATACGATAAAACTGTAGAATGGGCCTGTCTATACATAGAAGGTGTTTACGAAAAACATATTTTTGTAAACATAACAACAGTAACACAACACAAGTTTATTGTTTTTGGAATTTTTTTTTTGTCCATGAGTCTCCCTATTTACACATGCATCATGTAAGAATAGTTAAAATTATATCGATGTAGTTTTTATTGGTGCATTCTGTTGTGTTTCAGATAATATATTGATTATATTCAATCGCAATCGACCAACTAAAAGGAAGATATAGATAATTTGAAGTTTAATTAAAAAAACGCACTTATTTCAAAAAATTGCTTTTATAATTATCATATGATATAACGTTAAGTGCGTTAATCTTACAGTCAGCTTAATATTTTAGAGGTGAACAATACAACATATGCAATGCGTCTTTAATACCCCCGGAGGAAAGCTATCGTTTTCCATGTTTTGGTTTGGCATACAACCATTTTTTAAAATTAGTAGAAAATATAGAAAATCATTGAATATATTTTCACAATTAAATGAAACTATGTGATATGGTATTATTTCTACTTTCTTAAAGTTCTTTACCACAACCTAGGTTTCGTCGTATTACAACATCTTCAGGTGGATTATTAGCAAAGATATCTTTGCTAATAGCCCACATGAAGATGTAATATATTGAAACCTAGATCGTGGTAAAGAACTTAAAGAAAGTAGAAATAATACGTATGTATTTACATTCATACGCTTTCATAACAATAAGAAAACAAAAGACCATATCTTATATCCTACCAGTCTGATATTTTTGAAAGTTAGGCCATCTTCATTTAACTTTCAAAGATGTATTTTTATTTAGAGTAAAGTCAAACTATAAAAAACATATTTATTTTACATATCCACACCGTATGAGTGAAGAGCTTTATAGGTTCAATTCGATTTGAACTATTTTACGAAATTTAATTTCTTTCCTTAATAATATCTCATTTGACAACCTAAACATGTGATAAAACTATAGAATGGGCCTAGGTATATATAAGGTATTTGCGAAAATTATTTCAATGCATCACGTAGTTTCATATAATTGTGAACAGAAAATTATGTTTATTTTATGACCAATTTTCATAATCCATATTAAGAGGATAATTAAACAATTTGGAGGAAATCTATATTACATGTATCGCTGAGAAATATCAACCAATGATATTTCCAAAGTTTGAAAACAAAACGGAAACAATATTTCTTTAAAGTACCAAAGGTTAAATATCTTAATTTATCACCAGTTATAAATATCAAGTATCATTGTAATAACATATAGAGCGAGTATGCTACAAACTCAACTTCTAATATTTCACGCAAGTAATTTATGCCCAAAAACACTTTAAGTGCTAGCACTACCATATACTACTCTTAACTTCGTTTTACACTATACCAAACTATAAATTCTAAGTTTATTATACATTGAGACTTCCTTTAAAATCTACTCAATTAAACTATAATTAAATGTTATACACGTAATTGGATAGTAAACTAATCCTTAAGCAACTTAAAATTCTCGCGTTAAATTAGTTTTTACAAAAAAGAAAAATTCTCACACGTATTAACTTATAGCGACCAGATATCGATTGATTTATGGCATATTAGGCACTGCTATCCTCTTTATACTCCTATAATACCTCCCTAGGTCAAGAAACGCACCATTTAAAAACGACGAATAATCAAACATGACAAAAAATAACAAACATTTCAAAATAATCGATATTAAATAGCTATTTAAAAGTAAATAGACCGTCCAAATAGACGGCCTTTTAATTAGACCAATTTTCCACCACAAACAGCCTTCATAAAGACCCTGTACACACAAGCAACATATTTTATTAATTACATCCAGTCTATTAAACTCGAATTTGATTCAATTCTTAATGAATTCATTAAAAATAACTTCCGGAGGGCAAAGTTTCGACATAAAGCTCTACCGTAACCTTTGCTTAACAAGGAACGCGAGCAATAAACCTAAGATGTACCCCCGACGCAATGCGAATTTAAAAAAGTTTTATTGCCTCCTTTGAGGTTGCTTTCATACGCCTTTCAAAGGCTAATTTCGGTTTAAAGTGCCCCATGCATATTTCAGTCGAATCTAGAATGATTTCAATATTTTCCGACCTTAAAAAATCGCTTGATAATGAGATGAACAGAGGAAACCGCGGTGCCGGCTATCGATCAAGCTAATTACCTTCTCGCCGAGACAAAGAAATGGAAGGCTCGTTTCGAGATTTTAATTGCGAGGCGCCATTACAGAAGTAAGTTCCTTTTGATGGGCGCAATTAGAAATACTTGATTATAATTGGCAAATCACATTACCCTGCATTTTCATTCGCCATTTAATAAAAGAAATGGATAAAGAAAAAAAAAGGAAACGGAAAAGTATCTCTCGTATAAACTTGTTTAGATTACGCCAATAATAGAATTTATTTTAAAAGTTGGATTTGGAATAATCAGGGAAAATTGTTGCTTCGGTCGCTTTGTACCGGGACGAAAATGAAATAGGCGCTGTTCATCTTGCTTTGGTTAATGGAAGGGAATCCGTTCGTGCGTTGAAAGTTTTGTACAGCTGTCGCCGATTGAAGGAAATATTGGTAAGGCATTTTTATTTCTCTTATTTTCTTAGTACTTGGAATTGTTTCGGATTTATTGAAACTTTCTACTTTTTAAGATTTAAGAAGGGTCTGTTATTGGATTACATTATGAACCTCGTTCTGTTGTTCGTTTGTTATGCTATTTCTTATAATAAAATATTGAACTAATCAAAACGCAAGTTGTTATTTTTTGCTAAAATGTAAGTAGTTTCATTATTAACATATGGTATTAATACAAATAGTTAAGAGTACGTAAAATGAGCTTTTAAGGAAAAATTCATGGAGATAAAGTTATACTATTTTATTTAAGTTTAATTCACACTCAAAGAAAACAGTTTAATTTCATCAGACAATATTATTCAAAATTTGGCCTTAAATTATCAAATGAACGAAATAAGAAAAAAGAAAAGACAACCCATTACAAAGGACAAACCATTTAGAACTTTTAAGAAAAAAAATCATGAAGATAAAGTCATACTATTTTAGTTAAGTTCAATTCGCACTCAAAGAAAACAGTCTAATTTCATTAGACAATATTATTAAAAAATTCGCTTTAAATTATCAAATTGACGAAAGAAAAAAATTAAAGGACAAACCATTACATAGGACAAACCATTTATTTGTCATGCCCCTAGTAGTTTTGTTCTGGAAACCGTAGACCCAGGAAAATGAAATTAGACATACCATTCAGTGCTTCAAATTTCAAAGTGGTAGAAATCTAAAATACTTAATCTGGAATGTTTTGTGGAAGGAAATTTTCATGAATTATGTTTGAGAGGAAATGCTGAAAAAAATCGTAAAATAACGTATCCTCTCACTTCATTTTTGAACTTGCCAATGTCATATTTTTACTTTAATAAAAAATGGAAAAACAAGATCTCCAGACGTTTACCATAAAACTATAGAAATTATTCGGGATCTCAGTTTTTGACAAGGACGTGATATTTTTACACAAGAAAAATGTATGCTAAGTATTGAAATTCTTTTTCTAAATAATAGTCAGTCTGGAGTTGGTACGCGCGCTTAACTACTTTTTTTGTTAGTGTAACGAAAACGAAACTAATTTTTATTGAATGATGAAATTTACAGGCTTTTAAATTGCACGTATAATATTTTTGAGCTTTAAACTTAGTATTTTGAAAAGATAAATTTATATTATATATTTGTTTATATATAAATCATAAGTATACAGTACAACATGTACTTTACATGAAAAATCCCATGGACTTTTATTTAGTAAGCCTTCTCCTAATTTTTTTCTATCAAACTTTAACCGAATTTTTACGAATGCCAGTTAATCATAGCTTGTAAACAGTATTTTATTAACATAAAGTTATATAAAACATTCTCTTTAAATTATAATAAACCAAACTAACAATAAATAAATTTTTATAAAAATATTTCGAAACTGTTTTATGCTAATAACGAAATACATTTTCTGAATTTATTAGTTCCGAGAATTTTCTTGGATTATACAAATTCTTTCATTAGTGGATACATATTTTAACATAGTCTACATTGTTTCCCGTTTTAAAAAATACGGTTACTATAAAAAGGGTTAAAAAGATGAAAATTAGGGAAAAATACCAACATGTCATAGGAAATTCCTAAATAATGCGTGTTTAAGATGAAGTATACCTAGCCATTTTTAAAGGAAACTTAAGCACAAAAAATTTAAAAAAACATAAAACCATTACTTTAAATTCAGTGGTGTTTTTATAATAAATACCCTAATAAAGGTTCTCTATGATGCCCAATAGCTTTCCTTCCCCTCTTTTCAACTACACACTTGATTCACTTAGGATTAGCCCTTACTTCCCGCTACACTTCCATCTTCGCCCGCGATGCGGCTGCTAAGGGTATTGACAGTCTAGCAGGTGTTTCTGAAGCACATGCTCCACGCATAACGACGATGATGAACCATTCGCACTTAAGCGATTACATTTCATGGTGGAGTTCTCTTACCAAATAAAAAATATTAAAAAATAAAAATACAAACAGAAAATACACAAGTAAACTTAAAAAAATATTTAAACAATTTCTCAAGCGGATTGGAACTCGCACATATTTCGGCACTTTTAAACATGTAATTGTATTTCTGTTGACCTATTTATGAACATTAATTTTTGACAACGCAAATAGAATACCACGTATTAAATACGATATCTTTTAGATATTTAAAAACATCGTGCATATTTCAAAAATTATGATATCTAGGATAACCATCATAGATTTTCTGTAATCTTATAGTCACATTTTACCAAGTCTTTTTTTTCATGGTTTCTGGATCCATAGTTTCGGAAATAAGGAGGTAATGCTATATTTTTGCTATTTTTTTAAAATACTTTTAAAGTATGCGATTTGAAGATGTGACAAAAATATTTCTTTTAAATTTTTTTCGGTATATCTCTAAACATTTCTCACTACCTCAAATTATGAAAAAAATATTTTCAAGATACTTATGACTAGTTCTTTCATACGATAAAATTTGGAAACGATTTTTTTTTCTAACTTTCATATACATATATATGTGACAAATTTCAAGTTTTTATATCAAGCGGTTTCTGAAAAAAAACACTGTGACGGACACGTATGTAATCTTCGAAGGGATCCGTTTTTCCTTTTAAGATAGAGAACCTTAAAATAAAAAAAAATAAAACGAGCAAAGATAAAATTGATCATATCAATTTCAAATACTTATTCCATTCTATACTGACAGAAAAGATGTTTCAGGCAAAAGCAAGCGCATGTATAAAGGTTAAAAGCATTACCCTCATTTTGGGCCCCACCGCAGTCGGGTAACAAAGGGGTATCAGCTTTATTCTTAGAAAATATAATAAAGTCGTTACATAACTATAAATCTAAAATTATTGCTTTCCATCTGCTTTTCTTCGAAGCCCCTGTTCTATGAGTTTTGCTTGTTGCTCTTATTTGGCACATTACGTTTAACTCTATCGTGGAGTAATGTGTATATTCCACTTTCCTTAGTATGTTCGTTCCACTCTATATATGGCTTTACAAAATTTTTCACAATTCTCTTCAGTCAAGGCTTCTAAATTTTCAGAAAAATAGCTTAAGCGAGAAAGAAGGAAGTAACACTTTAAAAACATATTATTTTGGATATTTCAAATAAAAGTTATTATGATTTCTTTAACCAATATCCATGGTTCAAACTGGATCCTCTTTTCAATCAATTTCTTTATCTCTCTTCAGATTCCTTTATAAAAACTGACAAAAATTTGTTCCTTTATTTAACTTCTGGCAAAGATGAAAATATTTCTTGCAAATATTAGAAACATTCTTATCGGACCAAGACTTTAACATGTTTTCTTTTATTATAGCTAGTTGATGAATGAAAACAAAAGTACTCCCCTCTTAATTGAAAATTAACTAAAGTGATTTTACGGCTCTTTGCGACGTGTTGCTTCCTTACTCCATTTGTATACTTCTTAAAGTTTAAATAATAACTTTCCCATAAAAATAAGATATACCAAAATAAAATGCATCTCATATCATTTTCCGATTGATCAACTGTGTTTAAGAAAAAATCACATTTTGCCCCGTGAAAAAATGGTTAAAACAAACAAAATTCTGCATTTATGGTATTAACTAAGGTGAGAATTCTCAGGATAAAAAAGAGCCTCTATCATTTTTCAGCCCATCGATCGATTCGATTATTTATGTTTCAAAAATCAAATCGATCATTGCTCAGTCGTGACACTGAAGAGGGAAAAACACTTCTTTAATACAAACAAATACACTTTTACAATTATAATGATAATTAGCAATTGGAATAATCAGGATTAAGATGGGTCATTCACTATATTGGCCTTGCAATCAATGGTAAGTATAAGATTAAATAATCTTAAAATATGTCAATTAATTTATTAATGCTGAAAATAGATGATTCTGGTGGTGATAAATTTTAATATTACATTCAGTAACAATGTATAACCATACCTGTACCTAATTAAGTTAAAAGATTCATTAAAATACGAGACACCGAAGTTGTCATTAAACCTATTCAACAATAAGGCATAAGATATCAGGAAAAAACAAAAGTAAATTCCACCGACTAACCCTTTGTAAGATCTGTTTTACATTTGTACAAATATATGTATACTTTACGCTATACTACCGTGTTAGCATTATCCCATCTAGATAGTAAGTCACTGCTTGTATTACACGGTGTTCTGCTCATCAATGTACTCCTCCGTACGTGGCATCTTAGCAATTAGTTAATGTACGCTCGTCCGTAGTGTATTCTAAATTATAACTCTGTACTTTGCTACATACTACTGTCGTACTACGTATGTTTGTATAATACCTCAATTAATGACATAAAATCTTCTCATTGAATATTTAAGCACGCTAGTATATATATGTATAGTATATACTTCTAGTATATTCACTTCCCTTGTGTATTTCATACTGGATTCTAATATACTTAATAGAGAGAGCCCTTTTTATCTCGTCCTAAGATTTAAAGTTTGGGACGCGCAAGTCTGACCCTTTTTTACGGATAGTCCACTTAACTTTGTTTATTCATAAGCATGGAACTGTTTCTCGAGAATATTTTTAACTATATACACCGTTTATTTACAGAATAAATAAGATAACCTCATCTATAATCTATTATGAAAATAAGTATTCAAAATCTATCGAAAAAAAATATCTGTAGTAAATATTTCAAGTAATTTTTTTGCTATTTAGTTTTGAGTCTATCTAATGGTCTACTTTGCAAATAAAAGGTAATTTATATCCCGTCAATTATGTACTAATGAGTTTATTCGCAGTAAATCAACCGTGTATATACATAAAACGACCTGTATATTTGTTTTAAAAATTTAATAATATATTTTATTTATATTACAAAATGATAATGCGGCCGTGCCATTGCGCGTATTACGTTAAATCTACTCAACGGATTTTAATGTAGTTTCGCAATTTTGAAAGTACATAGAGGTTTGGTTAACACGTGTTACTGAAAATCATCACGCTATTCCTCACGAGGAGTGAGTAATTAGTTAATATATAATATATTAAGTTAATTAAAAGTGACGTCTGCTTTTAGTTACTCAGTTAATTAAAAGTGAAGTCTGCTTTTAGTTACGCAGCTGGACATTAAATCAGCGTTTTATATTCTTTTTTACATGATGATATTCGTTTAAAGTTTAATAAAAGTTTTTCAGAAAATAAAAAAGTGAAAAAATAGAATGATTAAAGATGTTTTTTTTTCATAATAAGGGAGGGTAGAATTACTAGTAAATAAATAAATTAATGTTTCATACCTATCTACAAATTCTCTCCGTATTTACCTCACGCAAACAATAATAAGGGCAAATCTCATTATGTGCTGCTAGCTGTGCCTCAAAACTTAAAGTTCTCCCATTATTTAGTTTTTTTACAATTTTTTTTCGATCGTTTGTTAGATACAATAAATATATGCTGAAAATTATGATTTTGCTAAAGACTTTCATCAGAGAAAATGAAATTCTGAGCTTAGAAATAAGGGTGCAAAACAAACACATCTGACAAACACGTTTTTCTTTTATTATTTCTAATATATAAATTATATTATTCGACTACACGACAAAAAGAAGATTCTATCTCGTTTGGCTGTTCATGTCTGTATATATTATGAATGTTTTTTTTGCAGCACATATGAGATAAACGTTTCCACAGATCACGTCACTTGTGTCAACACTTTTTATTTGCCCTTTTTTGGAACTAAAAGGCAATTTAATTCATAAAACCGATTCTCTTTCCATTTTATAAAAAATATACGAAAACATATCAAATACAACATAAAACTGATTGAAAATAAAACACAGCGTTAGTGGCGAACACAACTTGTCGCTTTTCCGACTTTTCAGTCGTTTTTAATAATCGGTTTCAACTACTTGTTTTTGAACCTTCTTCTTCACTAATCACGAGTTTTTTTTTGCCGATTTTAGATGTTATATCAATTATACAATATTTTTAACTGTATAGTAGCGTTATTTTATTAAATATTACTACACCGAACATTCATAAGAGGTAAAATTACACTATGCTATTGCAATTCCGTGGCAAGGTATAAGTGAATCAATGTGGAGTAATTTAAAATGATAAGAGATTTTCGGGACTAGATCTAGTTTATTAAATAAAGATTCAGTCCAGATAGTTATAACAAAATACAAAAAATATTTAATTAAACGATATTATTCATTATTTTACTTTTTTTAAAAGCATGTTTTATGTTGGTCATATAATATTTAAAACATTGAAAAAAAATACATCTTGAAAATTGTTTCATACGTGATTTTTTGAAGTGTTCTCTAATCATATGATGGTTCTACTGTCCTTGATACCGTTCATATATTTCCCTATACTTTAGCCAAAACGTTTACCCTGTTCTTAATTGTAATCGTCAAGATTATCAGAGAAAATAAATATTTGAAAATTATACTTTGCCACTCATATTAGTTTATAATTTATCAAAATAACTTTCCCCAATTTTTCAAATATGTTGGAAATTATTTTATAGTACTCTTTTACTTTGTGGCATAAAATTTATCCAAGCGTTAGTCTACAAAACATAGAATTTAAAATAAAAATATTAAATTACCTACTTACAGTAACTACCTTCATTTCTTAAAAGAGTTTTTATTCCACGAAACAAACTACGTGTACATCAGGTAATAAAATATACATACATACAAATCGAAAATAAATCTAATGTCACAGAAAAAAGTATTTATTACTTAAATAAAAAAAATATTAACCACACTCTCCTAGTGTTATAAACTGGGAGTGTGTGGTTCATATTTAGAAACGATATGTGAGAAATAACTGAAAAATAATTGAAGTACATATCTATCATATATTCTCAACAAATTATAAATGCCTCTGTTTCATAATATTTTTTATTTATTTAATAAAAGAGGTGAATTTTAAAAATTGTCATCGAGAATTGAATATTATATGATTGATGGACGTAATGGACTATTTTGATTGATGAGGGGGCAAAATTTTATTCAACTCAAATATTTACCTTGGACAAACGAGGATTCCGCGTACTCGCCATCAGTTTTAATCTTTTTAATTAATTAGTTTGCTGTGGTTATTTGAGTAATTGGCACAAAAAGTTATTTAAAACATATTAACTTATCTCACAAAATGTGTAACTTTTAAACGAGTATTTTACTTGACTGAAATTATAATTAACCAATGTAGAATTTAATTTCATTTGCTTAAATTTAAAGCAGAATTTTGGAAAACATTTTGTACGAAATTCTGTTTAGTAGGCCATGCCTACTTCTGGTTTAACTGATTAAATTATATAATTCTCATGCTTTACAAGTGGTTCTCTGAAAATTATATTTGTTAACTTCGAGTGCTAAATAAATACGTTAAAAAAAAGTATGTTCATGGAAGCACAAAAGTTTCCTGGATTTATTAGTTATATAAATGTAAATCTGGCTTCTATTCAAATCGTATTTTTAAGTTTAGTCCATTTCCTTAGGGATGGTTGATGATTTAGGGATGGCTAGATTAAATTTTAAGGTTGTTCTTCCACCCATTTTTTAGGGATGACTCCTAGTATAAGTGAATTGGATATAATTCTGTGATACAAAAAAATTGCTCATGTTATTATAAAACATGTAGTGCTTTTGATAAACTATTTATGCTTATTTGATAAAAGCATATAACTCCGACGGTGCACTTTGAATAAATAATAAAATTACACGAGATCAAACACGTTAAGTACCCAGTTGAATGTTAATCTAGAAACACTGTGTGATTATTCCTTTTCGGTTTAAATTTTAATAAACTTGCCCGTTTTTATTTATCCCTGCCAGCTACTCGAATGCATAACAGCTAAAAAAATGTTGTTCATTGTAAAAACTTTTTATCAGGATGGGCGTAGTACATTATCGATAGTTAAAAATAACTAACTATGGTTAAGCGTAATTAAAAATTTACTTAATAATCATGGACAGAGTTAAATTAACATTAAGTTAAATTAAATTTCAGGACAAAAACCAAGTTCAAAAAGAATTATCAAGAAAAAGTACTCGAAATGCATTTTAGATGACATTTATTTTCATAACCTCTTATTTTACTATTCACTCTACCCATTATGGTACCTTGAAACTTCTCAAAAGTGCAGTTACATATCTTTATTATATTTATTTATTTACTGACATACTGTAATAATTATACATATTAACAATAATAAAATAAACGATTATGACATTTATAACAAATTATAGAGAAAATCAGCAGTTTAAAGACTCTGAATTCTGAAGTTCAAGCTTATTACCAAAAAATATTCTGAATTTCTAATACATAATATGCAAAATATGGAGTCAAATAATTTTTGAGAGCGACGTAATAAACATGTTTATTACAATATTTTTTTTACTCTTTTTAACTTACAGTATTAGTAAATACTTAGACAGATGACTGACATACTAAACAATGTCCAGGTTTAAAAACAATCGATTAAACCGATCGATTGCGAAAAAATACTTTTTCTAAAAGCAATGAAATAACGTGGTCAAGACGAAGGTCGAGCCATTGGCTTTACTCCCAAATTTGCTGAATGTTATCGTGTAAATTCGTTGGAATCTTTATAACCACTTTGGCTTGTAAATGATCAAGAATAGTTATTTTGAAATATATACTAACTTCTAGGCATTAATTTAAAAAATGCTTTGACTACAGAATAAAACTTTTACTGAAGCATAACTTAATCACTGTTTTGGAGCCAATATAATCAAAACAAAAAGTTCTAGCTCCCAAATGTTTTAATAATTTGTTCACCTGTCAATCTTCTGTTCATTTATGAAATTTTATTTTTTTTCTCATCATTCAATAGCACTCGAAGCTCTAAGGAGACTTGCCAATAACATTTTAAGATACTATAATAATTAAGGATAATTTTCAAGACGTTCATTCTTATGCCTCACAAACAAATCACAGTTTAGCGTAACTGTTATCAGATTATTACGTATTCTAATACCGTAGAAAAGTGTTGAATTACTATAATTCAATGGTTAATAGGGGCATGGTAAAAAAATAATTTTTATTTATCAAAGGTTACTCGTGGTATTAATTTAAAGTGTAATTTTATAATACTAGAATTCTATAGTTTGCTCAGTAATGATATACCAATTCTGGCATTGCTTTCAAATGATAAAGTAAAGTGTTTAATTTTGTGATAAAAACCCATATCCCTATATATACACATATATATATATATATATATATATATATATATATATATACACACAAATTCAGTATTTTTAAATATTTTAGAGTGCCTTACTTCGACAGGACCAAAACCTATCAAGCAGGAGTTGAACTCGCACCACGAGGCTTCCGCACACATTTAGGCACTTATAAACATTTAAGGGTGCATAATATTTCTAACTAAGCTATTTACAAATATTAATGAATTAAAAATCAATGGTTTTTGGATTTTTTTTTGGATGAGACTTTCAAAATTGTAGGTCGACCGGAAGTATCTTATAAATATTTACGATCAATAATTAAGCTACTGTATGAATAAGAAAATACACTTCACAGGGCCATATTTTTTTGTTGTGTAAACCAAAAAACTTGATTTTTATAGCAACCTAAAGCTATATACATGTACGATATAAATTTAAACTTCATATTTTAAGCCATTTTTGAGGAATATGGTATTGACGGACAGACGTATAGGTCGACGGACGTCCAACAATCCACGTTTAGAAGATTACTTACCTGTATGTCTGTCTGTTGGTCTCGACCGTTTTTCATTGAAATTTTACAACTCAATAACTTAACATTTGACATAATTACGAAGTATATTATTTCTCATAAATCTTATTATTTTATTATTAATATTTATATGCAAATATTATATGAGTGAAGGGTTATTTATTTATTTATTTATTATTAACTTTTATGTATAGTACATATGGCGGACTTATTGCACCATGAGCAGTCTGTTCCAGTCAACCATAACAATTTGTATTGAAATTTAGTTGGTAGACTGTAAGAGATTTTACAATGAAAATTCTTAATAGCACATTAGACAAAAAAAATACAAAAGTAAATTAAAAAGGAAAACAAAATTTAAAGGTATAATTAAATTTAGTTCTATTGATTTCAGAACTATTTCAAACTATACAATTTTGCATAAAGAAGATTTGAAAATATCGACAAAAACACATCTTCCCTCCTTGCCATCATCGAAACTACTAAGGTCTATATGAAAAACCAATCTCATTAGAGATTTACTTAAAGTAAGTCTTTACCGGAAATATATAATTTTTGAGACCTTCACGGCATTTTGGGTCTGTGATAGCTATGCTAAGCAATTAATATACTTAGTGAAAAATAATATTAATATGTACGGAACCCCCATCGCTCCGTACATATTGATATAATTTTTCACCAAGTATATATAATCGAATAATCATACGCTTGGAATTAAATAAACATTTCATTAAAATCATTATCTAACACACAGTTATTATACAAGAAGTTCTTGCACTAAATACGTGAGACATTTATTTTATATAAGTATATTAAAAGTTTAATATTTCATTAACATAATGACATATTTATAGAAAATCCATTAGATATAAGTAATATTTCCGCCCAAACACATACACATAACATTATTTCATAAAAATAACAGCGAGCTTCAATTACCGACAATTTCTTATCTACTGTAACCACTTTATCTCGAATCATCATGAGCAACACGTAAAGGGCAACGTATATTACCCCTAATAATAATGTCAGTGGCACACTAAACTCACATTTATGGAGGTATACACAGTGGATACCTAAGTGTTCCACCGCCACGCTTGATTATATATACCAACACTCCACATGTGTATACTGGGATCCCTTTACAAGCTGCTGTCCGGACGTATTAAGTTATTACATTCAACAATTTTAAAAATGTTACTAATTTAGATATTTAACTTTAAAGTAAATATAATTAAATATATTTTTCAGACAAATAATTAAAATATAATTAAATACATAATTCATGGAAGTTAGGTTTATAAGAACTATATGCATCAGGAGAAATTTTTCAAATGTCCTTATCAGGAGAAATTTTTCAAGTATCCTTTATTGCAAGAGAGAATAGTGAAAATAGTTTTAATTACAAAAAGAGTTTTGCAATTTTTTTTCACTAAAGTAAGCAGAAAGATAAAAATGAGGGGTAATAAGGGAGAGAGGGGTTGAGGAAGTATTAACCTTCCTTAATTTATTCATAGCAAATGTAGGGATGAAATGAAGTTCATATTTTTAAAATTTATTTTGAACACCTTTATTGATGAAATACTCTTTAAATCGGCATATGATTTATTCCTTAATATTGTAACGAAGGCAATATGTAAATAAATGTTCGTAAGTGGACATTATTGAAAAGTAGTAGTGAATTTAATTTTTTTAAACCTACCCATAATTCGTGGCTTTTCATATGCATATGAGTGTAAATCTAGTTTTAGCGACTTATTCAAAAGTAAATAATATTTAAGGATTTATTCTGAAGATTCAAAAAATGTCTATTTGAATTGTGAAAATCCTTCCTCTTTTCTCTTCAAACACCCTTTTATCACTGCTTTACTTTACTCATACTTGGTAAAACCTGAAAAATATATTTAAATTGATAAGTTGGCCTATGAACTGAGAAGTTATTTACTTTCATTAAAGTGCGCAAGTGTAACTTTGTTTCTTTGTATGTTCCATTTTACGCTTCAGCTTCTCATACAGTCTACATAAAACTTTGCATAAATCTAACCCATATAGTGGAAGTAAATATATAATAAAATATTTATCCCAAAAGATCATTTTTCTAATTAAAAGGATCATCTTAAAAATCATAATTATGATATAAATATATTGAGAGTATATAAGTCTACTGCTATTTACTGCAGAGCGCAGGCTTTTTTCTTTTCGTGACATTTCTTTGATTTAATATATCTATTGCTGCAGCAGCAAGTCGCAACCAGTATTGTATATATAACCCAAAGTTTTAGTTTTTGAGTCATTAGACAAATTTTTTGAAACAAATTTATATTTAAAATTACAAAAATCGCAAAACATTTAATTTTGTTATCCAAAAATGTTTAAACTTGTAGTACAGAAGTGATAAGAGCGGAGTCCCCGTAATAATAATATCATTTATACGTATTTCCTTCCCCTATGTTAACTCTGAAAACAAAAACTAATATATTTTCAAGAAAAAGAAAACAAATAATCTTGCTAGGTAACTTTTAAGGCGATAAATAATTTATTTCTCTTCAAGTAAGCAAAAGTATTTTTTTAATTGTTATTATCTGTTAAATTCGAAATAAAATATTTCGCAAGAAATTGAATGAAGAAAACAGACACTTCGAGCGAAAAATTATTAGCATACTAAAAAAATGCTCAATATTTTTTATTTTCTTCAAAATTAACAATTTATTTCGTACAGAAATAAGTACTCTTATGTACAAATTAGAACTTAATTTAGATCACTCCAGACATTCGAGAAACTTATTGAATCACAGCGATTAAAGTGAACGAAGGTTGGTATTCTTCAAATTTTCAATTTTTCCTTTATTCTGGTCCCTAAAACTTTTCATCTAATTTGTAATATAATTTCGTGTACATATTAAATATATTATCAAGATGCTTCGGACTTTAAAAGCTTCGAAGTTTTAAGAGAAAATATTTTTTCTAAATATTCCAACAATTTAGAATATTTGACGAATACTGCAAGCATGGAAGCTGCCCAATTGTAGATGATTGTTGCATTAATAACCGTGATACAATTGACAATTCTTTCTAAAGATGTTAATAAGAAAAACTATATTCGGTTATCAAAATAAGTCTCGTTCCACAATAAGTTTCCGTTTTATTACTGTGACTTTCCTTTTTATGAGTGTCTGTAAGCCTTTGTGGAAAATAACGTATTCACCTCTTTTACGCTTGTTATTTTCAAGCTAGATTGTTCTCTTAGAAAATGTTTTGAATGTTTCGAAATTGTATTAGGTGTTGTTCAGATCGGGAATCACGTTTTTTATTACAAATTGCACCATTTTCTATATATACAGTGGATTATAAATGGAGCAGTAGGGAAACGGTTTGCATATCTATACATTTATTGTTTGCCTACCTATATTTACAAAACAATATTTAGATTATATCTATTACAATTTGTTACATATTTTACCTTTTGTCTGTTTCTTGAATACTTCGTTTAATATATTAAAACACGCAATATTTTTTTAATTTTTGTTTGTTGACGTTATTTTAAAATACATATCATGTATATTATTCAGTACATTATTTGTAACGTAACATTTGCAAATATCAAAAAATAATATGTTACAAGAAAATATGGTTGAAAATTAACGGTAAAATAATGTAAACAGTTCATGATATTTTATAAAAACATTTATTTATAATTCTCAGTTCATACTATATTCATATAAATTATAAATAAAGCTGTTAAATGTGAAAAGAATTCACCCATAAAGATTTCTTAGATTCTTATATATATATATATATATATATATATATATATATATATATATATAATATACATATATATATATATATATATATATATATATATATACATATACATAAAATATATTCTAATAACGCTGAAATAGTCCGTGGAAAAATCTAAACAAAAAATTTAATTAATAATTATTTACATAATTATTTTGAAATAACCATATGACCTTCTATTCCCTATTTTTGTATTTTGAATAACCCTTCGAAAATATTTTCTTGTGTAACCCCTTCGAAGAATTATTTCTTACCGCGCGTCTAGAAGCCAAGAAAAACATTTCTTGTGTAACCCCTTCGAAGAATTATTTCTTACCGCGCGTCTAGAAGCCAAGAAAAACATTTCTTGTGTAACCCCTTCGAAGAATTATTTCTTACCGCGCATCTAGAAGCCAAGAAAAACATTTCTTGTGTAACCCCTTCGAAGAATTATTTCTTACCGCGCGTCTAGAAGCCAAGAAAAACATTTCTTGTGTAACCCCTTCGAAGAATTATTTCTTACCGCGCGTCTAGAAGCCAAGAAAAACATTTCTTGTGTAACCCCTTCGAAGAATTATTTCTTACCGCGCGTCTAGAAGCCAAGAAAAACATTTCTTGTGTAACCCCTTCGAAGAATTATTTCTTACCGCGCGTCTAGAAGCCAAGAAAAACATTTCTTGTGTAACCCCTTCGAAGAATTATTTCTTACCGCGCATCTAGAAGCCAAGAAAAACATAAGAATCAAACTCAAGTTTGTAGGCTTTACAGTTCTTGAGATTTCGTGAAGAATTAGCATTTTGTCCCATGTATCTATCCTACACAGTTGTGTGACAATTAATTGGTTACCTATATATAATTTGTTTATTAAAACAAGTTGACAAACATAATATTATATGGAAATACTAATTTCCGTTATTGTCATTTTCTTCAGACTCCTGACGTACGTGGTTAAAAGTTAGAGTGATGAGGGGGATACTACAAAGCGCTTCGGAGACATAAATTATTAAGACGATGTTTTATTACTACTTCATATTTGAAATGAATCATGAAAAAAAAAATTTAATAATGTGCAAAGGTTGTAGGAAAACTATCGCGATGATTCTAGATAATCCTAATTGATTATATTTAATATTATTAAATATTTATTGCGCTAAGAAGTCCATATTAGTGATGGCAGACGCGTACTTTAGATTATCGGATTTGTCTGCAAATTGACCCCATATTATCAAAGTATTCCACATGTATTTTATTTTTATATTACGAAATTCTTAATTAACTAGCCGTGGTATCTCCCTCGTGAAAATCAACCCTCTTAAAGCACTCAAGCCATAGTCGTATATGCATACATCAAAATATATCGTGAAGAACATTCGATAAGGCGTCGCCAGCAAGCTCGATGACCTCCAGGGGCTGACATAGACGACGACGGATCTTTCTCAAATACTACCGCAGCCCCATCGAACATCTGGTCGTGTATTAACACCGGCTGTTTCGTAGTTGGCTCGCCAACTTGTTTGTTGACAGCGTTGTTTGTTTACATATTTCGAAGCTGATGAAACTACTTGTTTGCTAACGCTGTTCAGATTACGTATTATCACATATATACATACACACTGCGTAACTCTTATCTGGATAATTCAGGTATTCCTGGCTCCGTTAACCGAATTATTGAGATGCTAATTTAATTATTTATTAGCGCTATTTCCGATTTTACATTTGGGAAGTGATTGTTGACACTATTGTTTGGTAAACTAATATATTTAATTGTAGAACTGTTTTGTAAACAACTGTCATCTTTAAAGGCATTGAAGTTTCAACGTACCTTCTCGGTAATTTTAAAACTTTCAGTTTGACTTAATTTTTATCCACAACTGAATGAAACTAAGCAATGTAATATTTTATCTACTTTATTTAAATTATTAATTACGACCTAGGTTTCATTGTATGACGACATCTTCAGGCGGGAATTTGAAGAAATTTTCAGCTTTTAAATAATTTTCTTCGTTTGCATACTTGATTAGTAAAAGGAATCAAATGCAAAAAAAGTATACGTCTGTTTTTCTTTCTTTGTGAACGGATTTGACACAATAACATCTTAAGCTATTAATATGAATTTACAGAATCTATATATACCAACCTTACGAATAATTTAGTTTTTATTCCATGATATCTCAAAGGGTTTCGAAGTTATAATGAAAGGTTCTGTATAATATTAAACAAAATAGCACACGGGAGACGCCATTGGAAAATAAACGCATTAAAATACTATATTTGAATTTAAAAATGTTATAAATTAAATGATAAAATTAAATTTAAAAATGCTTACAAAATAGTATAGTTAGTTTTATTTAAATAGTTTAGTTAAACTACAGGTATGTCTAATTTTAAACCTAATACTGCCTTCTTTGTGATCTTTGCTATTGTTTATAAAGTAATCGCTTATTAAAATAGTATTAATATTTTGCAGTATGATGCGGAATACGCAGAAAATAAAACTTTATTCAAGGTAACAAATAATTGACTATATGCTTAAGAGTTTGGAGTATGCATACTTAAAAATGTCAATTAACTAAAATTTAAGTGCCGCTCCGTACTTTAATGGATGGAAATCAGTTCTGAAAATGTGAGTTTATAAAAATGGATCAAAAAATAACTTTAACGCCTCCTCATATAACTTTTATTACATAGTGTTTTTAGCACATTTCTGAATATGAAATTATAAAATTATTATTATTACTAACAATACTTGGTCTCATATTGGTGAAATACAAAATTACAGTTTTCGAAATTTACAAAAATCGAATACAAAATTATGAATTTTTGTTTGGGCGTGCATTGCTATAGTGAAAGGTACTTACTGGGCGGAAATTTAGTTTTTTGGAATAACAAATAGATAAATAAATAAAAAAAATTTTTTGCATTACATTATGAGGAATCTGAATAGAAATTATTTAAGTTCATTATAATAAATATTTAAAAAGTGATACGTACAAGGGAGAAACGAACTTTTAAAATCATGTTTTTTACTTAAAAGGTATTAAAAATTTCAATTTAAAGATAATAATAAAATGAAAAATTTTAACAAAAAACATTTAACCGAATTAAAATAAGATTCGCATGTTAACATCATTTGTGAACAAATATAAACTTGGAAAATAGTGCTACTCTTACATATTTTAGGAATTCGTGTCAAGTTATATCTCTCCCTGTCTTTCTGTCTCTCTCTCTCTTTTTCTCTCTCTACATATACACAGTATATATACACACTAGTACATATACATGGTACTACTTTGAACTTGCCACTGACTTCAAAGATATTTAAATACATTACTTGCGAGCAAAGGAGCGACGAAAATCAAACGAAATCCTTCAAATTTTGGTGAATTTTCTCCTCACCATTGATGAATGCCTGCCGTAAGTTTTCGGCCTCACAATAGCCACTAGTTATAACCAAAGACTTTTCAAGAAAGTTCAAAGATCCCAAAACTCAATGACTCCAAACTACTAAAGAATTTCTGTCACTATCTCTCGTCTCATCATCAGACCATATAAGTATTTATGTGACTAAAGTCCCTGGCAACCTCAAGCAAATAATGTTAGTCATCGTACCTTCAACAGAATGAACTCCCTCAAGCATATTCGAAATTTTCTAACTTTTCAAACTAAAGTTAACCACTACCAAACACTCTTACTGCCACTTGGCTTGGCTACGGAGATGTATGCTATCCAAACCTTACCGAGATCACCTTAGAAAATTAAAATGACTTCAAAATTTTAACATCTGCTACATCTTTGGTCACAAAAAGTATGAACATATTTCTTAAATCAGAGTGCAAATTAAATGGACTCTAATTGACAGAATCTACATATTCTTACACTTCTTTACAATATATTGGGCAATTCAATTTATCCATATAGCTTAGAAGCTGGTTTCGTCATTTTTCTGCACATATTGTAGGGCTACGCTTTGAAAACCAGCTCAATCTCATATTACCAAACACAGAACTCATTTTTTGAAAAGTCGTTCTCTGTTTAAACTGTAATACTTTGGAATAGACTCGACTTGGACCAAGAACTCGCCCCCTTTAAATTTTCTGTCTGTTTTGAAAGTTCTTTTCTCTCATAATCCCTTCTAAACTTCCACAACTCCATTAGGTTCCTTTTTTCTTATTCCCACCATGCCATATCGATATATATATATATATATATATATATATATACACATATATATATATATATATAGAGTTAAGCTTTTACTTTTTATATGTAGTCTAATTTTTACTTACTCGTTTTATTACATATGTTTTTTTTGCTTTAAAAATCTTTATAATTTTCCACATTACAAAATTTTCATATTTATCTATTATAGTTATCTAGTACAGATTGCTCATTTTTAGAATATATAGTTATAAAATTTAAAAGATCGATTAAGTTAAAGTCGGACTCGCACTAGAAGAGTTTCGTAGCACCAAACAATATTAACCTTATAAGTATGAATATATCATAGACACAAGTTATTGCTGTGGTCGGTACCGAAAATATCCCATATCTCAAAACCTACACAACATATTTTATTCAAACCAAATTTTGTTCAAAGTTTAAGTTCTATTACTTTAATGTTTCTTTTCATAATTTTACACACGTTAGTTGGAAAGTTGGAAGGGGCTGGTCACACTTTTCAAGATTTTGGAAGCGAATATTTTAGCAACTATGGAGTTAAATAAAACAATTATTTTAGAACCTCTATATCAATGTTGATACCTATTTAATGATACTCCATAAGCCTAAGCGCGCTGGATTTTTTTCATCCCTCATTTATATGTATAGAGTGACACCACTAATTTAATTTTTTTTCGTACTTGCATTATTTCATTGTATAACGGTTCATAGAATCCATCAAAATTTCATCTATATAATACCAAAAGTCTCCAAGTAAAATGGCTGTGATATACGGCCGGATAGACGGATGGACAGACAGACAAGACAGAATTATAAAGGTTTCGCTTTGCCATTTGGTCACGAAATTCTTAAAAGGAAATCATAAAAATCCTTTCGCTCTCATCCTCTGAGAATATATCCATAGTCCATCCTTGGCATATTGATATGAGATCTAACCCCGAAATAAATTTCTATTAAACAAAAAAATTCATCAAAATCGATCAATATGTCTCCTAGCTATATCACACGTTCAGAAAGGCATACGCGTCGAATTGAGGACTTTCTTTTTTAAATCACTTACCCCCATATGCACCACACATGATAAAGACTGTCAGTCGGGCTTACTGACAGTTAAAAACGTATTACTGTTTCTTATTAGCTGCCAGTCGAGTCGGAATAAGAGTCTACTTTACCGACCGTGCCTTATTGTACGATCCAGTTTCTAAAGTATCCATACAGAATACGTGTTTAACTGTCAGTAAAACCGACTGAGAATACCCACCGTGTGTGGTGCATATGGTCACTAATAAACCGTTATGCTACTACGCATGATGCAGTCACGTGGAGGGCAATTGCTTTGTGAGTTACAATTTTTTAATATTCTGTATGTAATGAGATAACATTTACTCATTGTCAAGTTCGACCTTACCAAGGTCTGTTATCAGATCAAAGTTATCTACCCTTTCTTGTATTATCGTATTTTAGAGAGACATTTAAAAGTAATTTCGCTATCTTTTCCATTATTTATTTTTAATATTCATGAAATCCGACGTCTGTTTAGACTTACTTCTACTATCTTGACCACTTAGGCTTAGGAGATACAGGTATATATGTATATATATATATATATATATATATATATATATATATATATATATATATATATATACATATAAAATTCATTTCAATTCCATATCCCTGAATATCAATAACAGTATTTGTCAATATACTCGTCAATAGCAAGACTTAAATCTACGGATTGAACAAAATTGTTATCTATTATACAATTAAGTTACAATACCTTCAATGTCTGAATCTTGCTCTCTATAATTCGGGTTGGTGGTTGAAGTCATAATTTAGTTATGGATAATGAGTGTTATTACTAAAACGATTTCTATTTTACTCCTCGTATATTTATTGATGATTGATATGCATATTATTGATCAGTAACAAACGTAATATTCATTTATCTAATGGTTTAATAAACTGAGCATTAATGGAAGTAGACGAAAATAAATATTTATTGAAATAAGTGCATATGTATTGGTAGTGATAATAATAACTGTTACGTATGAAACTAAATTGTAACTTTGTTATGGTTGATTTAACACAGATAAAATAATGTAAGTTTTTATTATCAGAAAAAATATATTACGATTTGACACACACGTATTAAGGATATATTTTATACATTGAAATACGGCTGAAATAAAGAACATAACCATTATTCAATCAGGTAATGTTTTTGAACCTGATTGGAACTTGGAATTTTTTTGATTAAATTTGCAACTTTTACATAAATTAATTTTTCAGATTCAATTGAGTATTTTAATATCTGCCCAATTTGATGCATAGAATCAACCCTATAAAAAGAGAGAAATTCATATATATATGTATATATATATATATATATATATATATATATATATATATAATATTTTAAAAAGAGTGATTGATTTAGCGTAAGGAATGATAATAGAAACTAGAAAACTGTTTTCCTAATTTGCGTTTGTGTCTATTGTAATTTTTACGTCAATTTGGTAATGGTTTAATGCCATAAGCAACATGTGGGAGAGAAAAAAAAATTTTAACAACTTTGGTCATACCAAATTTCATGCGAACGAAGTCATAGGTAGCTAGTTAATTATAAAGGAATACAATTTAAACTTGATTTATAACTTCTAGTTGGAATCAAATCTTAAACAAATGCAGTATAATGCAGTATAGTTTTCTATGCATTTCTATTTCTTCTTATAAAATGCAGTATAGATTTCTAGTATATGCATATTTTGTTACTTTTAATTTTTGCTTTTAATATGCGTTTGTGATGCTAGAATTTTTATTTATTCACGCTAAGGTCAAAAAATATATAAACTGAAAAATGTACTCTTTTCCGTAAACTACCGATTTCGGTATTGAATTATATAAAATTAAAATCTGAACCAAAGAGTCCGTGGTTCGACCGACGTGGTAAATATATCTGTCCGTCGATGTACATTTTCGGTTATCAGAGGGGATTGTATTGTGGATTATTTTTGGGTTGTTTTTCATGCATGTGTATTCAGATATAGAATCATTTTTTTTGTATGTAATATCCACGCCTAATCCCGTAAATCAAAGTATACGTTTAATTATACTACTTTTCAATCTGCCAATTACTTTATTTGCAATATCGTTCAGAAGAGCAAGCCTATATGTAATTTTAAAAATTACATAAACTAGAATGGTAGGTTGAATTAAAATATATGGAAATAGATAAGATCAATAACCTCAATGTTTTGGTAAACATGTAATTTCATTCTAGGCACAAAAAAAAACAAAAAAGTTTCATTTTCGGCACATCTACAAACAACACTTTCATATTCAGCTCTTGCTTCATTATTTTGCCTTTTTATTGTCAATAATTGACAATAACCATCAGGAAAATCTATCGACATCAAATTTTTCCCGCCTTCCGCTCGAACCAAAAGCAACTCATCGCGCATGACTCAGCAAATAAAATGCTTCTAATTTAATTTGGATTACCTATCCATTAATATTTTAATATATCCAGAAATGTATTTGAAAACTCCAGAAATGTACTTAAATCTCCAGAAATATACTTCAAAATCCAAGAAATATACTTAATATCTCCAGAAATATAATGCAAAAAATATTTTTATGTAATGATGATTAATAAATTCCATATTTAATTAGCGAGATTCGTATTACAAACCGAATACTTATTCATTGCTCTTGCGATAAAGAAATATTGCAAACTTTTTTATAATTTTGTTAACTTCATAATACTTCTATACGTTGTATAAATTTGTCCCTAAAGGTATCGTCAGGATTAATCAAGAAATCTTTATTTTCAAATGTCACGATTTCTTTGAGAAAATTGTATGTTCTCGAAACTATAACCTATAGGCATACGGCATGAAATTTCTTAACATTGGAAAAGCCTTGAAATTAATGCAATTGTTTCTGAGACTACTCCTTGCATATGAACAAATACACAAACTGAAAAATATAATGTCGTAATATAGATACAATTATTATTAAATTGCCCTATATTATATATATTTCCTTGAGAGTCAAACTATCTGTATTGCCCTTTATTTTTAGGGTACCGTACCTCAATAGGTAAAATTAATTTTAAACAAACTAACATTTCCCACATATATCAAAACTACGTAGGATAATGATAATAATAACGGATATAAATCTGCGTATATTTTAATAATTAACACACAATAGGTTCACATAGAATTTTTTGATGGACGAACAAACGCTCAAAAATAAAGATTCCAAATTGTTTTTAGAAATATTGTTGAAAATGTCCGCAGCAAAAATGTCTTCAACTTCAACTTTCGAATTCAAACAATCTGCGATAAAATCCATTAAAGTGCTATTGTTAACCTATATAATTTGCTGCTAACCTATTACCTGCTAATAATTAGTTTTTTAAATTAACTTATGAATTATTTTTCCTGATTTTCCAGGCTTGAAGTTTATTTTTAGATTACCAAAACAACCGGTCTGATAATTATTTAGTAACGATGTTTAAATGAAATCATTTCGTTTATCAGTTACCTTGTCATTGAAAATATTTTTCTTTGCTTTATATTTAATTCGAATGCTTTTTAAGTATATTTATTACGTTTTGAACAAAGACAGTGACATAAAAATGAGATGAAATGAAAAGAATATCAATTTCCTTTATTTTAAAATGGCATTGTCTCTTTAATTACTTCTTCCTTACCATTTGAGTTTTATTTTAACGCTGTTTTTGCAGCTTTCATTTTAGCAGTTAATTATTTTTACGTTTATTAGAATTACACTTTTTGGACTCGAAATTGTTTTCAATGTTATGTAATTGTGCTTGCTTGGCTCGAAATTGTTTTCAGCGTTATGTAATAACAATGTAAAATTTTTCAAGCGTGAATGAAACTTATAATGTAATACATTCGCAACTTTTCACTGAAATTAAAAAAATATTCAATTTCTTAAATTGTTTCTTTTAAAATTATTTCTGTAAGCTATAATCATTTTTATATTAAAATTAAAAGTTCTCCACACTTTAAAAAAATGTCAATGCTTTCGAGTGGGAAAAAGTTTATAGTAAGTACTATAAACTTTTTCCCACTCGAAAGTATTGACATTTTTTTAAAGTGAGGAGAACTTTTAATTTTAATATAAAAATGATTATAGCTTACAAAAATACTTTTAAGACAGAGATTTTTTTCAGACAGAGATAAGCATCCAAACTCACAAACATTGGCACGTATGTGAGCACATTTACATCTATATGTAATGTGAAAACGTTTTTAAAATCATGCCGCACGTAGAAAGGCAATTGCATCCAAACGAGCGACAGATTTTGTCGGGGTAATTACAAACTTCAGTAACTCCGTTAAAAATGGACATACATTTTTCATTTTCATCTCATTTTAAAAAAGAAGTATAAACAAATAACTAAAACTTATTTATTTATAGTACTAACTGTTCATTTGACAGACCATTGTGAAAGGACCACGCGCAAAATGATCCAATTTTTGACCGATAGGTTTGATATTTACATCAAGTGTTCAAGTAATTAAATAAAATAAAGCCATCCTTTCCTACTTCTCGTGAGGTTGCAAATGAATTAAACGATTCAGAGCAAAAAAAATATTTAACTATAATATAATCTACACGACTGACATTTTCAAGAAAATAACTGGGGCATTGTCCGACTGTGCAATTCCTGTTTTTGTACCAGAATTATTTGCAGTTAATTTAATAACGGTGTATATTTTTCTCTTCTTTAGTCGAGTACAGAGCTACGTAAGCCTATCTTGTAACATAAAAACGCTTATAACAAATTATTGATAATAATAGGTTAAATGCATGCTACAAATTTTTGTAGATTTCATCAACACAAATATATTCTCCAAATATTATCAAGTAAACATTTATATCTATATCAATATGGATATAAATGTTTACTTTGTTTAACTTTAATAATTGTTCTATATTTCGAGTTGCAACAGAAAAGAATCGTATACGTACTATCTGAAGCAATTAAAGACATATAGCAATAACTGTTTTAAGGAATTTTTTTGCTTACATTTATTCCTTTATATTATGCATTGTCACCATAAAGTTTAAAAAATAATTACTCGGAAACGTACCGGGCATAGTTTGACTTCTTTCATTTAAATCGTTGTTGCTCATTACAAACAGGGCACAAAAATATCTTATGTATTCAACGTCATATCTTATGTACTCAACATCCCGTCATTGACTTGTTTAAATTTAAACACAGCTCTAAAATATAAGTAAAAACATTGTTCTATTTTTCATTTCAGTTATACTTCTCGCTTTTAATATACATCTCCCTATTTAATAGTTGTTCCTTTTCGTTTCACATAGGGTATATTTAGGGTTGTGTATTTTGCAGTTATTATTTTTTTTCATGATAAAACAATATAAAATAAAATAAATAAAAAACGGACTGTCGAATGCGGTTCGCCGCGAGAATACTGAATTTATTGCGTGTTTATTACTGCTCGCCTTTTCGGCGGCACGCGACGTACTTACGTGTTAACCCATTAAGGTGTGATACTTCTAGAAAATAATAATGGTGATTTAAATTTTTTTACGTAACATTTGTCCCGTTATATTAAATTGTCATCTATGTGGATTATAGACCTTTTAAATTCGCGTTAAATTTGCAGCAAACGGAGCTTAGGAGTTATGTATTCGAACGGTGTCGAAAAGTTTTTGTTTCAATTAACACTCAGATTATAACCTTACAAAGACAGTAATCTTAAAATTTCTAATAACTAAATATTTTTGATATGAAAGTACATAGTTCTGACGCTTTCAAGATAAATCGGCACTGATCAATAACTAATCGTCTGTTAAAATTTTATCTTGAAAAAGAAAAAACTTGAAAACAAATTCTTTATTCTCCTATTATCGGAAAAATAACTCAAGCTCAAATATATAGTTTATGCCATTGCATAAGATTATGCTTTTCTTTAATTTTTTTTTGGAGCCGAATATGAATGAATCAGCAGCATTCAGTTGATATTAGAGGAGTCACAAAATATAATCAATTTTACGGTATTGATATATTTAATCGCGTAATAAATCGAAGTAATGTATGATATAAAATATCTATTTAAAAAATTAGTAATAAAGTGTTCTTTTATTTACTAGGTAATTAATCCACGTCGATTAATTAAGGAAATTATATCTCAGAATAATTTGGCTATGCTAAAATTAAATTGAAATTCATCGTTTGCAGAAACTTATCCGCATCCTTTCATTACTTTATAATTTTTTATTCAATATTTTTCAGGGCATTTGCATTACTGAGGGTCTCATGTTTGGATGAGTTATCTTTATCTTTAACTGCAGGTATGTGAACTAAATAAAATTTGCATTATCACAGACTGGTTTACATCCGGTATAAATTGCCAAGGATCTGAAATGTGTCCGGATTATATTTTTACATATACGACTATTTTAGTAACAGTCGATAATTTTGACAAATACCTTTAAAGGAAATTTTATTCTAGGGTCATTATAGAAATGTCCGAAAGGTTCATCTTTGTCCGTGGAAAAAAATGACTTTCTATTTCGCCAGACATAATTCAAATCGTATTTTTAAAAGAACGGGTAATTTTAAAATTATCTTTTACAGGCTTAAAGAAGAATCAATAATAACAAAATAGTTTAAGTTTTTGTACATATTTATAAGCAGAAAATAATGTTATATATATATGCATATATATATATATATATATATATATATACACATATTAATTCAATGACTAATAATTAAAAAAAATATACTATAAATCAATTAAAACAACTGTAAATCAATTATTAAGGCGATAGTATTGTAGACAGCGTTCGGAGAATTTTCAAATATTTTTTCTCATTTTAATGTTATGAATTCCGAATTAAACAAACCTTTTCAAACGGTTTTTTGGACTTCATATTAATTATAGAATCGGATAATTAAAGCGTGAAAGAAAAAAAATCTATAATACATTTTATGTAATTCTTTACGTGGTTTCTGAAATACAATAACCTGTTAACACTATTTGACCACAACATAAGAAAGGAACTCATTGAACAGACAGACACACAGAGCAGCAAAGGAAATAACAAGGTGAAGAAAAAACAATGAAGTAACAGTAGATGCAGAGGGAATGATATGAATGCAAAAATAAATTACGACAAATGAAAATAGTTTTCATGGCAATTATTAATGTTTTCCTCAAAAAAACTTTTCATTTTGACCAATATTTTTCTCTCTAAGCCTTTTCCTAACGACAGAACCTTTTTCCACTACTTTCATTTGAAACTTTACATCACAAAGTTTTAAAATAAAAAGTATAACAATAAACAATTGGGTAAAAGGCGGCCCAGAGATCGCCAACTCATAAAATTATGGCTGTTGAAGGGTTAAGTCTGAATTTAGTGGTTCCAACCGCCGCCGTATGTAACATATTTTAGTGTGTTCACAGGTTGTTCCATAATTAAATTCGTTCACTTGAAATAGCTTTCAATTTAATATAAACGCAATTTCAAAGCATCATTTCTAGTTGAAGTAGTTAGTGAGAAAGGTTTATATATTTTAGGAGAACAATAAAAACTGGAACGTGTGACAATTTTTCTGCTTAATAAGTCAATTTAATAGTTTTTTTTTAAATTTAATACCAGGTATCCCCAGAAACTTATTAACACATTACAGTTCTTTCAGATCATATATATGTCCTCATGTAGGCCTCTGTAGAACTGATCTTCATTTTTTATACTATTACGGATTGAAACTTCTAAATATATTAAAATTACATATAATTCACATCTTTAGAACGGTAGATTAATTAAGAAAATGGTGTATTTAATTTTTATTAGTGAGGGGAAACTCACAGAGATTAATATCCTGTTTAAAAAATGATATTATCTAAAGTGAAAAAAACGATATGTGACTTGTGTCGAGTTTTTACTAGTACCAAAATACATTAAGAACATTTTGACTGCCATATATTAATTATGCTACATAATTCTAATAGTTTTCATTCATTGGAACTACAAATTATTATGTAATTTGTATTTCTTACTTATGTTCTGATGATGATACGTACGGTATTTTTTAAATGTAAAACTAGCTATTTCCATATACGATCTTTACAAGTCATTTTATATCCACAACTCATTTGTAAATCAAGAACACAGCTTATCATGAGGAGTCTCATAAAATTTTATTTATTTGTTTTTTTTTTATTATAATAAGTAATATTGCTATAAAAATTCTCACCATTTCTGAATTCATTTGCTCCCAGATAATATAATATAATAGTACAATTATTGTCTGCTATTCATGTTTGATCCATCGAAGTCTAGTGATAATATCTATTTTGTATAAGCTTTTATATTAAATATATATATATATATATATATATATATATATATATATATATATATATATATATATATAACAAATTTTTATAAATCTTTATTTTAGAAAAAAATGTGAGCTTTGAACATTATTTTATCCATTGAACAAACATTTTACCAAGTTAATAGCTTAAAACTAATTCCTTATTGGTCTTTTTGTGTTTAAGTATATTAAAATAAAATTGTAATAAAAATTATACAGAATTGAGGTGTATTGATTTTGTTTGTGCAAATATTAAAAACTATAAAATATAATTAGTTATTAGTATACCAAAAACTATCCTATTCATTTGAAAGATGAGGTTAGATAAAAATTAAAAACCAATATAGGACATTATCCTCGGAATGTAGACATTTTATATGTAATTATAATTTGGTTAAAGTTTTCTGCTTACCTTCAAGGAGAATAGTTTTGTTTAACCGGAGTTGACAAAATTCAAAATATGAATAATCGATATTTATAACCCGACGTCTCTGAAGTAACATTGTATCGAACTCAAATAAAAGGAATATTAAGTTTAGGAAATAATTATATTTATATTGTTTTAACGGAAAAACAATGACTAATTTTTTTTCCATCTAGACTTTATTACATATTTCCAAGATATTTTCGTTATCTTCTATTTATTATTTCACAAATATGCTTTGTTTTTTTATGAATTTTCCGAATATCTCAGTCAACAAGTAATTACATCATTTCTATATTTGTTTTCGAATTTCCTTCTCTACTAGCTTCGTTCAATGTCTCATGTAACTAAGCTTGAAAACAAAAAAAAACATTTTATCACTTTCTCAGTTTCCCAATTACATCTGTGTTTGATCAATAGGGTAAAATTTTTCCTTTCCCAAAATAATATTTCAAGAAAAAGCTGACGAGAAATAAACAATTTCTGATATATCTCAAAAATTGACAATAGTCTAAAGGTTCAAACCTGATGTTTATATGGAGACAATAGTACTGAATTGTAACATCATTTATATTAATACTCAATATACTTTCGGAAAGCGAATGGGACAAAAAAAAATCCTATTCTATCCCTAATCTCATAATTCATTTATTTTTAGATCAACTTAGGTAATTTTTTCATTACTGGCGTTTATATAATTTATATATCCATAATACTTTACGAAAAATAGCTAATTATTTTGTATTGCACTAAAATGTGTTCAATTCACAAAAAACGTGTTGAAACCATGTCAATGTGTTCATCAACTCATTCGTTATATCTTGATTCAATATGTATTTTTTCACTTTCATTAGGGAACAACAAAAATGAAGACTTTGAAATTATTATATAAATTAAATTTTGAACGGAAAATACAATAAAAACAATCGAGCTAATTATTTACAGTGTTTCTGTTCGTAGACAATACTTATCAACGGCACTGTTCTAATTATATTCCATACTAATCAAAGAATACCACGTTTATCTATGCCATACTTATAAACGAATACCAAGCTTATAAAAAAATCGTACTACTCAAAGAACACCGTGCTTATAATATGCTGCACTTATAGATGAAAACCGTTTAATTATATATCATAATAATAAATTAATGCCACAATAATAATCTGATCATATACTTTACTAACACGTCGTGCTAATCAAACTCCGTTCTTTTAAATGGACATTCTGTTAATCATAAGAACTTCCAATCAACAAATGCCCTGTTCATCGTCATACATTTAAAGTGCTGCATTAACGAATGGGAATTGCTTATTCATATTCTGAAACATAACTTTTTAGTCTCGCTATAGCAAGTAATGGAAGGCAGAGTTACTGGAGAATAATTAATTTTCTTGTGTATTACAGTTAACTGATACAAATGGAGCAGAAAATAGGGAGAAGAGAAGAGAAAGAAGTAAGAGAACCATTGGAGAATTATTATTATTACGTATAGAGTTACACTCATTCTCTGCATAATACTTATGGTTCACTAACGCTGGCGCCTTACACTTAGACCAATTTTAGAATTTTCAGAAAAAAAAATAAATTTCATTTTGATTAGGCTGCAATTATTATAAGTAGATTTATTAAAAACTTTAAGCTCGTACTATCTTAAAATTAATTTAATATTTATTAGTAAAAAACAATGTTTTTTTAAATTTCATGTCCACTTTCTGTTTATGTAAATAAGTACATACAACATATACTATCTACTTTACCCTCATATTGATATAAACAAAATTGTACAACAAAATATAAAAAGAAGTTATAAATTACTACTTATTCTTCAAATTACGTTACATTTACTATAGACGACGCATACACTTCGGGAAAAAAGACAAATATTACATACAAATAAATTAATTGATTTCCACACATAGAATACGCTTAGTCCCTTGTATTTTTCGAGCGCTATTTAAATAAACCATTTACGTAAACACAGCGTGAAGCAAACACGAATAAATATGAACTGAAGAAAACAATAAGTGACATGAAAGCTCTGCCCTAAGAAAAATATGATGTGATGTGTTTATTTTTGTCAAAGCTTTCTGATGTTTTCAAAGACTTTGCTTCTTATAACGTAAATGTAACGATTGTAATTTTATTGTCATAAAGTGAAGAAATGATTCGATTGTTATTCAGTTCCTCAATGAACTTTTACCTAAATTATTTTTAAGACAAATGCTCTATTCGCTATGGTCACTGAGATGTTTCGTATTTACCTAGACGTAATTTTACGTTATGTAGGTAATAAAGGTGACTTCAAGGGTAACGTAATCTAGAACAGAGAATTAGCCTAAATATTCATTTGTATTCACTTTTTCACCGTTACTATTCCTAACCTATTCAAAATAAACAGCGAAACGAATAAAGCCATATTTTTTTTAATATATACCAAGCACAATTTTAACAAATATTCAAGCAATCTTCCAGTTACTTTTATCAGGCAGTTACTTTTTACTTATAAACGGTATAACCACAAAAACCATTTTTATTTCTTGGAAATAGAGATATGATTAGCTCCAATAAATATTTTTCATTATCCGTCACGTTTTTTTTCATTTCTTGTTTCTGTTCCGTGTTTTCATGCGTTTTTTTTTTAATTCACTTTACCACGTAGCATGAAAATCGTATTGCCATTGCTTCATTATATTTTAGATTCACCTAACTACATAAACACTGAGAACATTATTCAATTTAGTTTATTTTGAGAACAGTATTCAATCATTTAATCCACAATTTAAAATTATAAAAATAATCGTAAATTATAATGTTTATGAAAGAAAATATAAAATGAAAAAAGTGGAAAAAAGAAATCAGAGTAAAACTAAATGTTTTAAGATTCGATAATAATACATTTAGCATATTAAGAATTGTTTAATAGTAAAAAATATATAATATCAGATCCATAAAAATAAAAATGGTGAATCAATTCTTTCATCACTGCTTAATATTTTTTCAAATACAATCTGACAACATGAAGGAACGAATGAAAATATAAAACAAAGTTAAATTCATTAAATACGATAAAAAGTATGAATTCACTGACCATGTCGTTTTGTTCTCAGTTTTTGTACACAATAATTTTCAAAGTAATAGTAATACAGTCAAAACTATGACATCGCATTTAATCATAAAAACGTTTTACGGATTTTTTTATAGAAATTTTTTATAGAATAAAATTATTAGAAAATTATGAAATCTTGTTTTTACCTTTCAATATAATTTTCAGGAATTTCGAACTTATATTAATATAACCAAAATAATATCGATTTAAAAACACCGTATCAGAGAAAAAGCTCAACCAAAGTCACAATAACTTCATCAAAATGTATTCAAGCTTTTGAAATATTTTTTACCACAGCATCATTATAACTGGTCAATTAATGAAATTAATATATTTATCTATAGTGTAGTGAACGACGAAAAATTATTTCCAGTGTGAGTGACGACAAATGATTTCCAAAATAATCTATTCCAATCTATACTAAGTATTACATTAAAACGCGGTAGCATAATCGTGATAACGTTAAGCGACATAATGCGATGTCCGTCTCGTAAAACGATCGATCGCATTTTAGAGTTAAATATTTAATAATTGTTTTTGCACAAAATAAGGTCTAGAAATATTCTAAAGAGCTTTATCTGAATTGGAATCCGGCCAACCGCAAACTGCGCCATGGCTCAATAGTCACTCGAAACTGCTATCGTAAGTTTTCTGATTTACAATTATTATTAGTTTGGAACAAACACAAAGACGGAGGCGACCCGCGAACTTCATTACCCACCGTAAGCTCAAACACGATGTAAAGTTTTGGCTCTTGTAATTACAATTATTTTAATTCAGGAGCCATGTAAAGCTTTTGGATTTCAGCTATTTTTGAAAGCTCTATTCGGATAGTTTAGTAAATTTTCATAGCTGGATATTAAATGCCCGTTCTCGTGATAAAAGGTACGGAATCCGTTACTGCTTAGAAATAATATCGCCGTTTCAAGTTATTTAACTTCCTTTTTCAAGTACTTTCTGAAAGTTATTTACAGTTTTATGAATATTTCTTCTAAACTAAAATATTAACGGAACTTTGATGAAACTTCGCAATCTTAGCACTCTTACAAAGTAAGATTTGCCTGATGTAATGGAAAAATATTATTAAATATAAACGTCAAACTTAGACCAAAATGTATTAACAGAAATCCGCATTAATAAATAAAATGAAATTAATTAACTGTTATAAATTTAAATGGAATCGGTTTAGTAAATAATAAATTATACGCATATTATTACCAGAATAATTCTTTTATTAAAAGTAACGCTATTAATATAATCATTTTGTAATATTTGTTTTCATTGTCTATAATAAGAAAGTAATTTAATGAAATACTTTCTTAATAATAAAATGAAATGAACAAATGACAATAAGATTAATAACAGGCAGCGAAATAATAGAAACTCCCTGAATTTTAGTAAATTGTTTAACTAAAAAAAGTTAAAGTATTCTCTAAAATAGTTTCAGCCCAGTTAAAAAAATTAACGATATGTGGCAGTTAAAAAGCAGATGTAAAATAAATATAATGAGTAAAGGGAACCATTACATTAGTATTTTGTTACTATAAACAAATGTCAAAGGAAAGTGCCATTACATTAGTATTTTGTTACTATATACAAATGTCAAAGGAAGTTATTGATTTTGTCACTTTTACGGTTAACATAATTAAAAGGTAGATAAAATTACGATAGTTTTATCATTTTTATATTGGCCATCCCAAATGAAAAAAGAAATAATTTGATTTACCTATATTAACAGAAACTGAGTTAATTATTAAGAAACAAATAGAGTGTTGTCACAACAACATAGTTCCCTTTATGAATGGAACCTTAGTGAAAATGAAAGAAGTTATAAAATTTTGTAATCGCGCATGAGTATTCTCTCCAACCTGTTATTCCATGCAACACGAATATTCAACATTATAAAACTATGTACTTCAAAATATTTGTTTAACTTCTTGAACGGTATCGATTTTCTTTCTAGATAACAATTTTACTGGTTATCGTTTTTTATTCAGAGTCCCGTTTTCTATTACAGCTTTCTTATATCGTTCACTTGTAACATTTCATCTAACTTGTTTTCCTTACCTGCTGAAAGATCAAACTTTATCGTTGTGTTTTTTGTTTCGATTTTTGTCCTCCTGTCCCGCCATAAACTTGTATTTTATGTTGGTACGTCTTCTACATTAGTTTCTACCTTTCTCTTTTTAATAAAGTGATAATTTTCTAAAGTTTCGCACCATAAACTGGAACTCTTATAAGATCGTTAGTGTGTCTATCTGTCAATCCGTCTTTCACAACTAATTTTCTCAGAAAGTATGCAACATTTTTAACTTGAAATTTGTGATGTAGTAAATCTTATTTGGATTAATTTTGTAAAATATTAGCAGTACTCCACGGTTTCGGCCGTGTAAAATTACGGTTTTACTGTGGAAATTATTATCAACATTATTATTACTAAAAGCGCCAATAGGTGGCGTTGACAATACCAATATCATCATATTCATCAAGTCAGGGTTTCTTAAATCTGTAATAATCAGAAAAAAGTGTCCTATATGTTGCTTGAGGATATAAACAATTATCGTACTAAATTTCATCCAAATCCTTATAGTAGATTTTGCGTGATTGAAGAACAAATTAACAGAAAGGCAGATGAAAAATTTAAAAACGTAATTTGTAGCTTTTATTATCATTCTATATACTAAATCACTCTTTTGCAATACTTTCCAAATGGAGAATTTACTCTCTTACGATATTATTGTATGTATAGATTCAAATAAGAATTAAAGAGGAGTTTACCAAGGTTTATTATTTTAAAAAGATATTATAAAAATGTATAAGAATAGAGTCGACCCCCCACACTTTATTTATGAAACCATTGGACAGAAAAATATGAAATTTTTTTTTATAACTTTATAGAATATTACGGTTATACTATAGCGATTATCCTAGATCTTATCATTTTTGAAGTACGCATCCTGTCTTTACGACTCTGAAAGAGGCAATCGGCAATATATTTACCTTGTGAAAAATTAATATTAGAAAATAGCTTAAGAAAAATACTACGTACACTTAAATATGTATGAGTGGCTAAATGGATACGAAATCCTCATAGTGTGAGTTCTTCTCGTACTTGACGTATTTTTAAAATTTATATCTTGTGATATGAAAATTAAATTATTTAATTTACAAAGAAAACGTTTAACGGAGGAGGTTTCTTTTAATGTTAAATGTTTTATCGTTTCAACACCATGTATAACTGAGAGTTCGAACCTGACTTCCAACACTTGCACACAAATTTCATATTTCATAATAGATTTGACCATGAGCTGAAAAGGTTAGCCCTAGGCACGCACAGGCGTTTGGCTCGGCCCAGGCTTTCATCAGATATGAATCTAAAACACCACATTTAAACCCTTATTTGGTTTGTGACCGCACTTATAGTATAATTATAAATATACAAAATTCGTCACATATATATAGTCTTACGACATTAAACAGCGCCATTGGTATGAACCTTTATACTATAGTCAGACCCTGGTCCAACTAGTATCCAACAAAAACATGTCCAGTGAAACAAAGTTTTTAATCATTGTTAATCTCCTGTCACCCGTTGAAAAAGTTCATTGTTCATATTAGAAGTACATCATCAGATCTTCTTCAAATTTATTTGGGACAACCTTTACGTTGTAATCTTTTGTATAATAAAATATTCAAGTCTTTTTTATTCCAAAGATTATATATTTTTATTTTGGTTTATATATTTTCGAGAAAATCTCTGGTAGGAGGGGGCCGGCTTTCAATTCGACTGTATTTTTTTAAGAAAAAACACAGTCGAATTAGGAACCATCTCCTTTTTGAAGTCGGTTAAAGAATAAAAACTTAAAAAAAATAACTTTCTCACCGCTCTTTAACTTGGAATAATGACAGGTTCAAATTCCAATTAATCTCAATTATTGCATTTATTCCAATGGCAGTTGTGGTATTTTTTCTACTATTAGAGTTGTACATATTAAGACACTTCTTATTTTTACGTAATTGTTTATAAAAATAAAACTTTACTCGTTTCAATAACAATTTTCGCACACATTTTTATGACTAGACTTACATACACTTTCTTTGTTTTGTTTTGTTACTCCGAATATTACACGTTCAAGTATAATCGCAAGCAAACCGCCCTATGGCATAAATCACTAACCTGATGGAACATAAATCTCAGACTAATATAAAAAAAAACAGAAAGAAAACAATATTTTTCATGTACTACTTTGGTATACAATATTGTTTACTTTATAAATGATACGTGCAAAAAGATATCTCAGTAACTATGGAAATGGTAACATAGATCATAACCCGCCCACGTTTTCCCTCCAACAATTCTGGGCGGGCGCGTGCGGCAAGCTCTCACGAACTTGGACTACATTCCTCACGCGCCTTCCGAGGCGCACGATACCCACACGCCCTTTGACGGAATTCTCATTCGAAGCGGCGTTCACCTTTTCGCTGTATATAGACGGGGTATTCGCCAGAGGCACACAGGGTAATTATTTTAGTTTTCAACATCACTAATCTGATAAAAAGTTTTTATTCAAACAAATATTTTTAGAGACAAAATGATAATATTTGGTAAATGTTAGTCTTTATCTATTATTTAACGATTTATACAAACTTTTACTTATAATAAAACAGTAACTGAGTAAATCCCGTTAAATGCAAAATATAATAAAGAGTAATTCATTTAGCGTGTAGAAAGGTAACAAAAAATACAAAAAAACTGTAAGAATTTCTGTCAGTCTGTTTGTTAATTTGTTCTTCAATCACGCAAAATCTACCATGTAGATTTTGATGAAATTTAATATAGTTATAGTTTATATCCTCAAGCAACATATAGGGTACATTTTATCTGGATATTACAAATTTAAAAATATTCTTAACTTGGTGAATATTACTATATTGGTACTGCTGACCATCTAATAACGTTTTCTATGCTTATAGATATATTTAGATAGGGTACTACCAACACCATCTATTAGAGTTTTAAGTAAACTTTATGCGAATAGAGTTCTGAGAGAAAAATAGTGAAAAAGTGAAAAAAATCGTAATCGTTTTTCTTACTCTAAATTTCGCGCGAACGGAGTTACCGGCGAAACTAATATAACAATAAATAATAATGTGCAGAGGTTTATTGCTTGACCTTTTACCTAAATTTGGAAAAATTATGGGAAATATTATGAAATATGATCTTTTTTAACGAGGCTGCATTACTAAACTTAACAAAATGTAAAGTTCTAACCATGCAATATTCTAAAAATCTCAAAATCATAGATTTAGAGAAACATGTCGTATTATGAATATTGATATAATTATAAACAAGGAAATAAATTCGATATAAAGCTAATAAATTAACGAAGACCTTATTTTTCCATGTGACTTCAAAAACAGATTTGTTGCAAAATTTTCAACTTGCACACAAAATGACTAAAAATTGGTTTCTGAAAAATAATTAAAACTATTGAATACACAAATATTGAAATTTATTTCTGGAATGTATTAAATATTACCGGTCGTTCGATTTTCAATTTTAAATTTTGAGAATAATTTTTAAAATTTCTAACAATATCTATTGCAATTAGGAATATCATATTGACTACATAGTAAACGAAATATGATTGAGGATATATATTCCTGAAAATAGAATTTCTTAAGGTAAATTCTCAGAATAAAATGTTTACCAAAATATTTCCTTCACAGAAAGCAAACTTATGAGAATTTACGCCAAAAATAAGATTTCATTTCTTTTTTGTCAAAAAAATGTTAATGGTATGTTAGAGAAAAAGATACATAATTAAATAGACACATTAAAAAAAGACACATCAAATTGAATCGTTAAAGAACCAAAACTTCAAATATCTTTTTTTTTAATTTTGAACTTATTTATTATTAATAAGGGCTATTCTTGATGCGTTTAGTTACGACATCCGAATCAATGTAAAATAGATATAAGTGATCCTTGTAATTATTATGCCTATATTAAAATTATGTGTACAATTTGTCTATTTCGCTCCATTATCTAGTGGGCGTTCGACTTACGTGGAAAGCGAGACAGACTTCTTAAATAGAACTGAGCAATTTACAAACTTCAGCAGCTAACACAAGCTAAGAGGATATTGGCATATTATTTATTCTCAAATTTATCCTAGATTCAACCTAATTCTTTCCAATGAACGGCTTTTTTTTTCAATAATACCTAGATTTAATAAAAATCCATTTTAAATATTTCAATACCACTTTGAATGTGATAGCTATTACGGTTTAACACGAATACGCTCTAAGTTCTGAACGTAAGTTGAATTTAAATAGTATAAATCAGTGATGTTAAGAAATTGTGAAGTCGTAAATGGAAAAGTTATATGTCATAAGAGTGAAAAGTTTTATGTATATTTAATAAAAGTTAAATTTTGTCTGTTAATTTGTTTGTTTTTTTTTTACTTGAGAACAGTTTAACATATTTAAATATAATTTTGCTTATTTATAAGATATGTGTGTTAAAAGATAAGCTATACATATGTAAATCGAATATTTTGAAGTTATACAAATGTAAAGTTATCTGTTTATGTACTAAAAGTTAAATTGTGTCTGTTCTTATGTTTATTTGTTTTTTTCACGTGAGAATACTTTAAGGTATTTAAAAAGAATTTTGCTTTTTGAAGTTATACTTCTTTAGGCGCGTTATGAAAAAATGATGAGAGTGAAATTTTAAGATTCGTCACACAAAAGTTACAGTATGAAGTTGCAGCGGTTGCAGTCTCGAAACAAAAGCTACCAACAAAATAGAAATAGAATCTCTATTAGTCGCGCAAGTTAGCACCATCGTCGTCTCTGTTCACTGTTTTCATATTCATAGTATTTATTTTCCACATGTTTCTAGTGTCTACATTCACACACGTGTTTTAGTTTCATAATGTGCTGATAAATTATATTCAGTAGTGATTTAAATTCAATATTTTGATTAATATATTTACTATTCGTAAATATTAGTGAAAAATAGTGTTTATAGACTTTTTCAAGTGCTCCAATATAATTGACGTTATCTATCCGTATGTATTATTTATTGATATAAATTAAAATATTATTTTATTATTTGCATACAATTAAAAACTATTTTTTAATGATGCCAAAGAAGTATAACTTCTCACGCGCGTACATAAGTACACGCACCCTGTTTTTTATAATATATACGGGTTAAAATATAAGCTACACAATATTTACATTATAATTTATAGGAGCAGGGCAGTGTATATAGCTACAAAAAATATGTCTACACATAAAACACTTAACACGCTACCATAACTAAAAGAAAAGTTAGCAACAAATAATACACATTATCAATAGGAAATAAATAATAAGAATTTCAATGAAAAATAAAATAATTTTTGCTGAAAATTATATTCCAGGGTCTTCATTGTGAAAACTTATGAATCCTTGCGTAAATAAATTTTACTTTTGGCAAGTAGAATAGTTTCATCATTCAACGCTATGTATTCATCATTCATAGTTTAGTAGTTACAAAGGTAATGATTTATTATTTCGTATATTTACGCAATACCTACATATTTCAACGACGTGAAGAATTCTGACGGATGAACGTTTGAAAATAATGACTTACATTTTCTTTTTACGATGTAGGCGAGGCCATAAGCAAAAGCTAGTCGGGTATATTTAGAATTATGACTATGTAACCTTCTTAATGAGTGGTAAAAAATTATTTAGTATTAGAATATACATATACGTCATATGTGTAGTAAAGTCTTGTTCACGTTCTGGATTATACAGTCAAAACCATTGTCTATTCAAATAGTAATTGTATATTCGAAGGCTCATATGTGTTAAGTTATATGCGACTATTTTCCAATTAAAAATTTATTTCTGATACGTACAATGATTTATATAAAACAATACTCAATGCTACCTTGTTTCATTGATACCAAAAATAATGAAATATCCTATATCTCAAAAACTACACAACATATCTTATTCAAACCAATTTTCTTTGAACGTTTATTCTAAGTTCTATAACATTAATTTTTTCCAAAATTTTACAGAGTTAGTTGAAAAGTTAGGGGGTGGGCTGACTTTTTGAGACTTTAGAAGCGCATATCTCACCACCTATTGACTTAAAACATTGTCCGGGTACCAATCTATATAATGTTTAAGATCAATTTAACGACACCTACACGCCTACACACGACCTACACGGCTATGTGCACTGTATTTTCCTTTCATCTCTCAGTTACATGTATGGAGTGCCACACTTAATATTATTTTTTTTCATAATTCCATTACTTCATTCATTGTATGGCGTTTCTAAGAAGATACCTACTATCCAAATTTCATTATTATATAGAACCAATGAACTTCCAGTAAAATAAAAATTCAATTTTTTTCCATTTGGCTACGGAACCCTAAACCAGGAAAAGTAATTTCTGTATTGTCCTTTAAAAATAAAGAACATAATAAATCTTAAAATATGAACTTCAATAAACATTTTTTTTTATTAAATAAACTTATAAAAAAAATAATGCCCGAAATAATTTCCAAATTAGGACAATAGAAAATGCGATAAACAAATTTAATATAATTAAAATTATTGCAGTTTGTTGGGTCTCCGAAAAATATCCGAGAATCCGTAAAATATTTACTAGTGTGAAATTTTGCTATTAATAAAGTTATAAAGCTAACATTAAGAGGTAAGAAAGAATTTTGGATGACTAGGTGTGAATACTACAATAAATATGTACATTAATAACTCATAAATGGTTAAATATATAAATTTCACAGGTGCGATGACAAAATCAGTATAATATTTTGTTTGTCGAACTCTTAATTGGTTTTGCAAATCGAATGTAAAGAGCATCCGCACACTGAGAATGTGACAATACTAATTGTCTCAATCAATACTGGTTAATTGTCTCAATCAATACTGGTTAATTGTCTCTAAATTTAAGAAAAAAATTATAGTTGACTTTTAATTCTTTTAGATTGAAAATAATTAATAGAAAAATAAATATCTTCTATGCATAGATCTGAAAATGCTGTGCAGGAAATTAGAGATATAGTTACTCTGCAAATAATTCAGCCATGGAATCGCCATGAATATTTCACTCAGAATGTGTACGTAACATAAGAGATTTCAATATTTTCTCCACTTTTATAAATGACAATCCTTTTCTCAAACAACATATTTAAAACTAACTGATTTAGTCAAACCATATCGTAATAAAAATGTTGTGGCATTGTAATTATTTTGAAGTTTTAAAAATTTTAAAATTCTGAGAACGTTATTTATTAATTCCTTCATTTCTTCTTCATAAATAGAAAAATGTGTATAATTTCATGTCTTATTCTTATCTTATTTATGTCGTTAAATATATGAACTAACACTCGTACTAGTACTCAACCTCTGGTACTATTATTGTACATCTTCAATTAATTCTATCCAAATAAGTCCATAACCCAAACTAAATCATATTTGACAATTCCCTTGACGTTTCTTTGTAACATATTCTAACTATTATGGCATGTATCGCTCTTCGGATTGATATAAAGCTTCGCTTGCAATATAAACAATACAAAATTAAACACGATTTTTCATTGTATATCCTTAATTAATTATATCCAAATTAGTCCAAAACTCGAACTAAATTATATTTGCCACCTAATAAATTCTCGCACTTATCTATACCCATATGGTGAAAACGAAACTTGTAATATAAGCTGTATAAAACAAAACAAGATAGGGGGAATACCCCTGGCGCCGGACAGCACCTAGTACCGGACACAACATGTCCAAACTCAAGATAACGCTCCCATTCGTGCTCGTGTATGAAAGCCCGTTAAATTCAATATACAAATCCCCCCGGCGACGCGAGAGTTCTTAGTCTCGCTCCATATGGCCTACAGGTGACACATTAGACATTTTGCATTGGAATTCATTGCATGGACTAATATTGGCATTGTCATAAATCACTATTTAGAAAGAATAATTTGTGTGTACTTGTTTCTGTTTATTCATCGTTAAGTACACTTTACATTGATATACTTTTACAGCGGATATATTAACAAACTATATTGTAATCGTAATTTTACTACAAAATTATGTGCCTACGTATCCTACGTTCGGAGAGTTAAAGGTTTCCTAGTACCGGACAAATGTATTTTGATCCATTTAAGTTCCCCAGCACCGGACAAGTTTATTTTGACAAAATGGTGTGCTTTTCTTTTGCGATTTCATGTTGTAAGTATTTTCATTTCTCTTTCAGATTTTTATAATCAAATAATGCAGAATGCAAAGAAAAGTATCTGGAAATAAAAAAATCTAAAATTAGCAACCGATAATATTTTGAATCAGAAGATGATAATAATAGAAACTTCCGAGCGTTTCAATGTCCCAAAAAGCACTTTATTTGACAAAGTCAAATTGTTAAAAGAGGATATAGATGTTGAGTTTAAACTTGTCATGGGAAGATTTAAGAAAACATTCTCAGAAGAGTATGACCAATTCTTGGAAAGTCACATTGAAGATTTAGCTAACCGTTCCATGCCTTTGTCTAAGAAAGAGTTTTTAAAACTTACCTATAAGTTAGTTGAGAAGTTTAAATTACCGCATCGCTTTAACAATGAAAAAATAATTGCGGGAAAATATTTTTACGAAGATTTAATGAAGAGATATCCGGATTTAAGTTTAAGAATTGCAGAATCTACAAGCTTAATGCGAGCTGTTAACTTTAATAAAAGTCATATTGAGATGTTATTTGCAAATTTAGAGAAACTAATACATAAATATAACTTCCGTCTATCAAATATTTACAACTGTGACGAGACAGGCGTCACAACAGCCAGAAACATGAAAAATTTATAGCAAACAATAATATACGATAAGTAGGCAAATTTACATCACCAGAACGAGGAAAAAATGTAACTATTACTTTTTGCATGAGTGCCATGGAACAATATATTCCCCCTTTCTTCATATTTCCTCGTCAGAGAATGAATGAACGTTTAATGATTAATGCAACACCAGAAAGTGAAGCTGTCGCTCAGCCTAAAGAAAAAGAAAAGTAAAAAAAATAAAAAATGGAGAAGAGCAAATAGGAAGGAAAAGTTAAATAAAAAAAAACAGATGACATAAGAAAAATAAAGAAAACAAAAGTCTAAACCAATTAAAAAGTCGTTGGAGAAGTACTATTGTGTTGTTTGTTGCGAATACTGCGATGAAGACTGGATTCAGTGCCAGTCATGTAAAGAATGGGCTCATGAAGGCTGTGCAGATATCCCAGTGTTCTGAAGCTTATGTTTGGGATCGATGCAAACTTTTTAAAATTATCTTTAATTTGTTATTACCCTAAGTTTATTTTTCGTTTATGTTGATTTATTTGGATGACTACAATCGTTATATGTTTACAATGTTTACCGTATTAATAATAAATTATTGTGAAATTTATAGTTTTTAAATATTCGTTACTTCGGTTCAAATTTTCATCTGTCCGGTACTAGGTACCAAATTTTATGGTGCCAAAAACTAACTCAATGAATAAGTGCTTTCTTAGTGGTTAAATATTATTATTCCTCTATTTTCATTTATTTCAATGTTTATTATGTTTTTGTATTTTAAAATGTGAAATGTTTAACAAAACATGAATACTATACTTTTTTTTCAGACCTTAAGTGTTCAGTACTCGGAGGACTGCCCTATAAAATTATATTTCACGATTCCTTTGTGTTTTTCTTTCTTTTATTCTAAATATTCACGCACTTATTACTTATATAAACGATACAAAGCAAAAGAACATTTAATTATGTAAACAGTAAATTACACTTATAAGGAGGATAGTAGAATAAGATTAAAATACTCACTAACGAGCTTTCCCTTCAGCTTATTTCTGAAACGGCAATTTGACTTAGGTACCTTACTCATACCAACATAAGAAGCACACTTGTGTATCCAATAAGCTTCAAAGCTCAAATAACCACAGACTGAAAGATAAATACTCTAATTGTTCAGCACACAGACGAACAGTACCAAATGAAAATTCGATCATTCGACGTTAGCTAAGTGAATAGTGGAACAAAAACATTTGGGAGCAGAACATTATCGGTGATTAAAATACGAAATGGTAAGAACAAATACGATAAAATATCGATTGATAAACCATCGGTTATTAAAATATGAAATGGTAAAGCAAATTTAAACCTCTCTTTGTTGTCACTAGTTACGAATTAATAAAGAGAATTCTAATACAAAATAATTTTCGTACGTTTCGAATAGCGTATATCAAGTAAAATATTATAATACCTTTATCCTTCATTATCAGGCTACACGTGTAAAGAAAAGCTACAATTTTCAGTGCTATGTATTTATATTCCCTTACATCCAATTAACTATTGAGTCAATTCCAATGTATGAGAAATTCCATTGATTTTAATAAATAAAATATGAATCAATTTATTTGGATTATGTGAATATTGACGCTGGGTCTTGTAAAAAAATTAGCGACTGTAAAATCATGTTTATATTTCTTAATATAGCATTTATTCCACGTGCAGTACAGTAAAAGTGAATTTGTGATTATTTGAATTTGTGTCTCCCACAGCCATGTACAACAAAATAATTGAAATAAAGGTGTTTGCACTATAAACTATTTTCTTGATCTTTATTTTTATACACGTACTTCTTCTTAAATACTAGTGTGCGTCTGAGTATGGTATTCTAGACACATAGGATCTTAACGGTTATTTTGGCGAAGTGTTATTACAAATTGATTAAATGCGTTTCTATACAAATATATAAAGCGGAGAAATATAATTATTTATTTCTTTATCCGCGTTAGATCATAACAAAAAAATATACAGTTTTACTGCATTTAATTTATCCGCCCCCACAATTTTATATAAACTATCAAAAACTTTGTAGACTTTATTTTAAAATAATAAGAAAATGTAAAATAGGGAAAACATAAAACAATAAATAATAATATTACATACATTATTGTGTATATAGATATAAAAACTTGTTTATTTTTCGTACACGTGTTTTTGTGCACCAAATTGAGTTTATTTGAAGCTCGTTTCCGTAAAAAAAAATTTTCGACAGAATCGAGAATAAAAAAAATCACTGCGTTTTTTTTTAGAAGCGATTATGAATTTTTGTGTAACTTTGTAATATTTTCTACTCAATTTGATGCATGGAATCACCTATTTCAATAATAGACACGTTCTTTGTTACGGTTTGAAGAGAAAAATTTACAGATATAGTAAAAACGTATCTATTATTCATAAAGAAGATTCTGTGTATTAAACGAAATATCTTTAAAGCATATTTCTGTAAAAGAGATTCCAAATTTTTATTTCAAATTACTTTTTCGAAGGTTTTTTTTTCAGAAACGATTGAGAATGTTCAAATAGTTCTTGACGCTCAATTTTTTTGTTAAACTATACAGGAGAGGTATTAAAATAGGTAATCCATAATTTCACAATGATCTACGATTCGTATTTCACAATGATTTACTATTGTGTGCATTTCTTTTAAATGAATGTATTCATTTCAATAAAAATTTGTTTTTATTCTATCGACATTTTTATTGCGGTCATTGCCCTGTTCTACTCAAAGGTAGGCAGTAGCAATAAAAAGTGCAAAGATTATGTTACAAAAGGCGGATATAGATGAAATCATTATTAAACAGTTTATTAAACAATCACTAGCAGCAACAATTAAACTTGACTAAAGTCATTAATTTAACATAAAAATGTGAAAGGTTTTTTGAAACTGAATGCCTCTATAATATATTAAAAATACTTGATTGTAATAATTCTCCATTAAGATGACTATATCTTCTTCGAAGTTTATATTTAGTATAAGTTTGCATTTAAACTATATAACACTCAGTATAGTAAAATAACTATACATATAATATAAATCTGCAGTTTTGTTAAAGCCTTATAAAAATCAAGGCGTTTATGAGTACTTCAATCTATTTATAAAAGTCCGTAATTTAAAAGGCGAAAATAAAACCTGTCAAGTGCAAGTAGAATTCGCACTAGTATGTTCCGAACTCTTTTAAGCACACACAAACATTTAGGAGAATATTATATCCTATTAAATTATTTACAAATATTACTTTTGTTTTACATCACATAAATGTATTTTTAGCAGGCATAAAATGCAGGTATTTTTTGAAAATAAGAGGTTTAGTAACATTTCTGTAATACCCGGTAAATTGTAGTAATCGTTATGATGATATTTTTTCATAATTTTGACTAATATTGTTGTAATTATTATGAAGTCGCTATCGATATGAATACACTATCAATTGAAGGGAAAGTGTGTATGAAATTATCAATATGAATCAACACTTAATCCTATTTAGATGCATGAGTATTGGCAATTTGAAATGATAGAGAACTAATTAAAAAAAGATAATTAAGTTAATGTAATATAATGACCTGACAGCATTTTCCATAACTTAAATATTATAAAATAGTAGCAAATACGTAACTTTATACCTTGTCTCTTGCACTGACCGCCATCGCGTAAATATTTACAGAACATACTTAATGTTACAATTTTAAAGCCGTTCCCCAAGTTGCAATTTTTGAGTTGAGGTTTATAACAATAATTGACATTATTAAATATTTTGTAAATCTTGTTTTTATCTTGATACTGGGTTCCCAAATTCTTCTTTTCGTCAATTTTCTAAACCGCAAATATATAGCAAAATTTTATGCAAGTTTAAAAAAAATCCTAATCTATACTAAGTTAGAAATCAAAAATGTACGTGTTAATCTCTGGAACCACTCATTCCGACTTCTAAAATTATTTTTGTGTCGGAAAACTTATAGTTTTAAGAAGACTATGCATCATTAGAGTAAGATTCATAGGGACAGAGCAATGACAAAGTGAAAAAGTTTGGTTGTTCACTTTATCTGTTGGTTCGTACAATCTGTGGAACTATTGTTTAATTTCTGAATTTATTTTTGTGTCAGAAAATTTATATTTTAAGAAAGACTATAGACATATATCATCATAGTAAGATTCATAGGAACAGAGCAATGATAAAGCCAAAAAGTTTGTTGTTTATTTGTTGCTTCGTGTAGTCTCTGGAACTATATATTCCGTTTCAAAATTTATTTTTGTGTCACAAAACCTGAATTTTGACAACCCTATAGACATATATAATCACAGTAAGATTCAAAGGGACAAAGCAATGATAAAACCAAACATTTGTTTACTTTATTAATTAGTTCACGCAATCTCTGGAACTACTCTTGTGTCAGAAATCGTTTTGTGACAGAAAACATGCATTTTGAGGAAGGCTATAGACATATACCATCAGAGTAAGATTCATCGGGTTGGAGCATTGATAAAGTCAAAAACTTTGTTTACTTTATATCTTGATTCGCGCAATCTCTGGAACTAGCGTTCAATTTCAAAATGTATTTTTGTATCAGAAAACTTACACTTTGAGAAATGCTGTAGATTTATAACGCCATAGTAAAATTCATAGAGACAGAGCAATGATAAATCCGAAAAGTTTGTTTACTTTATTTATTGGTTCGTGTAATCTCTAGGACTACTGTTCAACTTCAAAATTTATTTTTTTGTTAGAAAACTTACACGTTAAGGAAGACTATAGATATGTATCATCATAGTACGATTCATATGGACAGAGCAATAATAAAGCCGCATAGTTTGTTTTTTTTACTTTATTTATTGATTCGTGCAATCTTTGGAACTATTTGTTTTCTTTCAAAATTTATTTTTGTGTCAGAAAACTTATACTTTGGGGAATGCTATAGGCATGTATTATCTTAGTAATAATTATAGGAACGCAGCTATGATTAAGGGTAAAAGTTTGTTTATTTACTTTATTTGTTGATTTGTTCAAACTCTGAAAACATATGTTCGATTTCAAAAATTACTTTTTTTGTCAGAAAACTTATATTAGATTATGGACGTTTATAATCATAGTAAGATTCATAGAGACAGAGAAATGATAAAGACGAAAAATTTTGTTTGTTTACTTTATGTATTGGTTCGCACAAGCTTTGGAACAACATATTTGATTTTAAAATTTCTTTTTGTAGCTCTCACTATGAAAGGTTACTATTTACAGGAACAGAACAGTTACAAATATGTAACTGTGGACGAGAAGGTGTCTGTGCAAGGTAGAGAGCAAACGTCTTACGTTTTGAGTATCCATGCCCATGTACCACCTATTCCATGACTGAATCGACTTGAGAGAAGAAAATTTTTCACCGAGCAAACTTTACCTTTCTCTATTTAGATCAATCAGTGATAAAAACCAATTTATAGTTTAGCTCAAAGGAAATAAAACAAAAATTGTAGTATATAGTCCGAAGCACAATGAGGGATTTATTTTGTGTTGAATTTTGGAGTTTCTATTTTAATGGTGATTAGGCCCATAATAAAGACAATTCTACGCAAATAACTCCATAAGATGCAGCTAGTTCTTCAATATAAAAGCCATAACATTTACAAGAAAAGATCGTGAAGCATTTCTATTTTCATTTTTATAATATTTCAGGGCTTCGGAATATAACAAAAAAATATTTATGATTTCGACCTATCTGTCCATCTATAAATCACAGCCTCACAACTTCTATAGTTCTAAGCCTGTGTGCCTGAAGTGTTACAATCAGATGAATTAAGATCTCAAATATTATTTAGAATATAAAAAAAATTATATAAAAACAACATGAAAAGATCTTTTTATCAAAACAGAATTTTAATTTAATTTAATAGTTTTCATTTTTGAACCAAGTTTGAAAAACACTAAGCTTTAAATTGAGGTGCAGTCAGCAATCCCTTTCGTCATCTCCATATTCATTCCTTGAAAAATCTAAAACAAACTCTAAAAACTTAATGTCGTGTGATTACGATTTACGATTAAAAAATTAAAATTTAATATGTCTTAATTGTGCATGTTCCTACTGTAACTATACGTAATAAAAAATAAAGGCCGAAGAATCTAATTCATATGAGATCTAAAGTATACTACAAAAATATTAGATCCACATTCCAAATCCTATCAACGCATAAAATATCAAATCTTGGAAAAATGCTTTACTTTGAAAGTTTAGATAATTTTGAAGCGGTTTCCGTTTCCCTTATAGAATGACAATTATAATGTTTCTACATTAAAAATTTGATAAACAATCGATAAATAATTTACCATTTATCAGTTTTTATGACAGTTATATTTGAACGTTTTACACAAAATAAGTTCCGATTCAATAAATTCAATTTTCAAACTGATCCCAGGTAAATTGAGTTCGATACAATTGTAATCCACCGGCGCTATCCGGAGGTGCGCCCTCAGGGCATTGCCAGCGGTAATGTCCGATTGATGAGTATTATTCACGTAAATTATATTAGCAACCGACATGCAATTGGTATGAAGCCAACATACCATCACTTCAATTTGACGAAGCTGCATCACGCAATTGCAATCTACACTTTGGTAATATAAAGCTTTAAAGATTAACTACTGTTTTAAATCGCAATATCTCAGTTGATGGAAAGGCTTATTAAGTATTGGAATAATTTTAATCACTTTTAGCGAAAGAGAGTGATTAAATTGCTAAATGCTGATTAAAAATTTTGATAGAAAAATAATGTCGATTTCATCTCTAAAAAATCGTCCCGTGTATTAGAATAAGACTTTTTAGAATAATGGACACGTTTTGAATAAAAAAATATTTCTATGATCGGATCTAAATTAGTTATATATTGCAGATGGAATCGGTTAAATTTTCAGAATATGTTTTGGCTTGGAATCTCACAATAAAGACAAAATGTGATCGTTCAAAAAAGACCTGGCGACTGACTCTGTTTTTATGTATGTATGAGTTTAAATTTCCTCGAAGTATTTAAACACATTTTTGGAGAGATAATTTAAAAAAAAATATAAATTCAATATTTTTTCTTTTTATGTTAACTATAGAAATAGTTAAACCAATGAAGTTCAAGTTTTTAATGACAAAATTACATAATTCAAAATATCAAGTGATTTTTAATAATTCTATATTTTAAGACAAATATATTATATACTTGGTATTTAAATTCTAACCTAATTTCATTCTCTAAATTTTATTATAATGTTGCCTTTTAAACTCTGAACTAATTTATGTGTTTTCTACGACATTCTATAAAACATTTCTTGTTTTTAGTTATAATAAAAATAGACACATACTCTCCACTAACGTCGATGATAGATGTAATTAAAGACTAATTAAACCCTTTTAAAATCACAAACTGCAACAAATCCATGAACATCATGCATACAAATTGAATTACCAGTAGCAACTGGTATGCGAATAATATGCTGTGAATGACGTTTACATATGCGACGAGGTAATGGTGTCACGTACGAAAGCTCACATCGAGCTTTATCATCACCAATCTCATTACCTGTGTTGCGATTTAGTGGATGAATACGATGATTTAGTTACGAATCTGTATAAGCTCAAGCATATATAGCAAATGATAAACATACCGTGTTACGTGACAAATATTTTGTCCAGGAAATTGTCAACTTATTAACTTAATATAAGAAAACGTTAACTACAAAAAACCCGTAGAAATGAAAAATAAAAATTTGGACATTATGTCTTTGTTTTAACGAGTAAAGCGACTTTTTCATTAATTTTAATATGAAGATTTTTTTGGTAATATATCTAAGAAGAAAAATGGGAAAGGAAATATTATGTAGATCCATGTATTTAGGTGCCGGAAAAATTTGCTGAAAGTGATTTACAAAAATAAGTGTCAAGACAATAACGGGCAAAAATTAAAAAAAAAAACTGGCAATACGCTAGTTCGTTTATAGCTTTCATACATTATAACTCTTTTTGATACGTTATATATAAATATAGCATTTATGTTAAATGATACAACTAATATATACTACCCTTAACATTAAAAAATAAGATATTTTCGAAAATAATATTCTTAAATTTTCCAATATTTTTCCAAAATCTATCTTTGCAACAAAATAAATATATGCGTTTATATAGCGTTACACATATGATTAAAAAAAGATATAGTTATCAAAATAAAGACAGTAGGAATTAAGTACTACCTAATATCCCAAAATTAGGTATTCATTTCAGAACATCGTTGTGACAAAAGAAAATTCATTGTTGTTTTTTAATTTTATTTCAGCCGTATCTAAGAGTTGGAAGCAATCATCCTCAAATTTTCTGAAGCTATATTTAAAAGGTATAAACCTGTACAGATTAGATGCACAAACCAGAATAAATATCTCCTAGTTTTCCTTCCCTCTTAGATCTTTAAAATATCAGATGATTGAGGAAAAAACACACAACCATCTATTTTCTAAAATTATTTCCAATAGCTCATTTAATTTTCATCAACATGCTAAAAGGAAAAGTTTAACGAAGATAAATGAAAATAGGCAAAAATTTTAAATGCAAAGAAAACAAAATATGGTATATTTATTTCTTAAAGAAGTGTATTTCATACAACCCAAAAAGAAAAGTTCAAAAGATACTTCTTTAATCATCAAAAATTCTTACAGTAATCAATGATTTATTTTAGGTCTAGTTCTGAAAATTTTACCATGCTAATTTTCCAAAACATAGCATTTCACTTTAAATGATTATTCTGTATCTCTGCCACTAAGATGTGAAACAAACTGGATCACAAAACCATGAATGAACATAAGGATTCAAAATGCAGTAAAAAACCATATTTACCTAACTTCAATTTTCCCGTTCTTTTCCTTATTCTCAAAGTCCTTCTCATCATACCTCCTGTAACCATCTGTCTACCTGTTTAAGTGTCGCAGCTATTAGTTGAAAAGTTTGCTCTCATTTGACCTACGTATGACCAAAATATTAGAAATATGTTTTTCTTTTTTCCGAGCGGTCGAAAAATGTTACTTTGTTTAATTAGATCAAGAGTAGTGTGGTGTACTCTTAGCATATTTTAAAACTAGATTCATTTTTATTTCAGCTGGCATGTTTTTTATACATTAATAGAAATATACTGAAAAAAGCTTTTCCATTCTTCCGTCTCTGAAACTTGAAGGCAAAAAAAATCGATTTTACTTATATAAATTAAAAACGGTATACATAAATATCTCGAGAAAAGTGAAAAAGTGCACTTAAAATTTACAGTTTCCGGGAACTATGCAAAAATCTTAACAAATTTATAGTTATCATCAATAACTATGAATCAGGTACAATTATAGTACATGAATATAATTGTACCTGATTCATAGTTATTGATGGTAACTTTAAAACTATAGTGCAATATTTTTCCTTTTCAAATCAGTATTTCAAACTCTCAGTTTATATTTAGTTCACTTTCATCAACTGGAATGTCCTCTAGCAACAATTATCTCATATATGCATTAATTTTGCAATATATATAAAAATATATACTCCCTTGAATGGGAGACGGTACCATCTCCCATTACCTTCTAAATAAATAAAAATTCATTCAGATAAATCACAATGGCAACATTTTCCTTAATTAGGCATAAAATGTAGAATTTGATTCGTACAAACGACTCCGTTAACTCACCCCCCAACCGGGGACGGCTAAAACTATAAGCCATTAGGCATAATACAGTCAACCCCTAAACTGCCTCGTCGATTCCACGCCAAAAAGGTACTCGAATAGGAATTCAACCTGAATTCCAATTTCCTGCAAAATATTCTAAAACGAATGAGGTAATTTTGAGAGCTTGTTTGCCGTAACGACCGTCATAAATCAGAGATCGGCGCGTCACGTAGCTTCGGCGAATGTGTTCCCTTCATTTCCCTTTCAATTTTGCATTTGGCCCGCGACCTATGTAGGCGCGCACAAAGCAACCTGCGGCTTATTGTGGCGCCGAACACCAGGCACTCGGGAGAAACAAATGCAATAAATAAATAGAGCAGATTCTGCGGGGTGAGTTAGCGGAAACTAGCTTGGGATGGAGATGAAAGTTTATGGAGTTTAATGTGGGCGATGGTTTGTAGAGTGGTTTATTGTTAGGGGAGGATATATTTTATGTGTATACAGAGAAAGTCCCACAGCAAACTTTGAAATAACAAATACTGATGCGAGAAATTGCAATCGATGTGAGGGCGCGAGAGAAAGAATAATTTTGCTCCAAGACGATGTGATTATAATTAATTTGTTATTTACATTTTAATACTTTGACCGATTTTCCTTTCTAAAGAAGGTTTTACTTTATCTATGATTTTTGTTACCTCACTTATGAATTTATTCATCACTTTTACCGTAAAATATAAAATATATTTCACTATAATGCAAATATAAAAATATAGTATGATTAATACTACAATACAGAATATAAAACTTTGGCAAGCTATATACTCGTATTGTACATGTACGAAATATTCAATACGAAAATTAAAAAATTAACATTAATGATAATAGATGAGAATATACAAAAATAAGTCAGTGTATAATGAAGTGATCAAACATATTTGAAGCAAAATAATACCAAAATTAATCTGGTATAATAATGTATTTAAATACGCTCAATTAATTTGGAAAAGTTTTTCAATTACATACAAAATACACCAAAAAATAAATAATTATATTTGTGTAAATTTAAAATCTACGTCTTCATTATAAACGTGAACTTATTATGCTGAGTACACCCCGAGTGCAAGGGAAAGGAAGTTTTATTTAAATTCTCTTAATAAATAATATTTTTAAAAAATAACAAAAAAATCAAAGAATAAAAACAAAAGCATCGTCCGTAATCCAATGCTTTCGTCATCCAATGTCCTAATTCAATGTCTCCCATTGCGAAAGTGATGAAATCGAAATATACTTACTAACCCAGACTTTTATATTCCTCTCGTTCGGTTGCACACGGCCTGGATCGGAGTATTTTCAGCTACAGCCGGCCTACAGTCGAATATAACCGAAGCTTGTGGCAAAATCGCAAGTATTTCCCATCAAAAGAAATTGGGAAAAGTGAGCCAAAAAATGTTTTGCATTACAAAACTAACACCATAATTTCAAGTAGGTAACATATAATTAATATATAAAACAGACTTCTCAACTTGAATTTCTGAACAGACAATTGTTCAAGAAATAGGGTAACCTCATGGTTATAGAGACATTATCATAAAGAATAAATATTCACTTTTATAATGATGTCTCTTTAAAAATTTTATATCAGAGTATCCTTGATTCTATGTTGGTTTTGTGTTTAACAGGATCCAATTTAAGATAGAGGAACCTGAGAAGTAAATACCCAGATAAATACCAACCTCCGAATTAAATAACATTGAAAAAAATCTTTCCACCAGACAAAGAAGCTTTTTTTAACATTGACGAAGAAACAATTTACCATAACAAAGTTATTATACGTTTATATTGTGTTTTTTAAATATCGTTTTTAAAAGATGCTCTTTTTTAAACTGGGCTCAAGATTTATTGAAAAATTTTAGCAATATGAAAGTGACAATAAAACGAAAAATATTTTTAGCAAGCTCTATATGCTATGGTATTACAAAATTAGGGATTATAAAAATGTTTGTTAATAGTGGTAAATTGTTTATAAAATGCTGAATCGTAGAACCAAATTTTTGGACGCAGTCAAAAACTAAATTAAAATCTTTAGTTCAAAAAGAAATTAACAAAAAAAAACACCTTGGCAATAAAATGAAATAGGAAATAACAAATAAAACACCTTAACAATAAGTTACACCATTAAATAAAGAATAATATGTGAATATAATTTTTATACACTTGTTTTCATACTTAAACTTTTAATTTTTATTTAAATTTTTTCACTTTGTCGAAAAAAGAAAGAATTTAAAATATTCCTCGTGAAAACTGTAAATAATGAAGGTTAGAAAACCTGTAAGTTTAATAATGCTCCTGAATAATACTTTCATTACAAATAACATTGGCATACTGTGGGGAAATAAAGGTCTATATATTCATGAAATGCAGCCTCCGTCAGCAAAAGTGCCTATAAATTTTACCGAAAAAATATATTCGAACAAATATAATTCCTATTCTCCGGCCCACTAAGGTTCTTTCAGACTTCTCGATATTATGCGCGACCAATTCTCTTTTACTTTAAGTGCTACGTGACTTCTGAGCTATTTTTGCCCTATAGTATTTCTTAAAACACAAATTTTGCCAACTGCCACCTAATTTTGAACGAATTTCCCATTTCGCAAAAATACGACTGCCGATTCAACGCAATTCTCAGACATTTTCCCGAGTATTATGTAATACGAAGTCGCATTACTTTTCCGCTTAGTTGAAACTTTGAAGTAATAAAATAATACAATGTATAAAATACGAGCTTATGGTACGACATCGTTTATTTTTCCTCCCACATTAACCATATTCGATATATCTCACTTATGTATTACAATGAATAATAAGCGAGACATTTTTTATATTGTGAAATGTTTGTGTTTATATTAAAATTACTGGTGACTTTGATTGAATAAATTCACGTGGCTTCGAATATTCTTTTTAAATTGAGTTGATTTATTGCCGGATTTCTATTTTTTTCTAGGTTTTTGTAAGTTTCTACAGTACTGCATAACTTTATTGTTGTTACGTATTATCATTGTAATTTAATTTCATTTATGTTTTTAAGAAGGAAACTTTAGACAGACTTTGTTTTTTTTTTCATTGTAAACAAGCGTTTAAAATCAGAAACTATATACGTTTCAGAAACGTATATATATATATATATATATATATATATATATATATATATATATATATATATATCAGAAACGTGTGTATAAACACAAATTATTAAATATCAAGTGTATAAACAGATATGTTACTGCAATGATAACAGAATGAAGTCACTTGATGGTGATTACTTGATACGTTTGTGTGAAATTGCCGCAAGCTAAGGAGGGTATTGTTTTTATCAGATTTTGTATGTACGTATGTATATATGAAACACAACCCAGCAATGGTACCCTTGGGACTATCAATGTTACGCATTAATACATTATAAATCATAGAAAGCGCTCAATAAATAACATAGAAAAGCGAGAGCCGTACAACAGAAGCACGTTTTGAAATATTGATTCGAACTTTAAGGACGTAAAATGGTTACTCTGACCCGAATATAAGATGCCGGGAAATAAAACGAAATCAACTCCAACATTGAATGCTTATTCACATAGTAATTGAGAAGTTATATAGAGTGCTCGTTAAGGTCTCATATAAAAAATAAACTATCACAGTAGGTCAGGTCGACAAACCTACATACCTTATAGGGCCTCTCAAATGCCGACTAAAAGACTTTATAAAGAAATAAAGCAATATTACTGACAATTCTATGAGCGTGTCGAAATTTTTCTCTGAAATTATCCAATATAATTCGAAATCAGACACTGAATATTTTACACTCACCTCATACAATAATATAAGAGTATACATGGAAATGGATCATCATCGCAAGTTTACTAACATTTTTGAAACGCATTTATCGGAATATAATGGCAAATAAAGGCGTTATCATTCTGATGTACCTACACTAAGTGCCCTGCAAGGCACTTTATTGGACCCTGCAATATAATTTATGGGACCCTGCAATGCACTTTATGAAACCCTGCAATGCACTTTATCGGACCCTGCAATGTATTTTATCGTACCTTGCAATACACTTTATCGGATCCCGCATTGCACTATATCGGAACCTGCAGTACGCTTTATGTGATCCTGCTATGCCCTTTATCGTACCCTGCAATGCACTTTATCGGATCCTGCAATGCACTTTATTGGATCACTGCACTGCACTGTATTGTACTGATGTCATTCCTTACTACTACATTAAATCCGTTGCGGAAACAATATTCGCTTTTTACTAATTTTTAACGCAATCATTTTAATGATCCGCAATATTTTTTTAAAATTTAGTCTATATAAAGAAAAAATTTAGACTAAAAATATAGATTAATTAATATGACTAAAAATATCTAGTCTGATGTAATCAAAATTCCATACCGTATAAAGATTTCTTATTCTCAGACTGAGCGACCTAAATTAAAAAATTAGAATTTATAGATTCTGTCAATAATATTAAAATTTTTAAACAAGTTAAATATTTATAGTTTAAATAATATACAAAAAAATTCAGTGAATTTCGTCGACAAGGCCTTTTACATGAGAACATTAATGACGACTTCAACTTATATAACGAATTTTTTCCTCATGGCGCTCAGTACCCTTGTTATTTATTACTTTTGACCTGTTTAAATAAATTCTATTTAGGCACGAGATGAAACTCATTAATTTAGAAAAATATGAAAAACTACAAAATATCGAAACAAGTAGAGGCAGAAATTAAATAATTTTATTCTTAATCCAATGTTGTCCACAAATTAGAAATTGACGATACTTATATGAGGATATAGAGCCTATATTGCAAAAAAATCAGAAACACAATGTACAACAAACTCAATTGTTTTATTGTTGGGTAGTTACATAAAAAGTTCTACACTATAGAAACTTATCTAGGATAGGTATTTTTAAACAGACTTTACATAAAACTGTTCTAATTATTTTTTAATAAAATTAAAAATTGTACTATATGCGTGAGATTTGCTAAAAATAACTGAAAACATTTTCAGTATATTTGTGTACGTAACTTTTGCAAGTTAAGATTGACTTGATGTTTTACCAAAAGGAAGACGTTTAATAACATTTTTGAAAATATATTTTATCTATTTTCAGATAGACTTCCCAAATTTTAAAATGAATATACTCTCTATAGGTATATACTCTAGGTGATTTATGTTATACGTTAACAAATCAAAATATGTATGTAAATAAATATACATAGAGTTATATTTTCCATTAATTCTTAACCATTTCAATATGAACTCAAGGGTTAACTGTTCTGTGGCACATATAGCGTACACCGTGCGGCATCATCAACGCGTGATACGACGCAGCGCGCCGAACACCTTATTCGGCTTTGAATATTAAACGCATGAGTATTATTTCATAGAAAGAAAATTTAATGATACAGTGATTTTCTTAAGTATTTATGGAAATTATTTTTATGATAATGGACCGTTAGTATAATTATAGTAATATAATAAATAATATTTGTGGATTATTTTTAGAGATATCTGATAACCCATTTTAAGCATATACAAAATAACATGGAAAATTGTGAACGTAGACCGAGGTTACCTTTATTGGCTATTAGAAGCTTGTAGGGATTGGATGTGTCGTTTATTCTATTTTACACTATTATCACTACCACACTAAACGTCAGTCTTTAAATTTCTTTTAAACACCAGTGCCAATTAAAAATTGGGCAGAAGCAAAAACTTCCTTGCTGTATTTTTATTTTTAGCATGACATTAATTTGAATGTCACTCATAAATGCGGCAAATTATTTAGCAAGTCAGCAATTTTTCCTCGAACATCGTGACCTTCAAAACTTCATTATAAAATGTCAATGCACTCCGCTATACGCTAAAGCTGACTTAAAATAAACAAGTCTGTATTTTAAACACCACATCACACACATAATTACAAACACAACATTATTTACCAAAAACACGTCTAAGGCCACGATAGACGTTGGAGTCAAACGACGTTGAAAAGGCCAGGCCCGTCTACATTGTGAGCGAAAGCGACAATGGAAGGCCGGCCGCGGCTGTCAGTCAGGAGCGGTCGTATGTGAACGCCAACATTTGGCCTTTGTTTTGCACTTTCAAACTGTCTCTTCATGTTACGGTGTAAAAGCGTATGTTGTTTTATTGTGTGATGTGGTGAGAACTAGTTCGTAGTTCGATGAAATTGCCATATTCTCGTTCCGTTAATTTGGAAATGTAATTATTTACTAAGGTCTTTTTGCGGCTTATTTAGGGGCAATGTGACCATGAACACCTGTCTTAAGTGTTATTTTAGGGTTAACTAGAATTCTTAAATGCTTTAGAAAGGTCGAACCTATTGTTGCGTGCAAAGTTCAATTTTAATGGTTTATTTCTGAACCAAATACTAATTTTATTCACACGCAAATATTAAATTATCAGCAGTGAAATATTTTTACATAAAATGGAAGAAACGCCATATAGAAAATTTATTACTGTCATATTGTAATTACTGGATTTCGTCGAAGCTTGAAAATTAGCCATAATAAATGCTTTCACGACGCAGTATCGTTACAGACATAATACTCCAGACTGCAAAAGATATGTAACATCGATAAATTTTCTCCGATCCTCTATCGATCACGGGCCGAGAGTTAGACGCATCTGTACTTCTTACTATAAGCCTTCTTAATGATTTTTTAGTGTTCGATGTATCCGATGAAGCATTCTCTATTTAACTATTTTTTCTTATTGTATATATCGATGAATTCTAAATTTAGATTAGATTGCAAATTTTACTAATTCATAAGCAATATTACTAATTCAATCATAACAATGATAAGTCTAACTGAATACCATCATTCCTCTCAATATGTCTAGAAATGTACTTTCTTTTTAACACGTTTTTATTAGGCCGACTTGGTACTTATCAATTATGTGAGGTAATTACGAAACTTAATTTCATGTATTTCTATTTATTGCATAGTTTTGAAACTTTGCAGTTGTATGTAAATTTGATGATAATATAAAAAATGGTGCCATCGAACTGATTCAATGAAAGTGAGCCCGAAGTTAGGCACTGAACTCGATAACGGAACATCGTATCCTAACTGTGTTTGGACTTCAAATTATTGTATCGTTATGAAACATGGCAGTAGTGTGTATTTCTAATGAAAACATAATAAAATCATACCATTGGACTGATTCAACGAAAAAGAATCGGAAGGCGGATTAAAGAATTGGATTGTTCCAAGCTTACCGGATATACGCTTTATAATATTAATGAATTGGTAGAGACAGAGATGATACGCTGTCGTAGAATTAAAAAAAAAGATACCTCAACCTAACCAAATATGTTGGGCTGCTAATTTGAATTCTGTAGATTTTTTTTAAATAAAGTGTCAATATTTTTAAAAGTAGTTCTAAATATAATATAAAACAAGCTCAAAAAAATATTCTTGCCTTTAAAAAAGTAAAAATAAACTAATAGTTTAATAAATTATAAAGAACACGCTTTTATAAATACTGCACTGGAAAGCAACAAAAAGTCGACTCTGTAAAGACTCTGTAAGCCATGTTTGTTATTGAGTGTAATATTTAAGTGTAAAAACGTGGAGTGCTTTTTCTCAAAGTTTAACTGAAATGTTAAGCACTTTCATTCACATTATGTTAATTTGAGAAGCAAAATCATTTATTTTTCGCTTTTTAGTGCAGTATTCATAAAATCGTGTTTTTTATTTATTTCAACTATTAAATTATTTTGTTATAAATACACTATTTTTTATTGTTATGTATGACGACCAAGACCAAAATTTAGACAGGGGATCGTAATTAAAAACCCTGTCATACCTATTATTCGGAATTTATCAACTAAGGATATTTTCCGGGTTCCTTATACAGTATTATCTTTTTAGAATTCCTTATCTCTGTATATTGCAAAGTTAAAAGCAAACCCTTATTCCAAGGCTTTTTATTTTGGCGCACAAAAAGTGACAGTTGCTAGTAAGAAGTAAAGTTTTAATACATTTCTGATACTGTGATTAAATTACGTTCCATTAAATAAACAAGTTCGACAAAAATTTATATTATGAAATTTGTACAATGCAAAAGTTCACGCAAAAAAAGAATAAAAAGATGTCATATCTTCTTTAAAAATTTTCCAATATTTTGTACTTTATTAATTTAAACAAAAATAAATACGTCATCGCGACTATAATGGTAATATATTTAAATTACCATTAATTAGTTACTATTAAAATCTTCGCACTTTTTTATCTATTGTTATTTTTTTCTCTAATCCGTATTAAATTGTAAAAGTAGTACGATATGATAGATTTACGGTGAATAGTTAGTGAGTATTCCCAACAGCTGCCTTGATCGATGGTCTTTATCATACGCTATCAACCACTGAACTACATTCCTACTTCCTCGGTTAGTCAATGATAAACAAATTATTTTATGTATTACTTGTGCTCGTACTTATCTATGCAAATATTTGCCAAAAGAGATCTTTATTAAGTTGGTGAAATTATATTATGTATCATGGAAAAGTGATTCTACTATCACTTTTTCATGGTACATAATATAATTTTACCTACTTTTAGCATAAAATAGAGATATCTAAATGTATTCCTAATAAGATATAATATCAATATCGTGGTGTGTTGTGTTGATTACGGATTTACGGTTTTGACGACATGGCGCACCGTGTGATACGTGGCCTTTCGGCAAACGGGACTGAAATGTTGCTAAGCCATCGCCATGAGCTATAATCGTAGACTAATGACAGACAGTAATGCAATTGCTCCCAGAAGGTACAAATTGCGTTTGCAAAGCTGCCTGCCCAGCGTAGCGATTACGGTCATTACCTCCAATTATTGCATTGAGAGAAACCTATATCTGGTAATGGACTGAGTCCAGCAATTGATGATAATGATGTAATAATGCTACACATGATCCTATTTCACAGTCTTGCCAATTTCACAAACCTATTAATCTTTATTATTTACAATACCTATATTTTATCACATTTTAATTCATAACGTTGTTTTATATATGGCATATCTAATTTTTAATATTCTACAAATTCTATTATCAAAATAAGCATATTGGTCCCTCTAAATAGTTTTCTGAAAATTACTGAGTAGATTGATATGGCTTAAAGCTTTTATTCAAAGGAGAATGCTTGGGCTACTATTTAATCCAGTAAAATATCATATAATTGTGCCTCTAATTAAAAAGGTAAATGCAAAAGTTTAGACGGATATATGAATGGATACCTGTTTGTTGCTCTATAACTCCTTAATTTCTAGATGAACCTATAGTATGGGCTACAATATCCATGCAAGCGAAGTCGCGAGCAAGGGCCAGTATTCAAATAAGGAAAGTATACCGGCTGCTACATGTAACTGCTACAGCTGCTACATGTAACATGCTGCCACATTTGCATGTAATATGCTACTAATAACTAATAAGGAAAGTATTACAGCTGCTACATGTAACATGCTGCTACATGTACATGTAACTGCTATTATATGTATCGAGGAAAGCTATATGTAACGGTCAGCAGTCATAAAGCCTTTTTGTTAAACATGTAAATATTACACTTTTCTTTTAATGTATTAACAGGTGAAATTTACACAGTGATATTTCCGGATTATGTAGTGATGTTTGAGAGTTTCCTATTATTTTTTTTTTTCAATTTATAACGTGTTGATTTGCCTATATAGGGCCGAGCATTGGCATGAAACAAAATTACATTCTTGATGGGTTTACATTGCCTTTTATTCAGATAAACGGCCTTCAATTGATCCAAGAGAATGAAATAGTAAGCAGAACTAACAGTTCTTTGAACGTGAAGGAAATCTAACTCACTCTTACAACAAAAACTTCATAATAATACGTTGCCCAACAGACGTATGCACGTCCCACTCATTCATCTTTGATATTGCAATGCTATCCATGTCGAGATTAAGCCGGTGCATTGTGGTCACTTTTATAATCTCCCACTACAGTTTCTAATAATAACTGAAACCGATCCTTCTTCTTCTGAAACCGCAAGATCGAAATTATCCTTTATACGTGAATGTCCTAAACATATAGCTGATCTGAGGAAAAAGCACATACAATATGTACCATAATCTTATTTATACTAATAATGCATATTAAATACACGCTCCACCCAACACTAAAGTCATGTGATCGGAGGAAAAAGCACATACAATATGTAACATAATCTTATGTTATTTATGGTAATAATGCATAGTAAATACTCGCTGTACTCAATATTAAAGCCACGTGATCGGAGGAGAAAGCACATACAATATGTAATATAATCTTATGTTATTTATAATTATAATGTATATTAAATACACATTATACCCAATACTAAAGTCATGTGATCGGAGTAAAAAGCACATATAATATGTAACATAATCTTATGTTATTTATAATAATAATGAATATTAAATACACACTATACCCAATACTAAAGTTATGTGATCGGAGGAAAAAGCACATTCAATATGTACCATAATCTTATGTTATTTGTAATAATAATTCATATTAAATACAAGCTGTACTTAATACTAAAGTCATGTGATTGAGGATCTGTCTTTGATAACATTCTTGATTGTATTCTGTCGATTATAAATTACATCATATCGAATTGGTACATATATACATTTTGATAATATTATTCACTTTAATAATAGTGTTGATTTGTTTTTAATAATAATGTTAAATTTATTGAACCAAATTGAAATACTCTTATGAAGCTACGAAACAACTTCAAGAATAATATGCGGAACGCAAGCTGTGAAAACCTAATATACCATAACTACGAATACATAAGACAACACCTTGTACTGAACGCACGTATTTGTTATAACCCATTTGACGATATTCTTTTCTTATCGGGCTTAATAAGAAGTTTTATCTACGTAATATGAATAAGTTTTATTAAATAAAAACGTAAATATAAATTGTGTCTTATAGAGTAACTTGGAGGTAACTTATTATTTTTACCGATAAATCTAATTTTCAAGAAAAGGAAATTGCGCTCCATACTTTTCTTTTAATAAATTTTCTAGAAGGTTTCATATATATAATGCGAGATAAATTATAATAAATAAAAATATGATTTTATAGAAGTTTTATTTATAAATAACAGATACCAGTGATGGGTCATCATGATTTTATTTATTGTAATTTCTCCTTTGTGCCACTTTTCGTCCTTTATTTTTTCCTCGCCTGACGAAGTCTACAGATATTTATAAAGTATTTGAATATTAGAGACTTTTGTGTCCATGCCTTCCTAGCGTACAGTCGTATTTTCGAACATTATCTTAATAGAACAATTACATTATTATAAGGTTCACAGAAAATATATTTTAATTTTAAAAGCAGAATTTTTACTTGGATTCAGTAAGCATATTATACTATTCATTTTCTTATTTAAACTACCATACTCCTTTTCAATGTATCGTTTTCTATTCCAGCCAAATAAGTTGGGGCGTGTGAATAAAAATAATATCTCCTATATGTGTCATATGCTCGTTCCAAGCATTCTATATTCTACAAAGTTATTAAATTTACCTGTGTTATTATCAAATTTAATTTAAAGAAGTAAGTGGGAACTTGTTTGTGTACATATATATTTTTTTTTCCCATTTGCGAGTATAAATGTTTATAATTTTCTAGGAATTTTAACTTTCCGATCACAAAACCCTACAGATGATAATTATAATAAGAGTCATGCTATTGAATTCACCGTGGCTTTTATCATAAAAATAAATTTAATACATTTCCTGAAAAGCATCTATGGTAATATTCGCCGATAATTTATAAGCAAAGAAAGTATTGGCAAAATATTTAATTTATCATTAAGGATTTTTATAGATAATTAGAATTTAAAAAAATATTTGTATCTTCACTCATTCGCCAAGATTTTGTAAGCAACGATAATGGAACTCCTCTTCCTTAATTTATGCCATTATCAGAAATATTATTTACGGTATTATTATGAGAAACTCTCAAGGATTCTGCAAAGACGAAATTGAACCTCTCCGCTAGCATTGAAACATATTAATTTATTTTCCACGCATTCTATTCAAATAAGGGGATTTAATACAGTGCAATAAAGAAACAAAGAAATGTAATTAATAATGCTGAGTTTCTCATTTTTTGTTTCTCTAATTCTAGTTCATTCTTGCCTTTTCCAAGCATATTTGCCTTTCTGGTCTCTTAAAGCCAGTTGAATACCTAAGTTATAAAAAATATTTTTGTACATAGACTAATGGTTTCCTTTCTTTCAATCAGCTTGTGTTTTCAAAGTATAACTAGAAGGCTGTAATATTGTGCAGAAGTCTGTTTATTTACCCCAGGCGGGAAATTTGGAAGTAATTCTATTAATTGACACGTGTATCCAGATATCGTATTAAAAAAAATTAAAACTGAATTTGGTAAACGGAAATATATATATTAACACTTTCTCCAATAAATTAATTGAAGTATATTCTCAGATATATATAGTACTATGTAAAATTATAGATTTGTTGTTTTCGTTTTGAAACAAAGATTATTTTTTGGGAAACTACAAAAATTATGAAGAATAATTATTTTGTCACATAACTTGCCCAAAACTCTTACAAATTACTTCGATACTACTTTCAGATACATTATTTTATATCATGATTACAGGACAGGGTTCTTATTCACGTTTTGGTGCAAACATCGATTTTTGTATAAATTAAAAAAAAAGGCAAAATATTTAATTGTAAAATTACGTATTCACAACTATTATTGTACGTACATATATTTACTTTACATGGCATTTCTAGTGTAGTTATATACAAGGAATTGACAAAGATAAGCAGATGTGGTACATATAGAGAAACTAGCGCGCGGCCATTTTTCCGAAAATTTTTAAATAGCCCTTCATATATATTTTTTGAAATTAGAAAATAGCTAGATGCAATCAGTACTAATCAGCATAAATACGTGATTGATAAGTGAGAAATTTTTCAAACACATTTAATACCAAACATCATACAAACACGGAGTATTGATAACTTACTATACGTATTTGCGTTTCTACATATTGATCAATAATTTCATCTAGTAAATTGCAACACAGGTAACGAATTCCACACAAGCTTTCACACCATTGCATCGTGGTAGATAGATTCAGTATTCGCTGCATATCAATCACATATCGGCTCCTGCATGTAATTACATTTATGTGCACAGTACTCATCGATCGATTTGTGGTTCTGAAAGGTGTTTAATAGGTCTGCATTGAACATCATCAAAGAGAATGTGTTCATTGACTGCGATTTAAAAAATTAATGCAGAGCCATAATTAAATGCAGTCATAATTATAATTTTAACAAAAAATAAATAATTGAATCCTATTTAATTTAATATAATATATATTAAAATTACACTTACATTAGCCAAGACCGTCGATAATTGTTTTTTTGTTCAATTTGAAAAATAATTCCACAATAGGAGTGTAGTTTCATCCATTTTATTCTTAAAAGTCACAGACCATAACCACATTACAAAAGTTTATCGTAACAAGATTTTTTGATTATTTGTTTAAACGTAAAGATAAATAGTTATATAGTATTATACAATTAATAACGAACAAAACTGGAAAAACATTTGTAATTTAATGTTACATCAAATTGACGTAACATTAAATTCCGATCGATTTTAAACTACCGATAATTCCGTAATCGTATTATTAAAGCGGTCAATGAAGAACAAACAAATGTTAAAACTGGGTGTGCATGCAAATGATGGAGTGTGCAAATGATGGAGCGTGCAAATGGTGAGCGCGCAGGAAGGTAAACGCTGTAAGATACACGTACGCGCAATAGAATTACTGTTTCTAGTAGTAATTTATTGTGAGATTGAAAAAAATCACTTTTCTTCCGGTTACGTCAGTGGCTTTCTTTATTCAGGTGTACCTATAGAATTTTACGGCGGCAAACAGATTTTTTGCCTGCTATTTTTAATATTAAATTAATTCTCTTGACACTCAGACTGTTTTTTTATCCCAATTGATGACGACGCGATGCTTCAACTACTCAAACAATCTCCATGGAATATTGTTCAGGTATAGTCTGTGCTATGGAGAACGAGACAGAATCTATATATAAAATATCCTAAAATGAAACACATTTATTCTAAAATTAAATTAATTTTTTTTTGAAAATTTAAAATTATCCCATTTAGGATACGAGCGTGAATATAAGAGCGTTGAATAAAATAATATACAATGTATATATATATATATGTGTGTGTGTGTGTTTTTTTTAATTTCACTACCACATATTTAATTTTTCCATGCAAGTAGAGGCACGAGTCGAAGTGAGTAAACATTTTATCTTTTTAATCTTACTAAAGTAATAAGTTCGCTACTTGCCAAACTCTATCTTATGATTATATCAGTATCCATACAGAAAAATAAACGTTCTATAACATAAAGATATTAACTGAATATTGTGTAAACTTTTTTAACCTTGTTTTATTTGAGATAATAAATAATTTATTTTTTAATATAAAAATAACAATTTTATATATTATATTTATATTTTATATTATATTTATATTATATTTATAATTTAGTATTTTTATTTGTATAATAATATTTTTATACAAATAAAAATACTAAATTACTACGAATAATGCGTTCTGTGCGTCACGTCGTGCTTTGATAATTCAATGAGTTATGTTTCGTCTTGTTGAGGGAAGCTTTTTAGAAACCAAATAATTGTCCCGGTGAATCCGGAAGTTAAATTTTACTTTATTTGCTTCAATATTCCAATATTATATAACGTTTAATTATTAGTTGTAATAACTAAAAAAAAAAGTTAAATAAAAAATGATTAACTTTAGATACTTTAACAAATACATATAAAGATAAGCAAAGTTAAATAGATAACTATGAACAAAAGTAATCTCTTCACATTGCCCACTTGAAGATGTTGTCATACAACGAAACCTAAGTTGTGGTTAAAAATTTAATTAAATTTGAAATAATTCTACATTACGTAGTTTTATTTACTCGTTAATAAAAATTAAGTGATAACGAAGAAAGCTTTAAATATAAAGATAACGAATCTTAGTCGTGATGCAGAAAGTAGATCTGGGGACTAAAGTCGAATGTTGATCAATAGCTGGCTGTTCATGAGGTTGGGGCCTTTTATATCCTCGGCCAAGATATTGTTGTTTACGCGACGATTCTGTAAGTTGCTTAGGAATATTTTTAAATTAGCTGAAAAGATCATTCTGCTCTTTGAGTACTCAGAATGCAGGATCTACTTCCTCAGTCAGTGATTCTGATTGGCATAATACACGCTACTTCCATTATGTGTTCGCTATAGGACGTTTAACTATTGCTTAAAAATAACATTTTTTCAGTAGCGAAAAAATACAAAAAAAATATCAATCATCCTAAATTATTTTCAGTATATCAGATAAGCTGACTTGCTATACTAACGTGTTATAGTAATAACACATATACAACATTCTTTTAGAGTAATAGATAGATAAAAATATTTATCCAATGTCATAACAATAATTTATTGGAGCTCTAGAATTCTATTAGCGTGTGTACATATAATGTATGTGACAAAATGTCACGTATCCTTTTTCCGAACGATTGAAAATATTTAGTGCGTCCAATCTATTATTCACCATCACACGATGAAGAGTGTCAGAATATTTAAAGTGGTTCTAAATATATTATCACTAACTGAAGTTTGGCCACGTTTAAACGTGAGAAAATTTTGAGGCACTTCCCACGAATTCGTTTTTAATAATTCCGTGAAATACATGCTTACATCTTTGTAACAGTTTGTGAAAACCTTGTAAATTATATGATAGGTTTGGTTGATAAATATTCAATCTTATGTCGAATGAAAAGATCGTGATATGTAATTTCCACATATTCGACATAGATCTGAAGTACAGTAAATAAAAGAATAGATAGGTGCAAATGTGACGCGCATATGGATATTTCCGCACTCCTCATTAGAAATTAACTACTTTATTTTTCATAAGTCTGATAGCAGCTAATATAATTAAGTAGGAATACACACACATTATCATGATTATCATAAAATCTATGACATCGAGGATCATGGTTATAGTTTTCCTTGAACCTAAAAACTCTGCTTTTTTTAAATTTTTATTTTCAGCTGTTTCGGAAATAAAGAGAAACATATTTCTTTTGTATTTCTCTGAAGATCAAAATTTTTATCAGAAAAATAAAAAAATATTGTAACCCTTTTATATAACTAAATTTTTTAAACTATATTCCGCATGACATGGAATTAAAATATAATCTACTTAAAATTTTCGTATACATATTTTTCAGCATCAGCAATGGACGACAGTGATAAGTACAGTTGAATGTGCTTCGTTGCTGCCAGCAACCATAGCAGTTTCCATATCAAGAGGTTTCTAAAAGAAAACGTTTGCGAATTCTTTTAAGGATTCCATTCCTTTTTTCGAGTTACGGAATCCTAGAACGCAAAACAAATAACGAAATATGTTCTTATGTGTGTGAGTGTTAATAAATACTCATTGATTTTATTTCATTTCATAGAGAAAATAACAAATATGTTGTAACACTCTGTTTCCGTACGTTTCATCCCAGACATAATTTTGTCTCTGACTTTGCTCGCCTTGCCGTCTCTGACTACACAATTCCGTGACGGTATGTGGTTATGCATGTATTACCCATCTTATTTTTAAACATAATTATTTTCTTACTTCACGTAAATTTTTTTCCTTTTTAAATGAATAATTTTGAATAAATGTTAATAAAAGACTGAACTATATAATTTAACCATGTGTTTACAGTTTTAAATAGTTTATGCGATCTCTCTTCTACAGTAGTAGAGATTTTAATTAATAAATATTTAAAAATCCTGTCGAGTAAGAGTAGATTAGTACACATTTAGGTATTCAAAAACGCTTAATAGTTTAATAGTATGCCTTTACGGTGTATTTAACTCTTCACAAAATTTTAATTTTACAGTATTTAAATATCTTTCACACACAGGTATTTGAAAAAAAATGTATAATTCCATATAAAATTAAAAGTAATTTTTGGATTTTTACTTGTTACCGTTACTTGTTCTCTTAAACCTTCCATTATGCCTACTTTCAAGATCGTAGGTCAACTGTAAAGGTAAAGAAAAAAATACGCTGTAAAGAGCCATTCTTTTTATTACGTTAACACCAAAACTTGAAATTTTCGCAGCAATATAAAGCTGTCAAGTAGTTTCTGAGAAAAAAAGGTTGACGTGGAACATTTTTTCGCACATTCCATAGAGTGGTTTCTCGTGGAATAGATGTTTTCAAGTGAAATGAAAGTTTCATTCCCTATTTTTAACTGTTAAACCTCGATAAAGGAGTATGAAGTTTCGAAGTGGCAATCCTTATAAGAGTACAGTTAGTTCCGTAATTTGTATTCAAGTATTCAATTTTTAAGGATTTCGTATCTGGATAAGAAAAAAAATTATTCTCTCTAACGTACGACGTAGACATTTGAAATTTAATAATATTGATCTTATATTCCAAAACAATAAGAAATTCAAAAAATATTTTTCTGAGAATATCGAGAAGGGAAATTTTGTATAATTTTTGGTGTGAAACATCTAATGGCGCATTTGAATGGGAGTTAAATTTTTTGAGGGCAAGACCCGTCTTGCTTCGGTTAAATACTCTTAAAAAAACGGTTAAAAACTCTTTCCGATTAAATACGACCTATTGTCGGCTCTTTTCGACTTAATTAGGATCAGCATTGTTTCTTATTTACTAACATTTACAACTTTACTTGTTTATATCGGTGTATCGTATTAAACTGTTTTAAAGCGTTATTTAATTTGAAATAACAATAGTAATAATAATTTTAATAATAAAAATTAAATATGTAACTGTTAATGATTATTATTTTTTATTTAGTAGTTGTTTAATTTTCTAAAGTTAAATTTGCTTTTTTCGTCTATAATTGATTCGAAGAAAAATATTTAAATATAAAAATGTTTTACGTTCAAAATTTAGAGGTTTCACTTCTGCCAGGGCATCACGTGACGGATACATGTTTAATATATTTCAGATGTTCACAAAACAATGCCAACACTTCCGAAATTACCGAAAATAAAATTACGAAAAAAACTTTATTAAATATTTATATACATTTTATCGCGTGAATTAAGATCTTAGTTTTCTTGGGAAATTCATGGTAATTATGTGGGTTGTGAAATATATTCTGGACAATATAATTAGGCGGTAAAAATAATGATATTTATAGCTAGTTTTTTAGATTTTTTGTATTGTTAAATGTTTAAATTTTCATATAAGCATTTACGAAACTCCCACAGTGTGAGTTCCACTCATATTTGATAGGTTTATTTATATTTGAAATAATATACTTTCGTCATTACCAAACTATGCTACTTTTGTACCTATATTTAAAAATATAGCATATTTTTCAAATTACCTTGATCACAAATATGTTTTTAATATTTCGAAAAATTTTATACCTATGTTTCTTATAGAAACGTAGATATAAAATTTTATAAATATAAAATAGCTCTTGGGGGACTAACTATTTGACCATTAGGATTTCAAATACGAAAATGATACCAAATTAATAAAACTTCCCCATGTTATAGTACTTTCTTCATTTCCCATGTCTTCTTGGTAGGATCAAGATACTCTTTCATTTTTTCTGCATATCTGGTTGTTAGATCAGCTCTAAATAGCCACATTTCCGCCATTCTTGAAAGTTATAACCTAAAGTTTTATGAATGTAATTATTATGAGCTTATTACGGCGAATTATACTTAACCAACTATGTGCCGGCTGTAAGCCAATCACATGCCGCTTTCTAATTCAATTTGCGCGAGTCATACCTATAAATCGAATATTACCGCTGGCAATGCCCTGTGGGCACTCCTGCGGGTGGCCCCGCTGGATTATAATTGTATCGAACTCGATTTATTTGGGATCACTTTGGAAATTAAATATTAAAGAATCAGGAATAATCGTAATTGTGTTTGAAACTGCAATTGGATGGTAAATTACTTATTGATTAGCTATCAAATGTTTGATGCGGATACTTTTAACTATCATCCGATACACACGATGGACGTCACGTACTTTTGGAGCCATTTTAGTAAATACAGAGATCTGATTGAAATGTTGAAATATGATACTTAAAAAATATTTAAACACAGCTACGATTTTTTTTATTATGCTTTGAAAAGCTATAAATACAAAATTATATGCTTTAAAGAACTCTTCTTTCTAAAATCCTTTTATAAGTATAATCAACTAATTCAAATACTTGCAAATATCAAGCTATAACATGATTTTTATGAGCTTTGATTCCTTGAAGGAATATTTTTCCTCTTTCATGTAAGAATAAAGAATTTTTATGAATTTGTGTGCTATTTTATTATGTAGTTGTTGCATCCTATGAAATAAAATAAATAGCCAATTTAAAAACTCAACATGGAGATTGGAAGGATATTAAAATATTGATAATATCAAGTGTTGATAAAACTTAATATTATTTGTATAATTTAGCCCAGCTGGAAGGTGAGAAATATGTATAAAATATTCACAACATCTAACAACCATCGTTGAAAAAAATTGCCGGTTTACAGATAAAATTTAACATTTATTGATAAATCTACATATCCTAAAAGCGTTGAAAATTGTTTTGTAATTGTTTGTGTGTGATTAGATATTTTTTAATTAATTGTTTTTGTTTAAAATAAGATAATAATTTTTTACATTTTTTTTTATTTTGGCTTCAGATCTCGAGTGATATAAATATTAAGTATTGAATATATTTGGTATTAATTTTGTAGAAATGCATTATTCACAATTAAATGAAACTGCGTGATGTAGTATTATTTCTATTTTATTTAAATTCTTTACCACGACCTAGGTTTTGTTGTATGACAACATCTTCAATTAGCAATTAGAAAAAATAACAAAAGGTTATCTGATTGTAAATATTAAGGTCACCCGATATACGAGCTAAAAAACGTATTTATTATTACACAGATATATAAATATTAAACATCACAACAATGACATAAAAAATAATAGAGAAATCCATGTGAAGGAGTTATGATTGTTAACCAAAAAAAACTCCTCAGCGATACTAAAGGCTGAAAAATTTAACAAAAAATTAAAATAGAAGATTTTTTTTAAATTATCACATATTATTTGTACCCGTGAATTTGTTTATGTGACTGATTTCTTAAACGTTAATTGCATTTTTTGATTAATCATAAATATAATAGGTAAGTGGTATTGATTATTCTGACATATACTGAGCCACAAAATTTAAAATAAAAAACAATGCAATATTTTAACTTGGTAGAGAGAAATGAACAAATGAAAAATGTTGCAAACTATTATGCAAAATAAAACAGCATTTTATCGTGCTTTGCGTGCATTCAATTTTCATCACAGAGCTGACAATTTTCTTTTCTTTCATCTTTTCGACATCGTATCAAGATACAACGTACTGAAGTTTCTTATCTAGACTAATAAGAGCAATCCTGAAACCTAATACATAAAATTACGTGATAAAACTTTGAAAAAACGTAAAAAGTTTAGGAAAATCGGACAAATCAAAAAACGGCCTAGTCCTTCTGTAGACACCACTTGTAGCATTACGAAATAACTTTTTTATTAATATCTATTGTATAAACATTTCACTCCTGTTTTGTTTTACCTGTGTGTATGTAAATTCACTGAAGCTTCAAACTAAAGTCTCCGTTATTTTTTTTGTCTTTTATTGTATCGCACTGCAATGAAGAATTGTAGATATAATTATAAGCAATAGAGACTATTTAGTTCGTAGCTTGTTAATCAAAAACAATTATTTAGTTATATTTATTAATAAAAAGGTATAATAGGATATATACGCATCAAACGCATGCAAAATTAGAGATTATTTAATTTTTTTTGAATTTTTTTACTTCTTTAGGCACGTTATGAAAAAAATGATGAGAGAATTTTAAAAATACAGGTGAAGTTGGCAGCGATACAACACAAAAATGACACCATGAATTTTCTCACTAAACACTTATTTTTTATCGATTTACTTGTCCCAGCTACAAAGTACTATGAGTGTGAAAGAGTTTGCTTGATAATAGTGTCTTCAAGCTTTAATAAAGCAATATAATTTATAAACTTTTAATAAAGCAAGTATTTAATAGTCGAAAATTATGCTGTGACGGCATTTGTTCGAATTATCGAAGCACCAGATATTACAAAAGAAAAAATACGTATTTCTTTTCATGTTTGACATTTAAAAATTATACAACGACCGCATTTGTTCGAACGCTGCTGCCAGGCGATCATAAGTTGGTAAGATGAAGGTACATACGTCATAGTTTATTTTTCTGCTGGCTTTCTACTCTAAGGCAAATCTGCCAGACGGTTTCGAATTCGGTATATATTTATTTGCATTGTAAGTTATTAAACACTTAAAATTAATAAATTAAAACAAATATTCAGCATATACATATATTTTCATTATTAAGGATTTTATTTTTCTACTGGCTTTCCATTATAAGTCAATAATCTGCTAGACCGCTTCCAAATTATCGCGCTTCAACTTTATTATTCTCTTTTTTGTCATTTAAATTTAATCGCGGCCCACATAATAAAAACATTTACTATAATATTTAAATATCATTTTAAATTTAATTTGACATATGAGTACTCCCCCATTTTATTGACGCTCGTACATAAGCACACATGACTTTTTTTATTTACGTATTCAAAAATAATCTGAAAGTGTTTGTTACAAATATTCAGCTTTCGATATGGCTTAGATTAGTAAGAACAATTCGATTCACTTTTTAAGTTTTTTTTTACTTATAAACAAGTAATGGGCTAAATTATTAAACGATGTAGATTTATTTTTTATAATATTTAAAGTAATATGACAATGAAATAATTTATAAAATTTTTTTTAACATTTGTATTATGGTGTTTTACGCAACCACGCTGAATTTTATGTTTATATATAGCATATATTACTTGCAGATAGACGACGGTTATTTTATTATTCATAAAAATTAATATAATAGTAATATTGTCGTATATGTATAAATCAGTAAAAATATTATCTTCCTTTTTATTTGTCGGTTTGAATAAAAATTATAAAGGAAAATAATATTAAATTTTTATAAACGTTCTGAGAATTTTTTTATTAAGAATGGAATTAATTAATATGAGTTGACTGCTGGGATTGTATAAATTGTTTCAATCTTTAAATTTTCATTATCTTCTCAAATTTTATCGCAAACAAGTAACTGCAAAGAGCAGTTTAGCCTCCCAAGTATTAATTAATCAGCAATCAACACCCATGATATTTTATCGACATATGCCAACAAACGTATTTTTAACTATCCACTTTGTTAACGTGGGTTGTCCGAATTTTTTTTCAGTGCCACTAATTTGTTTTCCAAACAATCAGAATATTTCTGCGAAGCTTATTGGACACACAAGTATGCTTCTTGTGTTGGTATAATAAATATGGCCAAAAGGTCGTTTTTGAAGCCCGCCGAAAGGAAAACTTCACAACATGTGTACAAATCAAAGTCTTCTGTCAACTTTATAAGTGTAATTGCTTGTTTGTTTTTTATCCTATTAATTATAGTTTCTTTGTGTATTACTATGTCAAAGTTCCGATCGTTATAAAATGCGGAACTAATTAGTACTTACATAGTTATGTCATAAAAAATGTCACATAAAATTTAGTTCGATTTATTGAGATGTTTGATTGAAATAATAAATATTGCACAACTAAAGTGTTTAAGAGTAGATTTATTAATATATTTGAGACAGTCCATTAAATTAATCTGTCATTGATAGTAAGCTGGAACCTTTATAATAATGCCTATAAAACTAATACAAAATATGCTATCATACATCTTACAAAGAACAAGTTACTCGGCTGCGTTTATTGAGCGACAAAAGAAGTATTTAATCAGAATAAAAAATTATTACACTAATATTTGTTGTTTTGCTTAAGTTTTTTTACGTAAATTCTGGTACGATAATGAAAAGTCTAAATGTAATTATAATTGAGAAATTGTTAGAAATAACAAGTATTTTGTTACTGAAAAATTAATAATTTCTCCGCAATAAAATTCCAAATCAATAAGTGTTGTCGATATACTTATTTTCGGGAGAAATCTTTCCAACGTGTATTTAATTAAATTATTACTTATATATGTGAGGAAATCATGGGTGTTTATCTTGGCAATATTTTTTCGTGCATATGTCAATATGCATATATGCTTTATTATTTATATAGCGTAGGCGTATACATATTTTGATCCTGATATCAAATTGCAAGTGACACAATCTAAAATTGTTTTCATTTATTTCTAGTTTTAGATTGTTAGAAATATATGTTAAGTACTTGTGTAACTGGCATTAGGCATATTCCACACACGTTTAGGCACATGTAAACATTGATATTGGTTAAACTATATTTGTAGTATATTTAATTATTATATTTAATTGTGTATTTAATTATATATTTTCATCTTAGCATATCGTCCATATGTCTAAATATACCGTTACTATTGTTTTGTCTGGTGAAAGTAGTTTTTCCATAATTTTGACTTCAGTAGTTTCGTAAGCAAGAAATCAAAAGACATATCTTTCATTACATGTTCAACCACATATATTACATAAAATTCTAAAAACAAAGTTTTGTAACTCTGATATCTAGGTCTTTAAATATCACATGAGATATAAAATTTCAAAAAATCTGTTATTTTATTTGCCCCCTCTAAAACTTAACTATAAATATTTTTGAATGTAAACTATGAAAAAGCATGTCGGTTAATATGATTCATTACTGTGCCAAATTTCAAGTTACGAGATAATACAGTTCCTTAAAACAGCTGTAAGATGTATTTACAGACACGCTTATTATTCGGTTGCTGCTTTTTTTTTCTTTTAAGATTTGGTACAGGCAAATTTTTTTTTTCATTTACAAGATTGGTTTATAGAAGGATTAAATTGACTCAAACGCAAGTCCGTAGAATACATACTATGACAATTCCATTCTACACTGTTTGGTTAGCACAAAACGGTGTACGTTTCTTCAATTGAATATTCCGTTTAGAGGGTGTGGGTACCGTATACCTGGGAAGGCCCTTGAAGAATGCAGTGTAAGTTCGAGAGAGTTTGCCGCACGTACCCGTCCAACATTGTTGGTGGGGAAAATGGACAAGGAATAATCTACGTCGTGGTTACCAAACTTAAGAGAGAATCTCTTTGTATATACCGTGTATATAGTAAATATAATTATGGTATACCAAAATAATTAGGAAAATATTTGTTTTTTTTACTTTCTTCATCAGAGTGTTTTTGTCAGAGTGACAGCTTTTAACCGATAAACTTTATATGTATATATATCAAAGAAAGTATAAACAAATAAAACTTGCTTTGTAGAATGTAACAAGACGACAAGTAGAGACTAAATTATCAGGCCACTCGTTTGATGGCTGAAGCGCTGTTAAATTATCACGTTATGTAAATGTACTATTGCTTGTTTTCCATTTCTATTTAAATATATTTTCGCCGTATTATTTCAAAAGGTATATTTCAAATATTCCTGCTGTATTCCACTTTTGTCATCTTAAAGATACATTTGTTATTTTAATGTGAAATGCAATGTTAACTATCAATACTTATAATATTTCTCAAATTTTCATAATATATGTAGACCTGTTATCATTGGTAAGCTCAAAAATATGTTGTCTGCAAGATTATATCTCCTAAATATATTCTCCACAATGTTGCTGATTGCCACAAAATGACTAGAATTTAGCTCAAAAATTTAAAAATAAATTTATTACCAAATAAAAACATTAACGTGGAAAATGTCCAAGTCAATTAGTTCTCTTTCACATAAATCGTTTGATAATTCCTTAAAAAATATTTTGTAAATTAAGGCGAAAATTTGTAAGAGTAATACGGTATTATCCACTTACTGTGTAAATATACGTACTTAATTATGTTATCGTTCTTATTATTAATCGGTTGTTTTATTGTGAAAAAATTCCATTCGGCGATAAAAAGTATACGATACTCATATTCATGGTATAGCCCCGATTTATGCATTCACTGAAATAATTTCAGCTGCTGAGACGTAAAACGAGACAATTGAGTAAATAAAAGAACCCATTTTGGTATGTACAAGATAATTTTTTTAATTACATTGAAACTACGCTTTCCATTAATTTCATACAACATCTATCATGTTTTTGTTTAATAAAAATCTGCAACATATTCTAATGCAATAACGAAAACAAGAAAACCTATCGAGCATGAATAGAGCCCACATTACAGGGTCCAGTACACACTTAGACACTTACAAACGTTTGACTATTCGTGAATATTTAGTTGTGCAGGTTGCGTATTTCAAAATTTATAAGATCTAAGATAATCGCAACTTTGCATTCTGAAGTTTCTAAAATCCCTGTTTCTTTTATAATTTTAAGTTGAACATTTTCGAAAAAAAGGTGGCAGAACATATTTTTTGAACATTTTTCAATATAGCTCTGAAGGTATAATACTTTAGATGTAAAATAATATGTTAAAGACTCATTTTAACGATATCGTTTTAATCCTTTCAAACAATTTCCCACATTATACGTAGAATTTAAAAAAAATTGAGTATTTCATTTGTCAGCTCCCCCTACAATTTACAAATAAATCTTTTTAAATTCAGTTATTGAGATATATGCCAGTTAATATCTTTTATTACTATGTCGTATTTCAAGTTACTACATCAAGCAGTTTTCTGAGAAAAACGAATGTAACCGACAGATGGACGAGCTCGTGAGAAAAGAAAACTAGCATACTATAAACAAATAATCAAAAACTTTCACATTTACGAGAATAATTAAAATTAGAAAGATTAAGGAGAAAAGAATTATGAAAGGAAAAACGTCAATCTAAATGCATATGTTAAAAACACATACCGCATATCAGCGTCGAACTTAATCCAAAAGAATCCTTCGGTATAAACAATGAAGGAATCAATTTCATGAAATAACAGCTGGAAAAATGAGATTTTCATTTCAAAGCCTAAGTCGAAGCTTACCTCCGTCGTAAATTTAGTCCTTTAAAAATAATATAAAGACGAAATTTTCGATCCAGTCAAGAAGAACTCGAGAAGAACTCGCACTACAAGGGTTCCGCGCAGTCGATTTGTATTCTCAGTATTGGTGCGATCAATGATTTTCCGAATCTCGCGTTTCCGAATGAAAAGCTTAGATTACTTGTAGAAAGTGCTCAGGAATTAATCTTTATTTAGTTAAACATTTGTTTTACAGTCAAGTTGTGATTGCAAAAATTACCAATCTTTTAACTTACAGAACTTTTATTACTACATATCTTGTTGTTTCTTTGTAAATATAAAAAGAAAAAAATCCCAATCTAATTTAAACTAAGCCCTCTTTTTCTACAACAGGTTCTGGAGGAAACACAATATTTTGATCGCCACACCTCCCAAACTGCTACAAATATTGGACGTTAAATTTGGCTGCAGCGATAAAAGTCCTCTCGAATTGAGCGCTCTTGGCCAGCATAGATTTAAAAACAGCAAATGTTAATTTTAAATATAATCATGGTTATTTTTGTTTTTAATTCATTCAATCGAACTGACATTGTGTGATAATGGGCAGCTTACATTTGAAACAGATGATAGAATGAGCTCTAATTTCTCTTTTAAGGTAAGAACTGAAGGAATATTTGAGCACGAAAGTTCATAACTGGTTTTTTGTTATGCTACTTGCTAACCTCGCAAATCTCAGTACGTCATGTACGCGTAATCTCGTCCTCTTTGTAGAAATAGAAAATTCACCTAAAAATTATTTTAAAGGACTGGATATACATAAAAACATAATGGCAAATAATTCTTACCCCGTTGCAAGGCAATATTTAAAAAAAATCATATATATCACCATCACTAAAACGATTTGACAAAATTAGTCAAATTTGTGTATAAGTGTAGGAAATAAACGTAAATTCTTAATAAAGATAAACCATCAGCATTTTAATTGACCAAAATATAATTCTAAATCTCACAAAGAATATTCTGGTTCCGGTTTAATAATTACAGGTACGATGAATATATTATCGGGTCTCTTCCGGTAACTGAATGACTTATATTGATTTTTAACAGTTCATGGGTGTTTACGAAAGTTTCGAATGAATGGTAATGACTGCCCGACGGGAAACTTCATTATTTTGTTATTGTGTTTACTTCCTGTCAAGGGGTGGATGGAAAGATCGGGGTCAACTTCGAGTATTAAGGTCGCATATCGTATATTCGTGCAATAATAATTAGATTTTGTAACGTGAGTTGTGTGTTTTGTGATGATTACGAAGTAAGACGTAACTTAATTATTGTTGCATTTTGGACTAGCATTTTTCTTGCGTACAAAATAAAAATTGACTTAATAAAATTATCAGTGTCTAACGCAGTTAATATTTTTGTGTTTTTGTTAATTTATAGTAATTCTAATAATAATTTTGAAATCATGACCAAATTTATATCAGTTCAACACATACGCTTGATAGCCATCGATTCTAATTTTTAAGCAACAGCCGTAATATTACAGCAGATTATTACATTATATTTTAGATTAGTATATTAAAAAATATGTTTTTACCGTCATTAGAAATATTAAAATCTCTTCTATCATCACTTCAAAATGTCAACTACCAAATTTAGGTTGGGATCTGGCAGTTTTTTTAATTTTAAAGTTGTTGCAGAAGTTTCTCGATTTAATGACAAAATATAAGAAAATAACTAACGAAAAAGTGCCAAATAAATATTTTAATATAATTCACACTAATTGCAAACACGTGAAAAATAATCAGATTCGGCATTCTATTCAATCTTATCTTATATTGCTGATTAAAATTTGATAAATAATAGGTAAAACGTTCAATGTTAATTCCTTGGCATGTCGCACTATTCTGACATTAACGTCCATATTAATTACAGGTAAGATTTAATTGCGGCGATATGAATAGGAATTTTTCTATTGAAATAATAAATATTCATTGCCTAAGAGGAACTGATATTAAAGTTATTTTTATTTTATACGCAAGAAATATACTACCTCAAAATGCAACCACAGTAAAGTTACGCCTTACTTCTAAATTATTAAAAATATACAACTCACATTACAAAATCCAATTATTCTTCCACGAGAACACAACATCGAATCTGAACTCTAGAAACTGACCCTTCCATCCACCTCATGACAGGAAGTAAACAATAAAAAAAACAATGAAGCTTCTTATCAGATGGTCATTATCACTCATTTGAAACTGTCGTAAATACCTATGTACTGTTAAAAATCAATAAAGTCATTTAGGTACCGATAATATATTCAACGTACCCGTAATTATTGAACGCTCTACGCTGAAATATTTTTTGTGATAAATGAAATCGTCTATGAAATACATCATAAATCTGTAATTTGTCTTTGACCTGATTTAAATTTTTATTTTTAAATATTTATTATTCCAACTGAAAATCGTTTTGGTTTAGTTAAATCGACAAATTAAAATCTTGAAAGTATAATATGTAAAAAATATACCGATGTTATCATCATCCATGTCGATATTATTGAACATCATTAAATTTATATGGCTAAATTTTTATGGCTAAAAGTAAACTCACTTAGTTTTTTTGCTCATTTGATTTGCCCCAATAAAATCCTTTTATCACATACTTTAACCAGGGGAATCTGATGATAGAGGAGAAAAGTGGCTATATGGACTCCTGAATGGTTAATATTATACCCATTAAATTTGACTCAATAAGTCTATGACCAAATAGTATGACCAGAAAAATCTGACGATTGGCAAAGGAAGGAGCTAGTCTTCTCAATGATTAATAAGTCTGTGTTAGTTTGACTCGTCCCAATGAGTTCTTTAATTTCATATTATGACCGGGAGAATAAGGAGAAACTCAGTCGTAAGAGCTCCTCCATAGTTAATAAGTAAACCTTTCATATCAACTTTAGTATCGACTTTGTGCTTGTTTGACTTGTCCCAATGAATCCTTTGGTTACATATTGTAACCAGAAATATCTGACGGTGGAAGAGAGAGGTAGTCATGAGAAATTCTCAACGACTAAAAGTAAACCTTAAGCAGGTTTACGTTTGAACTCGTTTGAGTTGTTGCTATAAGTATTACTTGTTTTTTTAGTTTTTTTTCAAAGTATAAATTATTTTTATTACATAATTACCTTAGAATTTCCCTTTTTCCCCTCCACAATAACCATAGATGAAAAAATTTCACTTTGAGCATGTGTAGCGGCCTCGCATCCTTTTCTTAACAAATTTTAGGGGTCTGTACCTGGAAACAAAAAAAGGAATCACTTATAAATTCTCTCAAACATCCATCCCTGTGTATGTCACAATCATTTTTCTCAAAAATTTTCAGCGTAGAAAATTGAAACTTTGCATAGTGATAAAGTATATCAACCCGCACATATCGCAACTACTAATAGATATTAAAATTATTTGTAAGGAAAGTTTAGAAAGAGCAAATGAAATTAGGAAGTTAGGAATTTTGTATACTTGTTTTAATTTTTTTTTTTTCTCAGAACTCTATGAGCATAAAGTTTACTAAAGACGCTAAGTGATAGCGGTAGCAATACCAATATCGTAATATTCACCAAGTCATGGTGCTTTTTTATATCTACAATATCCAGTTAGAAATCAATGTTCTATATGTTGCTCGAAGATATAAACTATTGCCATAACAAATTTCATCAAAATCCTTGCAGTAAATTTTGCATGATTGAAGAAGAAATTAACACAGAAAGAGACAGTAATTCTAAAAAGAGTTTTTTTTTAATTTCGTTTGTTGTGTAGAATATAAATTTATGGACATTACAGACAGACATAATATTAAATTAATTCCAAAACATTTTTTCAACAATATTTTTAGTTCCAAAAATATTAGTCAAATTAAAAAATAGAAAAAAACAACCAAATAAATGCTTGAAATTTATTTAAATTTCAATAACTCTAATAACTAAACTTACAATATTTATACGCCTCTGAAAGCTATAGGGGACAATCCATTTACATTTTAACAAATAATAGTAATCCGTGTAGAAAGCGTAATCATCATCATCATCATCATCATCATATATATTAATACGCTAAGGTTAAGATGTTACACTCCCTTTTTAGAAAAAACCTCACAACTAATCCACATAAATTATATATCATTTTATAGATAATTGCTTGCTCTACCGGCATCCACAACTAAAAAATTTATTATTGCTATTGTTTATGCAAATTAATTAATTATTAAAATTATATACACAAAACAGCAATGCTGCCATCTAACGGCTCAACGTCAATATGATTGACGGTCGGTAAAATTTTTGTTTAATTTCAAATCCACTCACGTATAAATAAAGTGGCGCTTTAGCTCAATGCTTTTAATACTTGCGCCTCTATATGTCAATTTTATTAAAATATTTTTTTGATCTGTCATCTGAGCTTCATAATGGAATAAATAATAATGCGAAGACTTCGCACGGGTCACGCTAGTATTATCTATTCATGATTTTTATAAATACTTAAGAGTATATGTAACTGTCGTAATGCCATTCCGCTCGTACTTTACAGATTTTATCTTTTTACGCCGCTTCTAACTTACCTATACATAATACAACGAGGCGTATTCCTATCGCTGAATGTAAAATAACTTTCATAACTTCAAGCAAATTTGCTCAGCCTTTCACATCGAGAAATAATATATAAACCCGTAATTCTGAGATAATTAAGAGTTGACAGTTCCATTACGTTTCCCTAATAGTTGTTGTTTGTTGATTTAACAAAGAAAAAATTATCTCGTGTTAGTGACGTGACGGTGTGTGGCTCTCATTATTGTTATCTTACTAGCTATACCGACGCGTCCACTTCGAATAGAATTCCGTATAATAAAAGTTGTTAGGAATTTTGTATGCTTCTTTTAATTGTTTTTTTTTTCTCAGAACTAAACTAAAGTTTACTAAAATCGCTAACTGATAGCGATAGTAATACCAATATCGTAATATTCACCAAGTCCTGGTGCTTTTTATATCTACAATATCCAGTTAAAAATCAATGTTCTATATGTTGCTCGAAGATATAAACTATTGCCATAACAAATTTCATCAAAATCCTTGCAGTCAATTTCGTATGATTGAAGAAGAAATTAACACAGAGAGAGACAATAATTCTTAAAAGAGATTGTCTGACTTCTGTTGTCATTCGAGACATTAAGTCAATCAATCTTTAAACAATATTATCCATGCACGGAATTCACTCCGTTACATTATTATTAAATATGTAGATATATTATTTACCCAAATAACAGTAAACACTGCAATAAAATAGTTGCAATAGTTTTCAGAAGCTGGTATTGCACACATAGTTAAAAATCTGGAAATGGTAATGTTTCTGACAATACGAACACGCTTCATTACGTGTATAATTAAACATGGGAGTTTATTGATTAATGTCTTTGTTGCCTTTATCAGACGAAAATTTTGGAGCATGATTTTAAAATTGTAAATCTCAGTTGCAAGTTCAATCAATTTCAATTTTATCGACAATGTCGAGGAATAACATTAAACCTACCGCCCCGCCCCATTTCTTTCCCTTGATGTTTTTGAAAACAGTAAGTTATTAAAACTATTAAATTAACAATGAATTAATTGAACTTTTCATAGGTCTCTTTGAGCTTAATATTAAATATTTATGGAATCTTACACAGCTTTCCATATATTTCCTGATCGAAACCAAAATCTTCTCTAACTGTGCAGTTAGTTTTTAATTCATAATAATATTTTGGCAACTCGCGTAAAGGAAAATTAACAATTTATTATTAACAAATTTCAAGGGAATTAATGTATGAAAGTGGTCGAAACATTTCAAATTTTGGCAAGGCTTCAAGTACTCTGCAGCGTTTTCTTCATCGTAATTAAAAATGACAACTTATTAGGAAATAATTATGAGTTAAAAATAAATGAATATGTTGGTAAATTGGACATAAAAATAATATAAATGACTGAAGTGAACATTGAATTCAGTTATTCAATTCAATTTATTATATTATATACATATAATTGAATTTTTAAAACTCTTATTACTGAGTCATCATCGCCAATAAGGGCATGTAGCAAATAAATATTAAATCGATTATTATCCACTTTTAAAAATATTACCCAAATACATTGAAAATATAATATTTATCTCAATTAATATTGGCAATGATATATGGTCTTAAATAGGTGTTTACATAAAAGTACATTATGTCAAGGATTGAAATTTGGAACTTAATGAGAGCTTTCGTACTATGAAAAATAAGATATTTTCGGACAAGTTACTTGCGGGCTTGAATGCAATAAGTTAAATTTGGAAATATGAGATCAAGGAAATTATGCTACTCACTCTGGAATCAGCCAAGGTAGAATTTATATCCTTTTTTGTTTCTCGTTATTATTTATGATTTGCCCTCAGTTGTAAACAATCATCGTTGCATGTTTGCAGACGATTTGAATCTATTCTCTGGAGAAGAAAAGTAATCTGTCTATGAGCTATATCACAGTGATATAAACTCAGTATTTTCATGGAGTCTGAGAAACAAACTACAATTTAATGTACTCATATACGTAATGATAAGGTAATTACAACATGTGCGCTTGATGCAGAATTACAAGTTAAATGGAACGGTGCTTAAAAGGATATTACCTGTGCGGGGTCTCGGTGTAATTATAGTTATCTAATATTTCATGATCGTATAAATGATATCTATTAGAGAGCCTGTCTCCACACGAAGAAACTTATATACTTGTGTTAGAAAAAGCACTAAAGAAGTTTAATGGATATTTATATAAAAAAATATAAAGGGTATCTAAAGATATCTTACTGTGAAAGTTATCTTTTTTTTCCTTTAAATTATAAAATGGGCTCGGTTGTATGTAATTCACGTCAATTCTGACGGGAATTGCTTTTGATAATGTATTTTTTAATTATTAAATACTTATATTGATAACCCCTCTGTCTCGGATTTGGTAAAGCTTTACGTCCCTAATTGTTTCTTGAGAGGATGAAGTCATAATTTTTCTCATCTGCCTTGAGCGCATACGAATATTCTCCAACGTCACCAGTTTTAACGCACTTATGTCAATTGCGAGAGGCGTTAAATCTTAAAATTTGTTTTTCTCCATTGATTGTTTTAGGAATACGTTTATGGAGTTGCTTGATAGTTCATGTTGGATAATTGGATAGTTTTTTTTCTTTCATTTATTTTTTTTCCGCCTTTTGTTTTCTTAGTTAGGATTTATGTTATTATGTGTAATTTAAATACTGGATCTAGATCTTTGGATCTTTGGATTACTTCTGGATCTGGCGCTTTGAGGTAACCAGTAAGTTTGATATGGGGTTTTTATGATAAATAAACAAATAAACATAGTAAATATATACCAATCTATAAAGCGGAAAAATTGTTCCTTTATTTGCTTATTCATTCTAGAACAACACGTTGTATTTTGAAATTGTTTTAGTATTAGAAAGTCCATATTTGAATTCTATAAGCTCAATTATTTTTAAGTTTTATTTTTTATTCAATTGTTTTCGTATTAGAAATCCCATATTTGAATATTATAAGCTATTAATGTTCAATTATTGGAAAATTATAAGTTATATATTTTCGTGGTACATTACAAGGGATCAAAAAAGTAATAACCAATATAACAGAAGTCGGGAAACACTGCTTAAAATGTGCAAGATGGTGGCTGGCTTATTTACTGACAAATCATCCCGGGTATTTCCGCCGATATACTCCCGATTCCGGTACCTTATGTAATTTGGTAAACGGAGTTGAGGCGTTCAGTGATCGCGAGATTGAGAGTAGCATAAACAAGATAATTTTACGCGAGCGACACCGGGGAAACAGCTATTATAATACTATCACTATAACTTTAAACGGAGTTGATAAGTATACATGAACTCTTTGTATTTCAATTATTTTTTATGGTTTTGCATTCGGTGATTAAGATTAAAAAATTACATAAACTGACATAAACTAACACATAAACTAACAAAATTTGGACGGAAAATTGAAGAAAATTCAAGTATTGTAAATCGTAAATTCGATCTCAATGTTAACTAAAAATGAAATATCTGTTTAAGTGAAAAAGTAAGACATCTTATTAAGGTTTATTAAGAGATCTTCACTGATAACTTATAAAGAAAAGAGGGGAAATCTTTTTTTCAAACTGCAATCAAATTGAAATTTAGATAAAATTTATCTTTGTTCGGTTAATAAAAAATTTACTCAAAACTTCATCCATTATAATTCTCAAAACTCAAAACTTCATCCATTATAATTAAAACTTCATCCATTATAATAATGCCATTGTGTTTAAATTTATTCAAATACCGCAAGCGTACAGATAGTTATTACGATCTAATCAGAGCAGATAATTATTACGATCTAATCAGAGCAGATAATTATTACGATCTAATCAGTGCGATCTAATATTTAAAAACATCAACTTTTTATCTTTTAAAATAAGAGGATCTACTCAATAACTTTACTTATAATTACATTAATTAAAAAGTCCTTAATAATATTCCAATATGGGTTATATTTTATTTATACAGTATAATATTTTAACGTAACCATTTAAATACAATATTTCCTCTTCATTCATTTTCCTCCTCATTAATTCATTTGCAATGATATCATAATAAACTGCCCTGAATTTTTAACATATTTAGTTTCTTTAGTTTCCAGTTACGAAAGAAAATTTCCTAATTAAAAATGAAAAAGTCTTAAAAAGTAATTAGAATAAGTTGTAAAGATATTTCATCTGAACGAAACTAATTTTACCCCAAAAATAATTAAATGTCTTTTGAGAAAATTCTTAATGTACCGCTTATTCAATTAATATAAATTAAAATTAAATATGTAAACAGATTTAGAGAATAAATTAAGAAAGATGAGAAAGAGCGAACTTCTAAACACTGAGAGTGAAAAGTTAATTCCCTGAAAAATCTCTGCTGAATTTTATGAATAACTTACAAAATATTCAAATTATTTCAGAAGATATGTTGCCTCTATTATATATATATATATATTATAATTTACCTTTATTACGGGCCTCATTTATAACTTAACATCTATTACACAGATATTAAACAAGGTCGTTCTGTTAATTATTTACTCAACGGTACCCACATTTAATTATGGAAGCTTATTTTATCCAGTTGATAATATTGACTTATAATCAGCGGTCTCTATAAGCTCATTCTTAATATCAGCGGTCCCTATATTTAAATAGGGAAGTTTATTTTATCTGGCTGATAATGTTAGCTTATAACATTGATAAATTATTTACTCAGCGGACCCCACATTTAAATAGGGAGCTTATTTTATATAGCTGATAATATTGGCTTATAATATTGATAAATAGCGTTCCCGTGGACATTTGTAAAATATTATCAAATTCTAATCGGTGTTTACTTAACATGGATCTAATTGATATAATTGGGTATGATTTTATTAAATTAACGATAAAGTTGAAACTTATTTAACACTAGGTTTAATAATTATAAAAGTAAGCTTTTTCAAATGTGCTTCGTATTGAAATTTAAAATTACCATATTTTCTTTTCTGGTAAACCAATTATAATGTAATAAATGTTGTACATTACTTTAGGTTCTACCCTAATTACTCATTCAAGAATTTAATAATCAAAAACAATCAAGTACGAATGGAACTCGTATCATGAGTGTCCTGTACACATTAAGGTACTTGTAAACATTTATGGGTGCATAGCATTTCTATTAAACTATTTAAAAATATTAATTTTTCAAAACGTAAACATTTGGGCTACTATACCTGTTTTAAGCGAAAAATCATTGTGCATATTTGAAAAATTAAAGGATCTAGGATAATTACTATAGTTTTTCTGTAAACGTCTATTCAGATTATACCAATGTTTTTTTTTATAAATTTTGGTTCAATAGTTTCCGAAATAAGGAGAGGGAAAATAGTAATTTTTTTATGTTTTTTAGAATATCCTTTTGAATATACTAAGTAAAACTATGAATAATTTGTGTGAACATTTAAAGAACATGTATAAGTATTTTATTTACCCCTCTTCAATTTTATTAATAGTTTATATCAGTTAGCTAATGTTAAGAATGTCGGTTAAGAAAATAATATAATAATGCAAGTATATGTGTCGCAAAATTTCTTAAAAAATCGGCGATAACAAATGGACAGGTAGACACGTGAGTGTCTTTTGAGGTAGTGAATCTTAAAAAGTAAAAAAAATTCTTTTTAGGTGAACTTAAGTAATTTTATATAAAACGCAATCTTCAATGCACATAGATGCAAATTCTATGGTATTTTTTAGATCTAGAATAATATGAAACATATTCCAATTATAATACAATATATATTAGATAGTAATTCTGTTCTTTATGCTGCCAATTTAGTTTCTAATTACAATACAATAAGTTATCATATTTTAACTTGGTTAATAACGGTTATTTTTTGTAACTTCAATTTTATATGAAAAAAAAGAAATAGCATCGAGATAAATATTATTAAGTTATAGCAACAAACCGAGATAAAATATAAAACTCATAGCAACAAACCGAGATAAAATATAAAAGTCATAGCAACAAACCGAGATAAAATATAAAACTCATAGCAACAAACCGAGATAAATATCAATAAGTAATGCACATATTAAAGTACTCTCTATGTCACCGCCCACCAGCATCAGCTTCGAGGCCAGTCGGCATCATGATTAAAGTTGGTCAGCGCCATGATCGGTGCTTCATTTTGCAATGAAGATTACTTAAATAATTAGTTAATAATAGGAACGATTTAAAACCTGCTCCAAAACTAGATTTGATTTTTAACGTGTCAAATAATAAGTAAGTCGGATTGTAAATTTTAAAACGCTAACACAAACAAATTTATATAATTTGTTAAAAAGTATATTTCTCAGGTTTCGTAATATCCGTGTACCACAGTCTTAAAGATTCCACAATCCTGGACCTACGAGCACATGATTTTTGCAGGTTGATGCTTCATATGGAGATGCCATTAACTGTATAGCAAAATTTAGAAAATAATGTAAAGCCAGGTACCACACGTAAAGTTGATATTTATATTATTATAAAAACGTACAGTGACGGTAAATTTTGAAGTGAAACTTCTTTGGGCGCGATGAGGGTAAAATATCAAGGTCGAATTTTATGCAACATCCTCGATGTAACGTTTTCGATGTAAAGTGTATCATGCACAAAAACAAGCAAAAATGTTACTCGCTACTGCTGACGGCTGTTCTATACGATGTGTGTGTTAAAATTAAAAAATGGTGCACACTACTACTATCAGCTATTTTATACGTTATGTGTGTATTATATATGTGAAAACTAAACTATCAAAATGTCGATTCATTTATATATTTTGATTAATTTATTATATATAATTTTGCGTGTATTTCATCCATTGCAAAACTAACAATAAATGTATTTAATTTAATTATAAATCAACTATGAACCCGCACATATAGTTGGCGTAGATATAATTTGTAACATAAGCAATAAATCCCGACTTGCTTTAGCTGCCTTTATACGTTTTCAGCTATTGGCTTAATAAAATGTCAATACAAATCGACGTGAACATCTAATAAGATTTTAATAGATGTTCACGTCACACACATACACACACACACACACACACACACATATATATATATATATATATATATATATATATATATATATATATATCATATTTAGAACCTACACCTGTCCGAAGTTTCCCCAATTGGGAGAACAAATAAATGTAATGTAATTATGTTAATAGATGTTATGTGAAATATATGTGGGGCTTAAAGTAGGGACTACATTGTAAACTTTAAAGGGAAACTTATATCCGTTAGGACGGATCTGATTAAGGGGGAGCGTTAAAATATTTATTCTATGACATTAAAGCCCCTTCCTGTATAATCCGTGTATTCTGTATCCGTGTATTATATATATATGAGAATACCTAAACTGTAACGTCGTCACCGCACTTTTTCTTTTTCTTATTCTGCTCAGTGGTATTAAGAGTTGTGCTGGCTATTTGTCCAGATTCCTCCTCAATATTATTTAAACAGAAATGATCCGTTTTGAAATAATATTTACCTGAGTATTGTGAAACGGGTTGAAACTGAAACTTAGTAACCTTCAACCATAAATATGTTGTTTTTTTAATTATATTCTCCGATCAATTTATTAATCATGCTTTTATTAGGCCGACATATATATAAATATATATATATATATATATATATATATATATATATATATATATATATATACATATATATATATATGTGTGTGTGTACATATAGTTACATTATAAAAAAATTAAATCAGTGCTCTTTTCATTAGTTGAAGTACTTAAATTACTTTAACTATATCTGAGGTATTATATTTTATTTATGGTGGTCAGATATTATTGTTTAAGTATTTTAGAATATGTTTCTCTTTCTCGCTCTCTCTATCTGCCGCTTTACCCCTTACTATACACTTCAAGGTTAAGATTGCCAAGAAGTTTCACTTCTGTCACGTGTGTTGAGTTACGCGCATCAGAATTTTTTTTACAGTATTCTATTAAATCTTCTCATTAAGGCATCTGATTCGACAGAAATTGTATAATAAAATTATGGCTCCATTTAGCTTTTGTGAAATATGAAGCTTCAAATTGACGTGCAGTGTGATCCTACGTATTAATCTAGTAAGAACAGTATACAGTCTGGGTGTAGTGTAACATAATAAATAAACTTGAGTACTCACATAAACCACGAGAAAGTACCCACATACACCTTATTATGATTATTTTATTTCAGAAAAACCTCTGAACAGAATGGTATTTTAAAACAGCATGCTGTGAATTTTATGGGATATTTTGGAATTCAAATTATTAGGATATCGTGTTTATTTTATGTCCTTATCATTTAAGCTATAATTATATTGCATTACTCAGCAAATGAAATTATAGAAGTATAACTGGCTAAATTAATCTCGCTTACTGAGTGTTCGTTTCGTGAATCACGGCTCATAAACAACAGTTGATTGTGATTCATGTTTATTTATGACGATTAGAAATCAAGAACTTTATGTAACTCTGGGAATATATAAATATAATTTATACCATTTTATTTTTTCTTATAATCTTTAAACGATTACCAATTTTTCTAAATAATTTCAAATTATTGTTGTAAATTTTAGAAATAGAAAAGAATGATATGCTATTCAGAGTCCCGTACCCAAAATGAAAAACGAACCTTTCTTAGATCATACACATGTCTGTCAATTCGTTTGTCTTAGTTAATTTTCTTGGAAAATACGCAAGGTTAAACTTGAAATGGCATAGTTTGAAATGGCATGTAATCTTATTAACCCACAAATTTTCGCCTAGCTAATTTTTTAAAATATTCTTATAAGAATTAAACCCTTTTTAATTCTTAACTCTTGCTCAATAAAATAGATTTTTTTAAGTTCCACACGTCATGTGAAGTATTATTTGAAAGGGCTGGTTATGAAGAGAGCAAAAATCGTTTTTTTTAATTTTAATTTACCAATAAAAAAATTATAAAAATATGGAGAAATAGGGAATTCCCCTATACTTTACTTTCGGGACTACTGAGCCAATAATCATGAAAGAATCGTTTAAATAAAGTCTGACTAGGACAGACAGAAAAACTGAAGCGATTATCCTGGATCTTATAATTTCTGAAATATTCACCATGTTTTTAATAGGTACAGGATAGAGCAAGCAACATATTTATGTTGTGAAAAATTTATATTTGCAAAGAGTTCAATGGAAGTACTATGTACCCTTGAATGTTTCTAAGAGCCTAAATGCGTACGAAACACTCGCAATGAGATTACTTTATCTACTTTTTTGCTGACATAACAAATTAAATTAAAATAAAAATAATTTTCATGCGTGTTCAAAGATACTTTTTATATGGCTCCAGTAATAAACTTGGTTAAAGAATACACACACACACACATATATATATATATATATATATATATATATATTTATATATATATATATATATATATATATATATATATATATATATAACTCCTCTCCATACACACTTTTCATTTTACGATATTTAAATATCTAGAAAAGATTGAATATTCAACACATTTGGCGTTAAGTTTGTACAAACTCATTATTACTTCATTTTTATTCATAAGTAAATGTAAATGACTACGTGATGTTATATTATATCTACTATATTTAATTCTTAACCACGACCTAGGTTTCCTTGTATGACAACATCTTCAGGTAGGAAATTGGAAGAGATTCAAAATCTCTAGAAAAGATATCACGAAAAAAATTATTTTTCTTTTTCCAAGAAAAAATTATTTTCCCACACGTATAGGGAGTACGTCTGGCTGATAAGATGTGCAATTTAAGAAAAAAAGTCATAAGTTTAATGGCAAGATTTCCTTTCAACCATTTTGTTAAGGGGCTCATTTTCGATCGAATTACCTTTTACCCTTTTTTGCTATGAAGCTCGACTAGATCGACTAGCATAGACATTTCAAGTAAAGTATTGAACCAGTGAATACAATTTATACTACTCGTTAACATACCCTTACATAACGAACTACCCCATCGAACATCGCTAACACTCTCACCAGTCAGTTTACCCTGTCCAACCGTAACGCCTCTTCCATCACATAGATCAATGGGGCACCGAACCGCAGTCCATCTAACATTCAGTATACGACCTTAAGCTCAGCGTTAAAAGCTCTTGTTATTTAACCGTAAACTTTACTTGCAAACAAGCTGTCCTATTTGTACCGCAATACATTACCTTACCCTCCACAGATCCTGGAGTCTTGCCTCACCTCGTACCTTTTTGCCTATACGTTGCCCATTCAAGCCCCATGTATAAGAGGCTTTATTCTATTTAATGTGTATCCCAAGATCCTTTTAAATGAAAAAGATTTTTGTAGTACGCAAAGTTTTGGAGCGAAGTCTTAACGTAAACGCTTTTGCTTATTTAGTTTGTGAGCGAACGGCTACGAAAAGTTTGTTTAAAAGACGTGGTACGCTGCAGGACTGTTCTCTTAATTAATGAGTTAAAGATTTAAACTAGTCCCTTAGCAAATGGGCTATTCATGTATTTCTAGTTTCTAGATAAAGCAGAAAGGTGTAAAAGCTCGTTAAGTAGAATTACATGTGTCCTATCCTTAGTCATACAATTTTATACAATAATTCCTAGTAAGAAATCGATAGTAAATATATGTATATATATATATATATATATATACATATATATATATATATATATTTGTATATATATATATATATATATATATATATATATATATATATCATCAGAACCATTTTCTAGAGGAATTTTGATGCATGTTTCTAATAATTATTTCTTGTTCGGATAACATTTTACCAATTTTCCCATAATCACGGCTGTTTCTTGCATGACCTATTCACTTTTTTCTTTATAATTAATATATAATAAATTTTGTTATATACTATTTGATAACTAATCACTTTTGCATCAGCAAAATTTGTCCTAATATTAATTAACTAATATTTTTAACTACAGAACACACTTTTATATTTTATATGCGTTTTTACAACAATGAGCAATCGTAAATATATTAACTCTACCACCCCTAAACCGTAATTTGCAAATCAGAAAACTGGGTACTCCGTTTAATTCAAAATAGCAAGGCGAGTATTTTTTACCGAAAAGTGTTAGAACCAGATATTATTGCAAAAGAATAAAAATCTAAAATTATCACAACATTAAGAACATTAATAAAAATATAATAACTTTTTAAAATTTTTTTTTATTTTTTATTTATCAACAAACCATGTCTCTTTTAAATTTTGGTTAAAAAGAAACTCGATTATAGTAAAAATAATATGAAAACAACTTCACATTAAAATATAACATGACATTTTTGCAAGAACTTTTTTTCGCGTGAAAATGTTTTTAAAATCGATATAAGTTAGGCAATCGCGCACAAATAAGGAACAATTTTCCTCAAAGTAATTTCGAAATTCAATAGCTTGGTTAAATACGGATGTAGTGTGGCCATCTTGATCTCGTTTTGAAATGGAAGGATGAAATATTATGCAAGTATTACTCCGACATCCCCAGTAGCCGGATGTTGCGAATTGCGTAACCAAAGTGAACACACAATTTTCAACCGATTTATTCGACATTTCCAAGTGGTACTCAAATAATTTCAAAGCTGTATATATTCTATTTCCCATACTTTTAACCCGTATTTTATAAATGTTAGTTACAAATTAATTAAATAGTTGAAAAAAATTTTAATATATTACACGTTTGATGTTTTGATGAAAATAACTGCCGCAATTTCTTCTTTTAGATAACTTTTATCGCCACAAAACACGCTACGGTATGTTTATATAAAAAAAAATTGTGAAATTAAAACATGAAAAACATGAAATTCTAGTTTTATTTTAATTCTTTAACTGCCAATACCATTTAAATGTAAAAATAGAAAATTGTTAAAATATTATGCTTACATGGATAAATTATAATAAAATATTAATAAATATAGTACAAAATCGAAAAAAAAATTGATAAAATGGTTCATATGGTTGTGATCACAACCATAAGAACTTTTTTGAATTTTTTGAGTCTTTGTTATAAATTTTGTAGAACCGCCAAAGTTAAGAAAATAAAACATTTATTGAATGATATCGGTCTCTTTCTTTTTCTATATTTTTTGGGTGCTATTTGACCCAGAAATAATGTGGTATATCTTTAAAAAAAGTGGTTCAGTTAATGACATTATACACAAGAACTTGGGTTCCAATTTTAGGGGAAATTTTTGAGATATAAAGATGTTTTTAATGCCATTAGTGGATGTAAAATAAAACCTTCATAACAACCGAGTTCAAAAATTATCCATAGTCTTAAACATCTTCAAAAATTACAGACTATTTTCCCTTTTCAAAGACTGAGCCTAAAAAATTGAGAATAACTGCGATAAAATTTACATTGACTAATAATTTTTAATATGACCTTAATTGAAATATTTATTCATAATAAACTATTCAATTATGAAATTCTAAATTATACCCACGACTATCAAAATTCATTCAAAATTGTATAGTTGTTATTTTGTTATTACAATATATTTTTACGAGCATGAATACTGTAAATCCAAAGGCATTGTACATATTTTTCTATGCCTGTATATCCTTATATAATTGTGCAAGACACTAATATATTACATCACTGCTATCTGTTGAAATCATTAACAGTTTGAGAGTTTTGAATGATGTCGAAAACTGTTAGGTTGTACTTTAGATAATCAACGTCAAAGAAATGGATACATTCACTTTAAACGGTAAATGATGTTATAAATTCTATTATTAAAAGAAAAGATGTGTTTCATCAGTTTTTTAATGAAAAAATTTTAGCTAGCCGAATTTTGGTAAAAATCGTATTTAATTTCCAAAAAAAAATAGTTTTAGTTGAAAAGATCAATATTTCGATCAATCTTTCCTACATCATCACACCTCCATCTCACTTGTACACTACTTTCATTGGTCACACCAAAAATACACATAAAAGTATAATAAACCTTCGGGTCTCGTAATTTTAAACTCAAATTTGATTAAATTTATCGAAAAGAAATGTATACAAACGCCTATGCAAAAGGCAACAAATCTATACAAAGGCCAAATACGGCTAACTCATGGACTTGCTGATTCAGAACGAAATTTTTGAAACTATAAAATGTAAGAACTTGAAATTTGTACATAGTTTTTTCGTGGCTTCTAAGTACTTGTTAAAAACGGATTTTCCATAATTAATTCGTGAAAAGTGGGAAAATGTGGTTTGAAAATTTTATGGGACTTTGAAATAATTAAAGGCTTGAAAATTTGTACAAATGCTCAGATTGATTCTTATATAAAAAGGGAATAAAACATAATGCAGTCATAGCTTGTTTACTCTCGGGTAAAGTCGGGGCGAAGAGTTTGGGAGTATGTATATAGTTACATAAATAAAATTTTAGCAATTAGAAAAGAATTTCTGTTAAATGTAATTTTAATGAATTATATAAGAAATACTAAAGTAATAATTACCACTATATTTTTATGTTCATGAATTTTCGGCAGCAGTTCAATTATCTAAATAGTGCTACAAACCAAATAACTCACAATTTTCAGAAATAATAAGATAAAAGTAATAAAATCTCGAAAAAATCTCGTACTAACTAAACTATTTACAACCATTTTCCTACCACGCTATTGGTAATGAACTAACTTTCAGGCGCACTTCTCTCAACAGCGAGTTTCCCTGAAATGCTAATGCCAGTATTAATAAAAAATTGAAGAGATGGTTTCAAATTTAATTAGAGCTAACTATTCAACAACTCTTCTCTCAAATACAAAATATTTTTAGACTTTATACATGACTATTAGGGATAAAGAGACATAGAAAAATAATTAAATTTCACCAAACGAATCACACAATGAACCACACCAGTAAAAGTGTGACCCAGTCACAATTTAATACTAAATAAACCGATCTCTTATTAAATCATAAACATTGTTTGACGATTTCTCATCAACAGACTTATCCGAGTTATAATAGAAAAGAGTAACCGGAAAAATCTTAGTTAACAAACAATTTAACCAGAGCAAAGGTGCTAAAATAACAGTTATCTTTCTCTATTGCATGCGCAGCTTAACAGTTAACTTTCTAATGTATGAAAGAAAATTTCAGTTTTTTTTTTGTTTTCACCTCAGAAAATATTTTTATGATTATAAATAAAGAACACAAATATCTTATAATTTGTTTTATGAACCAATGGGAATATCCTATAATTTGTTCTGTTTCAATCCAATTAGTTTCTTTTCAGTTCTTATTATCAACCATATAACTCAATGACGAAATGGGTTATCGAGTTCGAAAATCCGTTATTGTTTTATTCGTTCCACTGAACAAAATTAAATAAAAAAGTTACTTTTCCCTTCTCAGTTCTTGATCCCTTCATATTTTATAAGGGCACTTACGTACAGACATACATATGAAGAGACTCCACTAAAATTCCCTTTGAAAACATCTTTCTTCATATATTTGCATTAACATCTCCAGGATACTAACGCCAAACTTCCATTTTTTAATAAAAGTGCAAATGGAAAACCTTAAAAATCAAAACTTTTGTTTAACGTTGAAGCCGAAAACTTTGTACGAAACAAATGTACCTAAATGATTACGACCCATGATTATTCTCCGTCGGCCACCAACCGGAAGCAAACAAACGATACGGACCCACAAAACGATATAATATAAGCCCGCACTCCGCAAAGAGGGATGGACTTTAATAAATTCTTCCTCGAGAACAACACCCAGCCCGGGGCGCATCGCAAAAGGGCCACAAAGAGGTAAACTTCAATAAATTCCCTCACCTCATTTAACAGTTTTTTACCGCACAAACGGTCCTCGCCGTGGACGCGTTGAATCCTTTTTTATGTACGGTGGTCAATACCTATTCGTGATTGTCAGTACCAACTTGCTGCAGGTATAAAACTATTGGCAAGAGTCTCAATAATATTACGTATTAAGTAGCTGGGAAACTGTAAGTGAAGAACATATAATAAAGAACATAAAATAAAATTATAACAGAGTGAATTCTGTGCACTGAAAATATTTTAAAATTAGTGATTGATTTAGGGTAAAGAATGATAATAGAAGCCAGAGAACCTGCTTTTTGGAATTTTTGTCTTTATGTTAATTTGTTTGTCAATAACGCAGGAGACTGTAGGAGACGGTTTATACCCAAGATAAATATATGAGAGAGAAAAAATTCTAACAACTTTTCTTGTTCCTAATTTCCCGCGAATGAATCAGTGAACACAGCTAGTATTTTCTCGTAACTTATCAGAAATAATAAGGCCCTGAAATATGTTTGATCTCTATGAAATTCAGCCCCTGGTTATATGAATGCATCGTTGTGTGTACATACCGAATTATTACTACTTTTACATCAAAACATAAGGCTAAATGTTAAACCTCTATCAAACTTTGTCTCACGAAAAATTCTATGCGAATTAATGAGAAGTTCTATGTTTATTTACTTAATACAGTAATTTATTTCCTTATAGAAAAATTTAAGTATGAACACAATTAACAAGACTTGTTAATCAGGACAAATCAGAATAATACAATATATAGTAACTTTTTTAGAATATAATAAATGTGTAAAATCCTGATAATGAGAATTCACCTCGTTTACAAGAAAGCTTCATTTTATCCAAAATTTAAAAAAATCTCTATCACAGCCCAGTTTACAGTGCATGAGTATTAAAATTTCGGATATTTCCGAATTATTACTCGTAATATTTAATTATACTTTCGAACTATATTTCAAATAAGAAATGTTTAACTCAGATTTGTACTATCGCGATTTAAAACCACAAAATTTTTACTTTTAAGGCTTTTAAGTCAAAATGTATTCACTTGTTACACGTACGGTTTGCTTATTGTTTACAATATTCAATAGGTACGAAAATCACGATGTTATTATTAGTTAAGGTTGTTTGACCATTTCCCACAGAACGCTCTTTTGAACGACTTGGGATGGGAATTTTATTTCAATTTACTGGATATTAAAATCACATTTAAAATTATTTTTGAAACGTAAATTAGTTAAGTATAATGGCGTAATTTTATTTTAATAAAATTAAAAAAATATTTTAAATTATATTGTGGAGAAATGAATAATAGTGCAATATATAATTTATATAACAATTTATAATTCAGTTGTCGTTTATGATGGCATATTAAAAAAAATAAGGTAAGCAGAGGAGTGGTTCATAGGTATGAATTCAAATGGTGTAAGCAGATAAACTGTATATTGCAATTTGATAAATTAGTGGACGATTCTATATAAAAGTTTTGAACACTTATTCTAAAAATGATTTTGCTTTGCTCTAAAAAATTTCAATTTTCTTTTGAAAATGTTTAAATTCGTATATTTTTTCTGTTGAAGTTTTCTTTATTTATACTTAATATAGTTAATATATCTTTTCTAATAATATTATTATGATGAGCATGTAAAAAAATGAAAAACGCCCAAATTCTGTATATATTAACTTCTTTTGAGCTATTTGTGATACATAGATCCATTTCTACCCTTTTGACTATAGATATTTCTAAAATTATTCTCTACTCTGCTTAAAATCTCGTTGGGATTAATGATTATTTTGGCTTAATAAGACAGACCACAATTTAATTAAAAATATTTAGTCTCCCCAATCAGATTAAAAAGCACCATTTTACGGTCACTATTTACATATGTTTTACTTCATTTTGACCATAAATTTAATTGTTCTTAAAAACTGTGATATAATTCGAGGGTTTGGCCATATATTTAAAAGGATATAGAGCCAAAGTCTTTTTTGCTTACCCTGTTTGAAATTGTTGAGAAGACACCTTGCATTAAACTAAAATATAATTAAAATTTTTTTTTTCGTTAAATGTTGAAGATTTGAAATACCTGTAAAAGCACCGAAGTTGAACTTTTGCCAAATCTTTCATAATAACCCTTTATTTCAATAACTAATAATAATATTATTTAATTATTAAGCGTTTTTAATGTAATTTATAAATATATGAATGAAGCACACGATTTTTTATTATTTATCACGATCCTATTTTTTGTCATTTTAAATAATAATAAATGTAAATAAACTATTTTTGTACCCAAAGTGGTCACGTTCTTCCCTTCAAAAAGTAACGAGCTTTTTCGTCAAATACCAATAACATACAAGTTTATTAAAAGCTAACACAAAAATGACCAAACATTTTTTAATATTTAAGCGGGTTATAAGTTTGAGTAGGAATAGAGTAAGTATATTTTCTTGTCTCATTCGCTGGTACAAAATACATTGAAAATTACTAAAAATAACGTCATAATTCAATATTGCCATCCTTGTCTAATCGGTAAGTTTAAACTTGTGTAACTCGTCCAGTTTTTAAGATTTGTCAAAAAAAATTTACTATTTATCAGATTGTGCCTTAAAATTATGATATATGAAGTAAAAAAAATGTTAATTATCCCATTCACAATTAACTGTACATGTTTTTATTATTCTGTATCAAATTGACGAAACGAAACATTTATGGAATTAATTTGATATCAGTCCGTCCGTTCGTTCGTCTGCCACAAATATTTTTCATAGAAATTATTTGACGAGAAATTTGTAATAGCCGTATGAAGTGGTAACCTAATTTAATATGAGAAGTGGAAACGTTTTAATTTCGATTTAAGAAAATAAAATGACTTTTTTTAGTACCAGCACGTGGATAAAATTTTTTTTTGTAAATTTCTTTAAAATTTTCCGAAAAAAACCCTCGTAAGTAGTTGTTCCTCAAGCTGTCTCGAAAAATGCACTAATTGGAGATCAAATATAAATTGACGTTTGAAATAAAAACAAATTCCGGAAGCGAGTTTGTACTATCAATAATTATTAAAGAAACGCCTCTAACATTAAAAATATCCATTTTGATCCGATTCAAAATGGTTTTCTTTTTTGTTAGTTAACGAAAGTTAATACTTAAAACTTTAAAAATTGACGTCATTTAGCACATTATAAAAATGCAGCTACTTGGAACCGATAATTGACGTTGAAAGTTTATTGACGTTTAAAAAATATGCATTAATAATTTAACAACTTTATTAACTAGCAGAAATTTAGACAAATATCTATCTCTGTCTCTATGCTATCTCTATCTCTTTCTGACGCCCGTAGTTAGACAAAGATAAATATGTTATTATAGTTGTTGTTTGTGTTGAAAGTTTGTGTTGAGAGCGAAATTCAAAGGCTATAGTTTTCTAAACGAACAGGCTTTTATGCTAACAAATACATAAACCATAATCGTAACAAATACCATAAATCCTATAACATCGTATCGTAGGGAAAACTAATCGCGCATGTATAACTTGTACTGGTCTATATTTTCTATTCTAATTTCCTTTTTTGTTTATATATATATATATATATATATATATATATATATATATATATATATATATATATATATTATACTTAGAACATAAATTTTGTTTAACAGATAGGAAGCTCGTCAATAAGTGAAAAAGTTCAATTTATTGAACAGAAAACAATCAATTTATTTTAATTTATCTTCCCAATCTCAATGTCTATTATATCAATAAACCGAGAAACGAACCTCTACGCCGTATCGAAGTTCCAACGCATCAGATAACCCGTTCAAACACACCTAATTACCGAGCAAACTATTCAAAAATTCGACTCCCGCACGCAGCCCGACTTCAAAGTCGCAGCCCGAAAATAGACGCAAAACCTGATTGATGTGCGGTGGAAGGCCAGCGGCCTACCCGAACGTAACGACGTTAAATTTCATAAGTCGCGGCGCGCTCCAAAGTACGAAAGCTAATATGCTAATAACGCCCGCGATAAGAACTTTGGTCGCGTGCGGTCGAGCCGTGTGCGTGACGCTCAAAGGGTCCCCTTGCCACTTCGGGGGCCCCACACACAACTTGGAGGGCCCCACACACCCGCCTCCCTCCGATATGAAATTGAGTTTTAATAAATTGGAATATAAACACGAATGTAAAATCTTTTTTTAGGTTCGTTATTTGATCGTTTGAAAACTACTAATACAGTTAATGTGAAGTTTTCGATTCTGATATATTATTTTTTTGTGTAATATATTGTGTAATCGATTCATCCTGTAAGTGAAAGGTAGACAATCACTGGATGATTTTTTGATGATTTCTGGTAAATTAGTTGTATCACTTAGGTATATATATATATATATATATATATATATATATATATATATATATATATATATCACATATATCAAGCTGGCAACTTATAAACCCGCCATCTCTGTACACAAACTTTTCAACTTTTTATATGTAACCAATAAAATCACTCGTTAATTATATAAGTATTATTGATATCTAACACTTGTCACCAACGTGTAGGCACCGCCTTAATATAAATCTTTGAGCCTTTAACTACAAAACCGGTGAAGTTCGATTTTGATACGTCTTTCGTCTTTAATTTTTCTATCACGTAAATTATTGGACATAGAGCGAAACAAATGGTAATTAGATGGCGAAAAATCTGGAGAGTACGGTGGGTGGAGCAGCATACTCCATCCAAGTGAAAGTAGTTTTCACGTGTTACCTTTCCACGTAGGTCGAGCATCGTCATGTAAAAAATAAACTTTGATTTGTTTGGAATGAAATTAAGCTGTGTCTGCTCAATTATTCACAATAAATATTAGATATAATTATACTGTTAGCTTGAAAGAGTTTCCAGTTAATAACTTAGTGAATAACTCCATTTATACCTCACCATGCACCAAAAGTATCTTTTGCCCAATATTATATTTTGGTCAAGGTACATATTTTTCTTCAGCTCCTGTGGACGTTTATTTTTACGCTAAAAATTAACATCAATTACCCACTTTTCATCTCATATTACCATATACCTTAGTTTTTCGTTAGTCCGATGGGAACTCAGTAGCTCCAAGCACACGTTTGCTCTCCTCTGAAGTTGAAAAAAATGCAGCTCATGTGGTAGCCAAACAGAATATTTTCACTTCTTTCTCAAAGCATGAAATCGTTTTTCCATTGTAGTATAAGAGCATGAAAACAACTCTACTAAACAACGTAAACTTAATCTGAGATATGTTTCAATAAGGCTTTTAAATTTTTCTAAATCAAATTTAGAAAGTTGCTTTGGATCAGGTTTATCGGACAAGTCAAAATTTCCTTCTCTGGAAGAAGTGCTTGGCTATGTCGTAAGAGGGCTTATCTTTACCCATCGTTGTGTATATATCGCGTGATGCTTCACTGGTTTTTCGCTCTAAACAATATCCTTAAAGTAAGAGTCCTCTAAGTTCACTTCTAAATACTTCCATTTTCAATTTATTCTTTACTCGCCGTTTACTCAATTGCAAACTGGACAGAAGTTTGAATGCCGCACTCTTTATATACCCTACAAGAAATATTCTGGAGACTTCTATAACGTTCCAGAAATCGGTATTTTTTGTTAGAAAGCATGTACTTTAAGGATTTTTACAGTTTATTTAATCGCTATATGGCATATCTGACATCAAACATTTACACTGCATCGTTTAACCCGTATTTCCCATTTCACCTATTTTTTATCACTATTCTGCAATGTAGAGGCGTAGACCAATGTTAAAAATGCAAAAGAAATCGGAAACATTATATTATTAAAACAGCACACTGTAGAGAGAGACCGGTTCAGTTATTGGCTGACGATTCCGAGTACTTCCACCGATAAACTTCCAACACCGACACTGATTCCATTTCGTGAATGAAACGAGGGCGTTTAGTTATTGCGAGGGAAAGAGCAGCATAATTAAGATAATTCTACGCAGATTAAACTATGAGACACAGCTAACTAATCTCATTTCCGGTGTTAGTAGCGCAACGCCATTTTCAGGTCGTTCCGGATTACAGCTATTCTTCTCAGAAACCATTTGACGTAGAAACTTGAAACCTAGCTAAGCGGTAAAGAATATTGATCAATATATATTTCAATTTACATTATTTTCTTCAGTTGCCACTTGGAAATATTTACACAAAAGATATGTAAATATTTCTAAAATTTTAAAAAGATATGGTCAAAAATATACCAGTTACGTATATCAAGGTATACTTTGCAGTTTAAATAAACCTAAGTATGTTCGGGATGAAAGTTTCGAGAATTCTAATCATAGTTAGCAAGTTTATTCGAGTAAAGTCTTAGTTTTTCTTTAGTTATGGCGTTAAAACATTTTTTTTTTACTTTGCCTAATTAAAATTAAGTTATTTAAATTATTTAAGTGCTTAATTACATTAATTTAAAAATAAGTTATTTAATTGCTTGATTAATTAATTTTAAAATTTAGCTATGCCCTCTTATATAAAATTATACATATCGAAATTTAAGTTTAACCGTTTTAATTATATTGGAGTTATATACCAACAGACAAAATAAAATCGTTGGTAAAACCGAAAGTATTCACTCCGCGTTTGTAATGTTAATAAACAAAATCAGTTTAAAAAAATAAAGGGCAAACAAAAAGAGCACAAAAAAAACAGAGGTCAAGAATTGTTGCTGAGCACAAAAAAAGCACGACAATATTTTTTATGGAAAGTTATTCATAAAAATTATACCAATACGAGTCGACAGAAAAAATATTAGCCAAAATCGGTAAAGAATTGCGACTTATAGCGCGTCGTTGTTCATACATAAGACCAACAAACTCATAGGCAAATTAAGATTATAAAAAATATTTAAAAAATTTAAAGAATATTATCACTTGCAGAGAAAGATCCCTTGTTTCTAAGAAGCTACATTAAAAGTTGATTAAAAGTGGCATTAACTTGCGTCATCATTAGTTCCACCATCAAAACTTCAGGCTGGCGTTACAGTCGATAATAACACAGTTAATTGTATACCGGATGGATCTGCAATTGCTATGGATAAAGGCTTTTCCCTATATTTAATGGAATACTGATGCGATAGAAAATTGCCACTAGGTAATATATTATTACTTTGCGATAGCATCATTAAGTTGATGAAAGTACCAACGCTAGTAATAAATGGATACCATCGTCGGTCGCCATAACCCACGTTTCGAAACATTGTAGTAGGTAAATTGCATTTCGCAAAATGCACCACGCCCGTTTTAACTATAACAATGTTTTAATAAATCAATTTTAATAGGTCTTTATTTATTTTTATGGTCATTTTTTCTATTTCTTTCAAACCTGAATGAAGGGTTATGAATATTTTGGTAATGATTAAATGGTAACTGATATGTAAACGTTTGTTTTCTAGGTTGATTACTTATTATTTTTCAATATAGATAGACTTCAATCGCACCATCAAACTTTTGGATTAATATAATTATCATAACATAAGAATAATTAAAACTAACTTATATTTTGAATTTTGAAGACTTGCAAAATAGAATTTCGAAATAGCTAAAAGGATATAAAAATTTAAAGCTGATTCACATACTTTGATATATATAGCGGCTTTTAGTTTAGTATTAACGATTTTTTTAATTACTAAAGTTGTTTAGTTATATTAGCTGACACCGATTGTGATTGGAGTTGGCCACTCAGAAATACTATCCGTATATATATATATATATATATATATATATATATATATATATATATATATATATATATATATATATATGTGTGCATTAATTATGAATTTAAAAACCCTTTTCATTATAAAACCTTTTTTAAAATGCAAGCCTATCATTTACCTCGTTATTCCTATAGCAGTTGCAGTATATTGCGGTAAAATGAATTTAAGATGATGCCATTTTTGTGCAATGACTTTTTTTAACTTTTTAAAATATTTCTGTATTCTCACTCACAAAAAGTTAGGATAGACTTCAAGTAGTGTTTGATGATAAGACTCCATTTTGTACAATTTGCAAATGGTTATAATAATTCGTCTTTAACCGTACTAATTTCTATAATAACATTACAGATTAATACCTTACAATCACCCTGACTAATGCATATTTAAAAGAATATATTTTTTAAAAATGGATAATTTTTCTAGCATTTTTTTAGAAAGTAAGAGAATGGTTACTCCAAACTAGCATATCAACATTTCATGTAAACAAAACAATATAGAGATTTCATTTATTGCAGATAAAATGCAAAAAACGTACAAAGAGTAAAACCATCCTTCACCAGAAAAATGATTCAGTCCACTCTCTAAAGCAAATTATTCTTTATACATCTCTAACACAGGCCAATTAATGCGTCGTCCTCTGCAGAATCTCGATCTTGCATCCTGCGTTTGGAAAAGTCAGGTTAAAGTTCAAAATATTCATTTCATTAGCCTAAATGAAACTACAGCCGATTTTCAAATTACCGTGAAGGAGGAAACTAAGAAAGAAAGTATGCAATGTTTTCACAATAATTTTAAGAGAAATAAAACATATTAGATGTAGTGAGGATTGTTTGAAATAATAAAACATTTAAAAAAAAATAAACCATCTTCGAAAACTACCAAAAAGAAGCGAATAAAGAATACTCATGATTGCTGATTCGATACCAATTGATCATTCACTCGGAATCGCATTTCATAGAAATATGCTGCGGAAAAATGAGGAAGTTCTAATTTTTTCAGTAAAATCCTCTCGTCAGCACAATTATCTTTTAAAAGAGAAGGGACTTAATGTTCATAATTTAAATAAAATGAATGAGAGAAAGCTTTTAATTTCCATACTAAATGGAAAAATAACAGATCTATACCTACGACAGTAATTTCAAGAATGTATATTGTATTTCCAAACAAATTTTAATTACCGTATCTGTTAGAAAATTGTTATATTTATTATTATTGGTGTTATTATTATTATCTCTTTTATTTATTTTTCTCAGCCGGACCTGGTTATTTTTTAAGTGGTATTCACGGCCCAGGACCAAATGAATATCATTAGTTAACTAATATGTCTATGGCAGTATTAATCTGTTTGTTAATTATGTTGTTCATGTTTATTTCAATATCGCAATGAACTTCCTCACAAGTACTCAGTATAGCGGTTTCCTGTACGTTGACACAGGTTGTAAATTTGAGGTTTAGTGTCTATAATGAGCGGTGTAAATAAGTGTGGAGTACAATACTTGTCGACTGAAAAGTATGGTCGACTATAAATAATTTCATTTTTCGTCTAATCTCCAAAAATTTCACTTTTTAAATTTGCTTACTTATGAATTTTCTCAGTCTTTGTTTTTATGTTTGTTTGTTACTGCGATATCAATAAGGTGTAAATTTCCCTTTATTTTATCTTACACGCCATATCAGGTCCATTATATATGGACTGTCCTCTTTATCACTATACTCTGGTCATAATAAAATTTAAGGATGTTTTTTCCCAGGATAGGATTAGGTATCTAATTATAATACGATGTATGAAGTATGTATCATGTTATATTTTAGTGCTAGTTTTTGATGGATGAGGTTAGCTATATTTTGTCTATTCGTGTAGTCGGTTTGAGTAAGATTGGGACATGCGCCAGTAGCATGTTGAATGATTTCAGAATGTATGTAGTATTTTCAAAAATTATCGTACGTAGTGTCTAGATTTTATTATATGTTTATAGCCATTTTAATAATAATAACTTAGACTGGAATAGCTATATTGAATCCTACAGTGCTTTCGTTATTAAGTATTAAATGTGGATATGAATTAGCAGTCACTAAGTTAAAGAATATTTCAATTTAAATTTTTTGAATCAATGTGAGAGAAATTTTCTGAATCACTTAATGGTATACTTATGACAATATCTTAGTTTTTAGGGTTCCGGTTCTCTTAAATTAAAAATAAAATGTTCTTAAAACTTAAGTGATCATTTCATTAATAGGCGCATATATAAACAAATATATAAATTCACATAGGCTCAGAAATTATTGATCTTTAATTTCTTTTCCTTTACAATATGACCTCCCATTATGCCGATTTTCGAGATTGTAGGTCAACTGGAAGTATCCTACAGGTTTTGAAGACTTTATAAATAACAAAAAATAGGCTCCAAAGAGCTACATCGTTATGTCATCAGAAAACAACGTAAACGATATTAATTTCAATTTAATATTTTAAGCCGTTTCTGAGAAAATGAACTTGATAGACAAACGGACGAAACATAAAGTGATTTTGAGGACAAGAACCTTATAAACTAAGGTATTTATATAAATCTAACGACCGTTGATGCCACCGAATGTGTCTTTTATATGTGAATTCTCGATCCAGAAAATTTATGTTAAAATATTCTTAAAATTTTCGACTATAAATTCGGATCCACGTTGGTTATTTTATTGCAAAGGTACTAATCTCAGAAACAGAAGAATTTAATATTGCTATTCTGGAAGGAGTTTTTCCAGAAAAAGTGTTAACTCTTAGACTTATTTCTGGATATAAAAGTAACAATACTTCGATGTGTATACAGCGCATAATGAGGCAAATTTCCATCAGACCTGAATTTTTTCGGCGCCACATATTTTTTAATGAGTTATAAGAAAATTTAAACAGTTCTTGATCTAGCCAATGTCATAAAAGCGGAAGTTGGTCTGTCCGTAATCCAGTAATTCTTAAACTAAGTAGTGAATCGTTATAAAATTTGGCTTGCATATTATTTGTGCATCGAATTAATACATAGTCTTATTATTTATATCTTAATTAACAAATAATTCCAATACCACCAAGTATTTTCACACAAATTTTGACGAAACTAGATATGATATAGTTCATTACTCGAATCAAATATAAAATAACATAATTCATGTGGGATAAAGCTTGGTGTTTTAATCATTGATAACAATTTAAATCACACCACGTCAAAAGGTAATTCAATTTATATATCAAAGTTATTGTTCAGGTGTTTCCAGATCTAATACCACTGTTTACCAAACTAACTTAACCGAATTCCTATAACAATTTAATAAGAAATGTGGTGAAAGGCGTCACTTATAACCAAGGTACTCATCGGATAAATCAAACTAGCCCAATTTTCAATATCTACTGCTTTCCATTCAACTGTTTCTTTTACTGACTTCCAGTTTCATCATTAAATTCTAGAAACTACTTGAGATACTATTTAAATTGATCTGACAAGATGAGATATACTCGATGAATCTACTACTTACCCTTGAGCAAGGTGGAGACAAAGGCGGAAGACGGAAGGTGGAGACATAAACGTCTCCACCTTCCGTTCCATCATTGGACTTTGGCCATTCCTTGCAACCACAAAAACAAGTAAGGTAATCCAAACGAGCCTAAAGATGATGGAAATACTTTTCCTTATCATACCGGCATCATCATCAGAACCTGACGGGCATCTGTGACTAAAGTACTAATAAAGACATCTTAAATAAGTTCAAACTACGTATAGAATTGCTTAAGGATGCCTTTTGCTCTCATTCGTTGAGGATTTCCTTACAAAAGGCTCATAGACAATCAATATGAAATAAATAAGAATCATAAAAATTAATCAACCCGCCTCCGTGTTATGGCTTTACACGGAGGCGGGTTGATTAATTTTTATGATTCTTATTTATTCTAGAATAAGAACGTCCTCCATTTTTAAGTCGGTTTGAAATCTTCATACTTTTGCTGAATATGGCAAAATGTAAATGATAGTCCTTTTGAATCAGGCAAAATTACTGCCCTTTTGATAAAAAATAAATACGGAACAAGCCGCGTGAAGAAGATAGTAGTAATAAATTTAACTGGTATTAAACTACAATTATTTCAGCAATAACATATAAATTAGTGTTGAATGTAAAAATATTGGATGAGGTGTAAATTGCTTAGAGTTAATTATAACGTATTACTTAATTGCGCACAGTGGGTTTCAATGGTAAAACGTGCAACTCTGTTAAAGATTTATTATCAATTATTAATAAGTTTAAATTTTAATAAGTTTAAAATGAAAAAATACTAATAAGTTTAAAATTTAGCTGTTATTAAACTACAGTTACTTCAGCAATAACATATAAATTAGTGTCGAATATAAAATTATTGGATTAAGTGTAAGTTGCTTAGAGTTAATTTTGACGTATTACCTGGTTGTGCACAGTAAGTAGATCTCAATTGTAAAAAGTGCAACGCTGTTAAAGACTTATTATCAATAATATAAATGAGTTTAAAATTTAGCTGTTATATAACTACAATTACTTCGGCAATAACATATAAATTAGTGTCGAATATAAAATTATTGCAATAAATGTAAATTGCTTAGCGTTAATTATGATGTATTAACTAGTTGTGGACAGCAGCTCTCAATGGTAAAACGTGCAACTATGTTAAAGATACATTATCAATTTTTTAATTCAAGGAACTCTTGAGTTGTATAAATTTAAAAATTAATTGTCATTCCTCTGTACATAATACAACTGAACAAAGAATCCTGCAATAATTTTAACTTAAAAATGTCGTGGAATAAAATTAAAATGATATGGTGGAAATAAATAAAATTACTCTTTGACTTCCTAGCCTTTTATGTTGTGAGCAAAATATTGGACGTCAAAATTTCTGTCATTATTTTTTTTGGGTACACATGTATATTTTAATCATTTTTAATGATTATTCCAAATTTTCACTTCGAGCATTCCGAAGATATTTATTGCAACAAATAACTGCCGACTCGTGGGTCTCGCTTTGATTTTTGGTGAGTAGAATGCAAAAAACGCCGATGTTATTTTCGATGTAACATAGCTTGGTTCTACGATTTTTTAACATATATATTTATATATATATATATATATATATATATATATATATATATATATATATATATGTAAGATAAGCATTTTATAAAGCAATAATATTTTAAGAAGTTTGAGAAAAATAAATATTTTACCACGTGCCATTTTCTTCTGACTTTTTTCATTTTTGGGGCTCACTGTACGTTTCTTTTAATAATTTGCAAATGTGTTATAAACCCTAAGTATAGAAAAAACTTCACTTCAAGCTTGAATTTTTTTTTCAAATTTCCAAGTTTCTAAGTAACTTGATTTTCAAAATGTCCCTTCTTAAGACCCTTACATTATGGGTACAAACATACCGTCTTAATAATAATTATGACGGGTACGGACCGACGTAGTTATGTCGGGCTTAGTTACGTCGACGCCGTTATTTTGGCAGGTTGAATAAATTTTACCAAATTTCGATTGGAAATTAATTGGAGCTGTCCGATCCCACTATATTTTTATCGATAAGTAAGAAATATATGTAGCAAGTTTCATTCAAATATTTCCAGCCGTTCAGGAATAATTCTAACAAATTCTCTCAATGAGGTCTAAATAACAAGACAAATGCCCTAATTAAATTTTTCCGAGGAACCAAGTTATGGCATATTATTTGGTTTGTTAAATGCTAACAATGTAGCAAGTTTTAAAAATAAATCGTCGCACCCCTTTTTGAGGAAATCGAAATATATTTTTTTTTTTCAAAAAATAATCTAATTTTGAGGCGAGAACAAAATTAAAAATACATATTGTGAAAAATCAATCTACTCCAAATCGATTTATCGATTTTGGTGCTAGGTCACCTGATAAACACGCACATACATACGTACATACACTCAAATGTTTATTATTAACATTGTATTTCATTGATTCTCTCAAAATACTCTACCCATTTCTTACATCACTCAAAAGTAAAATTCAATTTCCGAAATATACGTACAATTATCAAATTAAACATACAAAACTTAACGACTATCGATATTGTCGATGTATAAATAAATACTAGACATCCCTACCCCAACTTAAAGCTTTGTGACAAAATCTTGCAAACGGTGATAATTACGAAAATACGTGGTGCGGTATAGGCAAGAGTGCAGCATCGCCACCCCGTCCCGTGTGAAATGATGCGAAGGTGTAGATAGGCAATAAGTATTGACAAGGATGTTGAAAGGAAATGAACAGGATATTAAAAGGAAAGAAGGGAGGTGAATGTATTGGCAATTTATGAAATATATATATATAACCTTTTGAGATAGCTCTTAAATGCGTCTATTTACGAAGCAAACCGGATGTTGGCATTGAATTCATGCCCAAACTGAGGAGCTTATTCACAAAACCTGATATGGAAGGTATTCTATTCGACTTTTGAATCGCATTGGCTGTGGAGTATTAGGATGATTGTGACAGTTTACATATGGGATGTTAATATGTTTTAAATAAGAAAAGTAAAAAAAATATGTAATTCCTATACAAACTGAAAGTTTTCGATGCTGGTTTAGTACTGGAATATTTAATACATTCTTCATTTCTAGTCATAGTAAAAATTATTGTAAAATATTTGTTTTCCAAAACAAAGTTTATACTGCAATGCATAAAGATGTACATTTGGAATTGGCGATATATTGGCAATATACATCAAAAATATCGATTCGGACAAACATAAAAAGTGCGAGAAAATACCACATCAATAAATTTATTTCAAAATTATTATATTATAGAGAAATAAAGGTGTTTTTGTTAATTTCTTAGTGTTAATACATGAATGTCAAAAAAATTCAAAAAATATCATAAAAATATAACGTAGGCAAAGGCAACAAATGTTGTAACGATCACTTAACACTCAGATGGTGTTTCGCCAAAGCGATAGTTGAAATTTTGTGGAAAAGAGAAATAATTTTAGGTAAATACATTGACGTATAATAAGGTGGAGAAAATTGAAAAATTTTGCTAATTAATTTTATTCTACAGCTAAAGGGAATAGAGAAAAGTAAACAAAGTAATTATCACGAAAAACAATTTCTAAACAATATTAGGTTAATAGAAGATCCTTCTTCCTTCTCTAACAGCTCAAAAACTGTAGCAAAAAGATTTTGGATATAGACAAAAACTATAAACTACCATTTCTCACTACTGTCATACTACTTCAATTATAATATCTCTTATTCAGATCGCACAAGTCCTCTCACTAAACATCCGCTAAAATTAACTATCACCACTGTACTGAATTTTTGAGTTTCCTTAGCTCAAAAAGAATATTCTTATTCTTTTTGAACATTTTTAAAAATTAATCGAGTTCTCAAAAAAAAACGGAACCCATATCACTCACGTATCTATCTGTCCGTCACAACCGTTCATACAGAAACTTCAAATTTATGATAGTAATAAAACCGGCATTAATTAATAATAAAAAATATTTACATGGAAATTTTAACACTACATAGCCAGTAATTTACAAATAAAATGAACGAAATAGTTGCAAATGTTTATGGATCAACTTTCAACGAAACACGGCGGAATTTAATAATTTTAAGAATTTATTATTACGCGTAAAATATTTAGTCTCATGTAAAAATATATTCAAAAATTAATTTTCTGTATATTACTGCTGGCAATGAACGACTCGACGCAGACATTATTCGTGGTTATTATTTGCGCAAATTAGGAATGCGGTTCATTAAAAAGGCGATAAAAAAGGAATCAGCCCAACACGCGACGACCATTATGAAAGGAATCACGTTGGAAGAAATGTCAGAAGTGAATATTTCGACAAAACGATTGTAATAATAATTGTTATTGGGTAATGAGGTAAAGTAAAATTAATTAAAAGATATATTTATATGGAATTGCAACAACCTAAATGATGACCACAATCTTTTACAGTAGTGATTATAAGTATATATATATATTTATTTGGAATTGCAACAACCTAAATAATGACCACAATCTTTTACAGTAGTGACTATAAGTATATATATATATATTTATTTGGAATTGCAACAACCTAAATGATGACCACAATCTTTTACAGTAGTGACTATAAGTATATATATATATATATATTTATTTGGAATTGCAACAACCTAAATGATGACCACAATCTTTTACAGTAGTGACTATAAATATATATATATATATATTTATTTGGAATTTCAACAACCTAAATGATGACCACAATCTTTTACAGTAGTGACTATAAGTATTTATTTAACACTACTCCTCCACATTACCCCAGTGACGGATTGTCACTTGATTGGCTCTTTTCATACTTTTGAGTTTAAATTCGCCCTCTGCAACTATTTACAAAATTTTAATTTTTTAGAACAAAAATATATTCCCTGCTACATTTTTGACAGACACATATTTAAAATTTTTTCACGTAATATAGTTACAATTAACGATTTTCGAACTTTTTCCTTTACTTGTGTTGTGCGACCTTGGTTCTTGCCAAATTTAATGATTCTATGTAAACATGAACTATCCTATAGGTTTTGACATATTTGCTAGATTAAAAAATTGCGGCAAAAGGGTCGTAGCAAACCGACAGACGGACAACGAAGTGGTCCTATAAGCATACCTTTTTTTTGCTTTTGAGGTACGGAACCCTAAAAATCACAAGAATTCCCAAGCTATTGGTCAGATGTATCATCATGTCCTATAAATGAACAAGCCGTGCAAATAAACTAGCAGCTAAAGAAATATCATCACAAGAAAAAACAGTTAAAAGGTATAATGTAAACGAACAAATTAATCTCCATTTTTATATAAATAAATTATATAAAAATGGAGATTATCTTGTTCATGTGTTGTGTTCGCTTTAATACATACCGTTTAAAGCGAAATGATAAATTATATAAAAATGAAGGTTATTTTGTTCATGTGTTGTGTTCGCTTTAATACATACCGTTTAAATCGAAATGAATAAAAAAAATTATCATAGCAATATCTCATATTGCAATACACAAAATGATTATTAATATCAATTTGATAACCTGTCGCAGAAACACAGGTATAAAGAAAATCTCTAAGAGCTATAATCACAAATTCACTTTGTGATAGTTTGACACCCATAAAGCGATTCATACCCCCACTCATGTCAAAATATTGATTGCACGGTAGCCGAGATAAAAGGTAAGTCCTGTAACTTTTACGTTTTTGATTTATGCGAAAAGTTTTTTAAGCCTCCCTTAGATTTATTGCTCCGTATTATGAAGGGAGGATTTTCCGATAGAAATCAAAGTATTTTTCCGCCCCCGCTTACGGGATTATCGGATTTCAATGAAAATTGTTAAGAGCCACCTTATATTGCACCTGGTATCTTGTGTAATGTAGAAGTTACGATAATGCGTCTTATTAAATTAATGGCCTCCTACGTGATATCCTTGAAATTTTTCTTTCCATATTTATCTTTCGAAAACTTTGAGGATTTAAGTTTAAAATTATATGAAATAGATATGTCATTTGAGAGTGAAGCCCAAGTTTCCATATAGACATACGCCTACATTTCAACAAAAAGTTTTTTTTTATGAATAAAAAGGAATCTACAGCTTTTATTGATTTAAACTCTTTTGAAATTTAATAATTTTGTATCTAGGTGCACATTAAATAGTACCATAAACGTTCAAATGCCAGCTCATTAGTACAAATTAGTGGTATTTGGGATACGAATATTTTTTCGTCCAGGCTAAATCAAAATGTATAAGTAGTTTTCCGAGGATTCATATATTTTTGTTTAATGTATCTTTGAAGTAATGTTCTGTATATTAACTTTATATAAACGTTTAATTTCGGTGTACGAGTTTTCACAAATAAGATATTGGAAATTCTGCTAAATAAACTTAAATATTGAGTTTTTACTTTCGAATTTATCTATATTTATATTCATGTTCGTACATGTGTGTTTGTGCGTTTATGCACGCACACGTCATGACTGTGTGCATGTATGTATGCATATGTGTACATGTACAGCACATGTATGTGTACGTGCATGAGTGCGTGATTGCATTTGTGTACATATGAAGGTACATGTTCGTTTGTGTGTGTGTGTTTGTGTATGTGTGTCCACGTATAAATGAATCTGAGCTTCAACTTACTTCAAAAATGTACATAGAGAAACAAGGGTATAACAATCAAGATTTTTGGAATTCCATGGAAACTGCTTTGACTGTTTTTACATTTTATAATTATCGTGTTCATCAACACAAGTCACACACACACACACACACACATCTTTTTCAACTATCGCTAGTTATCACAGTTTACAACTGAATGGTGAAATGTTTCAAATAATTTATTTACATAAATATCTTATCTCGAATGGACATATTTTGCCGAAGCACTCAAATTTTTTTCCACCCCACCTTCTTTTAATTTTTATCCACTATGTCAAGCGTTGTAACCTTCAAAGGCATTATCGAAATATCACCTACCTCTGATTTTTGCAACGTTTTAATTTAAAAGTCTGAAATAATTAAAAAGAAAGCATTTAAACTTAAATAACTAGCTTTGGAAAAAAAAGAGAAAAAGCTTTCACCGTTTTTACACGTTTTGAAATTTAACTTCCATATTTTATGGAACCCCGAAAATAACTTTAATATTTTCACATAATATGACAAAGAAACGGCAAATGAAGCTAGGGATATTAAAACCTTTATTTATAAAAACAATTTCAACCCAAATTTTACTCTTTTATACTCGAACGAATTTCGTTAGTATTACCTTCAAATTATCATCATCTCCTAAGTGCTTTTCCCGAGATCGCTAGCCCTAGAGAGTTGCTTTCAAGATAAAAACTACACTGACAGCTGTCAACACATAGACAGACTGTATTATAAAGATCTAAGTATAGGACCTTTCTAATTTTCGTGAGTATTTTCTGGTAATGGACATAATTTGTTGACACAATTTTCTCGCCTAAGCATTACGTCTTTTATAATTTGGTGATGAAATAAATTACCAAAATAATATAAACGACATATATCCTCCCATTTTTGTACGTCGGCAGAGATGTACTATTGCATTAGAACATTACCCACACCTACATGTCGTTGGCGTTGCGTAATTTATTCCCCTTGTCTCCCCCATGAATACAATTGCCAGCCGCCAGTTCGGCTCAGTTTTAATTTCGCTCGTCCCAGTCGTCCGGCCCAGTGCGTAATGTCACCCGGGGGAGGAGGTGATCATTTCATTTTTTCATTATTTTTTCAGTGTTTCGTCGGTTTCGCGTGAAAATGTTGATGGAATATGCGGGCGGGAGTAATAAAGTTTCGTCGGAGACCGCGACTTTCTGTTTGGGTCGTCTGCGGCAAATTGGTCTCTCATCCGAAACGGCACGATGACTCAGGGATCGTATTACTGAACGGAAAACTTACATCTTAAGGATTATGTTTCCTAGGAAACTTTTTAAATCGTGCATTATATAATGTAAAAAATGTGAGCCATTATGAGACGCCTGGCGGATGTGAAGCACTCAATTTGATTTTATATTCTTATATAGAAATATGTTTACTTAAACGAGTTGAAAACGAAGAAACAAATATTCAGATAGGTGTTAATAATAATAATAGTGTTAATTTAAATTTATTATTTTATTTATTCACAAAAATATTTCTTAACTATCTATTGGACATACATTTTTAATTTTATAATATCGTTAAGTTGCCTCGTCAGTTATACCTTCCCCCATTAATTTCTGTGATAATAATTGTTGATGCTGGTGTTGATGGTTTTGATGAAAGTGACAACTGACGGATGATAGCTGAAATATAACATGAAAATTTTAGATTTTCTTTATTACTTTCACTATGCTTTTTACGTTTTAAGACAGTTTCATTCAATGCCCGGTGCATTAAATGAAACTGTCTTAAAAAACTGTATAAAGGAGTAATATTGTAAGAGTTTGTAAATGAGAAACAATGCTGATACACTAACACAAATCGTAAAGTAGGGTGTGTGTAGTGTAATAAGGAGGAAAGCATTCAGTCGGAAAAGCCAACACGATGCTGGCCGAATTAAATTGGAAAGAGTCGACAAGACACGAAGCTAGCCGAATGGTACGTCGCGTCATACTGTCAAAATGTTTTAAATCCCATTCAAAGGCGTCATTTGATGTTTCACATGAAAAACTTTTAAATTAGTTGCTATTAATCACAAACTTATATTTTACATTTTTTGGAAATTTAATATAGGGTAACAGTTTTATTATTATTTATTGACCGTGCTTGGATAATTTTTAAAAATTATTTCTCGAGAAAAATTGTACTTTATTGTAGAAATTTTAGAATTTGTTTAACTAATTACTTATATCGTATCTGAAATAAGATTTATACCTTGAAACATTTTAAAACAATTTTTTATTTTGTTTCAAGGAATAAATGTTATTTTTTTGAAACAATTTTTTTTTAACAAAAGAAATTTTAATTCTTCTCGAAGTTGTGTATTTTATGTGATTATAATATATAGCATCAATTACAGGATCATATTTGTTTTAGCAGCAATTTTTTTTTAAATATTGAAGCTCACACTTAAATTCATTTTAATACAAGGAAAACAAATCACTATATTTCGCGTAATTTTTTCAAGAACTACGAAATTTGGATTCACTACCGGATCGTAAGCTTGGTGAAAGACTTGACCAATTTCAAATAAAGTAATATTTCAAATGATTAACATAAAATACTCTGTAAAACATCTTTCCCAGAGATAAAAATCTACCTGTTTCAAATATATTTATCAAAAAAAATTTGGTAAACATCACAAAAAAAACCATCTTCAAAAAAAATTGCTAAACTAATTGTAGAATTTATTTATTTATTTCAATATTTGCATTTATATCATAACATCATAACCGTGACCGTCACACACGACTCGTAAATTCTGAAGTAAGGACCAACTTAAAGTAATGTGGTGGCGTTGTGGCACCAGTGGCCAAATTTGATAAACACTTGTGCTAGTAAAGCCTTATATTTGGGGCATTAAGTCATTTGAATTGAAGGAAAAATTGTATGTATTATGTATTTACATATTTTTATTAATTTGGTATAGCAAACCGGCTTCTATTAGTTTCTAAATGCAAATAAAACAGTTGTAATCAATCAATTATTAAGTATCTGGTATTGTATTCATATTAAATACGACGTGATATCATTAAAGTGTTTGCAACATCGCATAGTTCGCAACACACCTAACACCTTATTCGGCCTTTAAGAGGGAGCAATATGAGTATTATTTCGCAGAAAAAGACAAAAAATCTTATTTAAGTGTGCTTTTAAGTTTTATTTTTTTCATGAAATTTCAGTTAATGATAATGAAAAGTTTCAATGTAATTATGATTCAGAACATGTTAAAAGTAAAAAGTGTTTTGTTGTTTAAACATAATTTTTTTCTCCATAATGTATTTCCTAGAAGATTATAAAGATTGTAATGTACTATCATATATTTCATAGCAGTAGCTATAATGTATACTGCTACAACTATTATGATATACCGAAAAATTATAATTTCTTTGAATTTGCTAAATTTTCAATCTCATCAACTTTTCATGGCAAAACAATGCCAATGTTGAATTTAAAACATTTAATAATATACTCGGGCAAATTTAGTACATACAATTATTTGTGGAATTTTATGTTTATATAATTAATTTCAAAAACTAATTTTAAAAAATTCTGTATAAACAAAAAAAAGATAAAATGCTCACCACTCTATTTGTCTTTCTATTACAGGGATATAAGAAAAATTATATCCCTGTAATAGAAAGACAAATAGAGTGGTAAGCGTGACTTGGTTGGAGATGTTCATGTAAAAAAACGGACGCTATATGTTAAAGATAGTAAAAGAAACAATCATAAAGAAGAGGGATAGGATTTAGGAAGAAAAACTAGGAAGAATGCAATGGAGAGTTACTAATGAAATTTTTTCAGATGACCTTTGAGTATGTGAAACGAAGACGCATTTCGGATATCAAGATCTAACTTATTCTAAAGTTTAACAGCATGCACGGTTAAAGGATATTTATAGGATGAGGTGTAATATTTGATGATAAGTAAAATAAGAAGATATTCAAAGTGACGTCTGAAACCATGCGCATCTGAGGCAATAATCTAGACATAAGATAATCCAGACTACAAGCATACTTTAATACATTATAGTGAAGATAAAGAATAAGCAGATAGCGCTGACCACAATTCTCTAACTACTCGTAGTTAAACTGTATCCTGTGATCAGAAAAATGGTCAAATGTCCTGAGTTTGAAAATGCAGCGAACACATAAATTTTGAAGTTGTTACATCGTTACATTATTACTCGATCCTCGATATGATAAAGATGGCATAAACTTACATAGCCAAACAAAATAACGGTACTTGATATAGGTAAATCTATTTTAAAATTAAAAACGTTTGTCAGATAAAAATAAAATAGAGACAAAAGAAATAAAACTTCTACGATTATTTTATTAAATTTTGTTAAACCTTATATTTAAATACGAAGAAAAGGGATTATAAGAAAATCATTGAAAAAATTATTTAATAAAGATTAAATGAAAGCATATTATAATGTAAATTGTATGAAATTAATCAATTTATTAACCTCTTCGCATAATTGTATCACTCTTAAGTTGATAATTTTAATTTTCAAATTCAATAAAAGGCATGATGTATACTATAAGATGGTCTAGAGCTGTAAGACTTCAAAAAATATTGAACGTGAACATTTATTAAGAAAAAATAAAATATGTAATGGTGACCAAAACCCTGGTAGTGATTAATCGAAACAAAATTTATAAAGTATAGAACTTAAATAGGTGTGCCTCTTAACTGGCAAAAAACCCGACGTACACTTATTTTTTAATAATCTTGAAAATACTTAGCGTTAATTTTGTAGAAATTCATTATTCGCAACTAAATTAAACTATGTTGTGTAGTATTATTTCTACTTTATTTAAATTCTTTACCGCGACCTAGGTTTCGTTGTATGACAACATCTTCAGGTGGGTAATTAGCAAATATACCCCAGTACAATGAAACCTAGGTCTTGTAATGATTTTCAAAATAAAGTAGAAATAATACTACACTATGTAGTTTCATTTAGTTGTTTCAATAATCTTTCATTGATACCCTTCATAACGCATTGAAATAATATATTTTATTTCATTTGGTATTTTAACAAAAGATATCATTAACTCTTCATTAATTTTTAAGTGGTATTTTAAAATTCTTTCATCTTAAACCACTATCATGGCTTTTGAGGAAAAAAAATAAACCAACAAATAGCGTTCTTTCGCCGCCATATAACATTTTAACCCATTTGATCACGTTGTTGAGATGAATTAAACCATAATTAATTTTTGAAAATTAGTTTGGTGGGTACTGAGTTATGATGTAACATACGGTCTATACACATATATAGACCGTATATGTATATAATAGGTGTCATTACAATTAATCATTTAAAATATGTTCTTATTTATACCTTTGATTCGATATCCATTTCAATATGGTTTAAAGGCAATTTTTACATAATTTAAAACAATGCGGGCGATGGGCCCCACATTGTGTATACCCGCATACCGGCCCATATACATAAATACAAATATATAGATAGCTAAGATAACCTAACCTAACCCTCCCTTCTGGCCTAACCGCAGTCGAATAAAAACCACGCATTTCACGTTTCATAAATACAAACACAATATTTTAGCTTTCTTTACGCCAATATGGTAATTGTTTCAAACGGTATCCCTTATTTATGTGAACGCACATCGTGCGTCATTTTAACGTCTATCAAATTCTTAAAATAACAAAGACGAATGGCTTTCGCAAGAGAATTTTGACGTAGAAAGTGGATCTTTAAGCACAGTGGCACTAGAGTGAAATAAAATAAGCAAATTTTTAATGGAGAGCGTGTACGATCCCGCCTAATGCGGATATTGCTTTAATGTTTCCTTCTCTTTTTATTTAACACCGTGTCTACCTACTTGGCTTGTAGATTTTATTTTACTTTCTTCACTCAATATACGTAATTCATGCATCTAGTTTTAAGACTTGTTGCATTATTATCTAACCGTAATTACTGAATTATCGTTATATATTCCACTCAGTCTTTAATTCTTAATATCTAAGGTATATTAAACTTCCTTCCACATTGTTTGGAATAATGTACCGAAAAATTTACTTATAATTTTGAGAAAAAGCACAATTTTTCTCCTTTACTTCGCTTTAAAAAAATTATGAACTCGGAAAACGGAAAAAATCCAGGAATCTATTTACGGTTTCGTAAATGGAAAAAAAAATAAACTTACTTTAATGTACCTACCATAGTTTTAATTGCCAAACTGGGATATTAATTTTCGTCATAATGGAAACGATTTATTGAAACGATTAACTCTTTTATTATTATTCAAATAAGTAAATTAATTTTGAAAAAGTTTATTAATTGCGTCTTATTATTCTGTTATATAATTTTCCCTGATAAACATTCAGCAATTTTTTCTCAAAAATTTCAATAATTCTTCCAGAAAATTAAAGAAAAACATTTGAATGCATTAAAAATAAGATCTCACAAGAACATATACGATAAACTTTGAGTTACAGGTAAATAATCCGAGGATGTAAGGAAATATAATCAATGGTCTAGAATACAAATGTGCAAACATCGTTAAAATCAGAAAAAAATTGTTTCTTTAGTAGTTTTCCATTTCAGGGTAAATTTGCGGTTGTTATTTGAAATCTCTTAAACGGAAAATAAGTTGCCTCATCAGAAAAGGTAACGCTGCGTTGCATTATGGTGAATGTGATAGTAAATAACTTTCTGTTAGCCGATCTTGTTCCGGCAATTTTCTAGATCTAAAGACTTAAAATACATATTTGACGGTATTTAGACGGTATTTATGAGTTCCTGGAAATACAGTTGTATTAAATATCGCCTATTTTTTGTATAGCTTAAAACAATTGTCAGACACATAATAATATTCGATGACATTTTATTTTCCATTCGGGTTCGGCATTTAATTCAAATTTGTCAAAAAACATGTCTATTTCGATTCAATTGCTTTCAGCCAGCGAATTGAAATTGGAGTAAAAAACGTGTCACTTACCAAATAGAGTATTTATAATCAAGCCTTGTTGTTTCTTACAAAAATTTCTCATATCTGTGTTAAAATTTGTGTGTAAAAATTTCTCAAATTTCTTTCTTATTTTTCTTTCGAAGTAAACTGTCTCTGAAGCAAGACTTTATTATTCATAGGCTACATTTCTATTTCCAGGCTTTATGACAAATATGATTGGAAGCAATTCCTCCCAACTTCAATGAGATAACTTAATAATTTGATTTTAATCCGTAAGATTCCGAAAATAGTTTCTTACACGAGAGAACCTAGTCATAGTTTATTTCAAATCACTAAAGTGGGCACAGATATTTTTTAAAAATAACTTAAGAATCGTAAATTTTGGCGAATGAAGCCTTATAAGATTAATTTTTGTGGTACGAAATCGAAAAAAGTAAAATGAAGAATAACTAAAATTATATAAAAGTAACTAAATTATTTACCTCTATATTCACCATTATTAAGTTAAATATTTTCATTTTCAATTATAACCAAATTTGAAGTTTTCAAAAATATAAAACTTCATAAATCATTAATCGTTATACAGCTAAAATATAACATTTAACTGGTTATACTAGTCAAATGAAAAAAAGTCGACAATGAGAATATAAAAGTATGAAAGCAAGTTCGGAACAAATTTTGTTTCCTTTCGGGATTATTTTTCAAAGCTTTTTCATTTGGTACTCACTATCATTGATTTTAAAGAAATAACGAATACATAATATCCCGTGGTCGATACATATAATTTTATAGCCTATAATACTCTGTTAAGACAGTCAAATAATAGCTCATTTATGAAAATCGATTTTGTAGTTTAAAAGCAATGAAGTAACGTATCGTCCATATGCGTGCATATAGTAGGTTCCGTTGCCATCTTCTTGTTCAGACCTTTAATTTGATATAAATTTCGGTGTGGTTCAAATGCAGATTTTATATCCTCCAAGAAATACGGCGTTCAATAGACTCCATATTTTATTTTGATATAAACAATTTCGACAATTTTGATAATAAGACGAATCCAATAATATTTTATTCGTCAAATTCAGCCTGTTAATTGTGCCCTTATCCAAATATTCACTCGCATGCATACAAAAACATGCATGCATATAGAAATATTTAACGTATTAAACATGTCTATGTACGCATGCGAGTGAATATTTGGATATGATGCTGAAATCATAACCTTAATTTTAGCCTTGCCGGAGTCGTATAAAAATCACAAATCTCGCATTTCATAAACAGACAAATACACATGCGCGATATATTAGCATTTTTTTATATCTATATGGTAATTGTTCAAAATTGTATCCGTTATTTATGAGAATATATATCGTGTGCTATTTAAATGTCTATCAAATTCTTCAATTGACAAAAATGAATAGCTTTCGCAATACAGTTTCGAGATAGTAAGCGGATTTGTAGGCACTATGGCATAGAGTGAAATGAAATAACGAAATATTTAACGGAGAATGCAAATATTGCTTTGATCCCGCGTAATGCAGATATTGCTTTGATATCTTCTTTTTTATTTAACGTCCTTCTATTTACGTGTAATTCTTGATTTATTTTTGCCTCATTTATTCAATGTATTTGTCGCTTGTTACATAAATCTCTTTCGCTAGAACCTCAGCCAGAAACTACCATATTTTTCTTAGTCATTCATGATTTATTTGCTGGATGTATGGTATATTAATCTTCCTTCCATATTCCAGGATCTATGGTGTATTAAATTTCCTTCATTATTATGTGGAACTATGTCTCATAAAGTTGCCTTCAAAAATATTACAAGTACTGAAATATTAAAGACCCAGAAAATACGTACGGTTTCGTAAGTTCAAATGACCCAGTTATTGTGTACTATAATAAAGTTTTGATAACGAAACTGGGGTTTTAATGTGCATGATGAAAGAAAATGGAATATTAAAATATTTAACTATTTTATGAGCATTCAAATTACAAAAGTTTTCGGGGCGTGAGAATAACCAGAGTTTTATTAGTTTTCTTTATTATGTCTATTCATAGATTCTACGTAATCATTCCACATGAATTTTCTTCATGATTTCACTAATAGCTTATATTTTAATGAATTCTTAATACAATTGATCAATCTAAACAAGCAATAAGGACTTTTATTGATTAAAATCTTATTAAAAACTAAGCATTACATACACATATTCTAATACATTTAAGTATTTTTATCAGGTACTTTTTAACGGTTACTTTAACCGTTAAGATTTGTTGTAAGTAGTCACCGAATACAATATAGTTTCCTTATTATTTTTGATAATAATAAAGAAATGAGAAGGAAATCGAGTGTTTTTTGTTATGCTATGAAAATACTTCTACTTACGGTATAAATCAAATATTGGAATATATAATAAAACTATTTGAATATATAATAAAACTATGAAATTAGCCTGTCTGTATATTAAAAGTATTTATGAAAAAAATATTTAGAGAAACATAAAAAATGTAATAGAACACAAAAATATTGTTTTCGGAATGTTTGTCCGTTTGCATGTGAGCCTGTTTTTTTTTGTTTGCGCGTTACAGAAGAGCAGTTAAATAAATTTCGATGTAATTTTTTTGGTAGTTTCTATTGGGCCTGATCTTGAAACAATATTGGCTAATATTTTACATTAATCGACGAATTAAAAAGGAGATATGGCTATTTAACGTTTCAATAAAAAGTACAAAAAACAGTTTATATTTATAATTGTCATAATACATGAATTTAATATATATATTAATCTTATATTTTAATTAATCATATTTTCTAAATATCTACACGTGAACGAAGTCCAACACAGATTTTTTAACTACTTACTTTTCTCAATTTATTTAGTTTTTAATTACAGCTTAAGGAATCATAACAATCTAAGTGAAATGTGATAGAAAAAATTTAATGGCCATATTCCTTTACAACTTTTGTATTTGTATGCCATTGAAATAAATCGACATTTTCCCTGTAACTATGTTGATACCGTGTTCTTCCTGAAAATTTTTGTTGAAGGTGTTAAGTTTATCCGCTCAGAAATTATATTTTAAAGCAACATCTTTAAATAATTTATTGCAATTAGGAAAGATAACCAACCAAAAAATATAATAAAATAAATAATGAATGGAATTGCTTGTATATAATTTGTGCTAGTACATTATCTAAGCAGTAAACCTTGTATAAAAATTATGGAAAAATAGTAAATGCAGCAAAAATGAGATCTTCCACAATAATATATGAAAATACTTTTAGTTACGATTAAATAATATCTTTACGTAAAAAATTATAATTAATGTCCTAGGAAACACTTGCCTAAAACTCGTGTAAATCAGGAAAAAATTGTTTCCTCAAATTCTAGTCTCTTAAACGGCGGACAAGTTCACACATCCTAATCATAAGGCATGATGCAATCATTGTTACCAGTCCCTCCTCGCAAATATGATAGTTAATAACTAATTGTTTTAGCCAATATTATGCCAAAATTTTTTTTTTACTTTTAAAAACAAAAAATACAATACGTTTAAATAAATATTTTGTATTAAACATCTTCATAAACTTTGTGTATTCTTTCAACAATTATGAGACACCCGAAAATATTCCACAACATTTATAGTCGGCATTTATCTCAAAATCCTTTTCAAATTGATATCTCTTCGTAGGAGTGTATGATGGCGTAAATAATACGTTTATTTATTCTGTTCACCTGCTAGCAAAACGAAATCGAAATAACAAAGCTTGTCACTATCGTGCAGAACTTACAATCGAGCCTTGTTGAAACTTACAAAAAGCCTCATATCTGAAATAATGTGTCAAGTCTTTCTTCTTTTTTTTTTCTTCATAAAAATATGAAGTAAAAAAGAAAATATACATGAATTGAGTAACTTGTAGGTTGCTTTATTCTATTGAGTTGTCTCTGAATTTTCCGCAAACTATTATATATAAATACTCATATACTTTGAATTACAATATTGATATATTTTAAATTACACTACATTGGTTTAATTTTTGTAATCGAGACCTACGAACGGGGATTAGTGGATACAATTACATTCAACTTCAATAGGAATAACGTAATATATTGGCCGGTAATCCTTGAGTCTCGTACAGAGTAGCACTGTGAGTTCCCAGCCATTACGAGACAAGCAAGACATTCTTTATTTCATATATTTCAAGCGCACACAATATTTTGTAGCATACACTTGTTTATTGTACAGATATAGCACTTTCAGGTAGAAAGTAGCTTAAAATATCTAACCCAAGAGACTGTTAGCATAAAAAACCAACTTAAATACTTAAGATCCTTATATAGCCGTTTTTCTCAGAAATAACTTTATATAGAATCTTGAACTTGGGTGCAATTTTAAAGTATATCAACATGCATATATTCCATATGGTCTACATGGGGTCCAAATGTTTTTTGTCATGGGTAGGTATTACATCTTCGGAGATATACCGGATGGAAAAAATAAAATATACTCCCCCCCCCGTTTCTAAGACAACTAAACATTAAATTATGGGAAAGCTATGATATTTGTAATATTTGTAAATATTATGCTTTTTTAAAATATATGTCATGTTTTTAAGCCTGTCAAAAAAGTAGCACTATTAGTAGGCAATATATATACGTTGAGAAAAATTAATATTAATAAATAGTTTTATAGAAATACTATATACACTGAAATGTTTATAAGAGCCTTAATATGTACGCAACCTTAGAGTACGAGTTCTATAAGTGCTGGACAGATTTTTAGTAAGGCTTTCGGCTAAGAGATGAGGTGAAGTTAGCCAGGAGCGGGAAAGATAATACTCTGTTTCTCTCAGTAGTTCTGTTGGTACATACGTGATTAAGAAAAAAAAACTGAACAAGGATTATTTATATTTCACATAACGATGTGATAAAACTATCACTTTCACTGCCCTCCGCGAAATTCGTTTTATCTTTTTCATTAGAAATAGATTCAGAGCTGGGCAGAAAAAAAAATATTTTCTTGTGGACCTCATCAAGTGGAATACGGTTGAAGAAGTATTATAAAATGTTATCTAAAATGACTAGTAATACTTTTAAATGGTCTGTCTTTGACAAAATTTAAGTCCCCAAAATATTTTGTAGCAAGGTCATTTTTCAAATTCTTATCTGCGTTTTTCAATATTTTTCTTGCGCCTGTAAATTATACACCGTGCAAAATATTTATTTAGTGAATATTATTTGCAGTAGGTTAGTTGAAATATGTTAAACTATGTTATTTTAAAACTCTCACAGTCGAAGTTCAACTCGTGTCTTATAGGATTTCAGACCCTTAATGTAGCTGTTATTAAAAATGTATTCATGTTTATACATCTACGTTTCTCCTTTTTTCCTGATAATTTTAAAATATTTTAGTATACCTGCAAATTAGGATATAAAAATTTAAATAAACAGGATAAACGTTTCCCCCACAATAAAGATAAAACCCTCCGCCCCTTTTTTCCATAACCGTAAGATTGAAGAAAATCTGCTTCAAATATAAATAAAGGAAAATCTATTTGGAGCAGCAGTCTCTGAGCTAATCCGTTGCTATACAAAGGCGAATGCATATTATACTTTTACAAAGATTAACTGGGGTACGCGAGAGTTTTTTTTAGGACCCACTGAACCGATTAACATGAAATTTATAGAAAGTTGAATGCGAGTAAAAGGGGCGCTTTTCAGAGAGACGCGAAAACGGACGGACCTTTGAAAATATGTTAAATTTACACGTGGAGGCATATCTTTGAGCAGATGGGATAAACGGTACTTTGTGGTTACCTAAATACTACGGTATAAACATCTTTACAAGCGACTTGTAACATGATTTGGAAATTAAATTTTTAAAATATACCATAATCGGCTCTTTTTGACAAAAACGCTTCAGTAATATATGTATTTTAATAAACTATTTTGCGTTTGATACCGTATGTATTGACAGTATTTTACATAATCATCTTGATATACAAAATGGAAGAATGTAATGAAAATGTGATATGTCATAATAAAATAACAAACCTACCTGTGCAAAAGATTATGAATCACTAATATGTAAAATCGTAACGCACTTATATTTTGTTTGTACCATATTACAGATTTTATCGACCATTCCTCATATTGACATAATCATAAACTAAATGTTTAATATTTCATTATTAAAAAAATTAATTAAAATATTATTTTTAAAATGATACTTTATAAAACTTTTTTTAATTTATATAACTAACTCCATTTTCATCATTTAGAATAATTTTCATATTCTAAACAATATTAAAATATTAAATTAGCATAATTCTTTCGATCCACCGCTAAAATTTATTTGGAAGAGATAATTTCGGAATACTTTATTTTTCACTCTATTCCTTTTAACACCAGTCAGCACAAGTCATCTATTAAACTTCTCAAATTATATTTATGATTATTATATCCTATAAATTTAATTAGGCAAAAATTTAAAAATAAACACAAAACAATTTGATGGCAAAGTGTTACAAATATCAGTAACAGGTAGTCAATGAAACCTGTAACGATTAGTTTCGTAAAGCAAATGTAAACCCCAGTTATTATTGACACTTATTTGAAGATGGAGGAAACTTATTTGAAGATGGAGGGATTGTGTGAAACATTTCCGGCAAAATATAATTAATACCAAAATAAAATAAATAAAGTTTAAAAAAAATCGACCATACAAAACTCGAGCCCATTTCATTCTTTGTGTGTTGATTTTCTCATGCTCTTTTTCAGATTCTTTGAACTAATATTGCTTAGTATACAATACTATAATTAATTACTTGTTGTAAAATTATAGCAACGATTTTAAATTTCATAATTACAGATATATTCATGTTTTCCGTCGGTGAAAGGCACATGACGAAAATTAATGTTAATTTTTTTACATTTTAATATTTTCAAATTAAATTCTATATTCACTTAACTATAAACAGTTATATATATAGATACGCCTCAATGTGCATAAATTTTAGCAAGTTTATTACGTTTACAGCCCACATATTATTATGTTTTGTATTTGTGAAAAATACAATAAAATTCCTCTTGTATGGTGAAAAATAATAATATTATTTTTAAATAGTTTAATTACAATTTTACACACATTTAAATGTTTATGTATGCCTAAGTACACATTCAATTTAGCAGCCCTATTTAATTCAGAGCCCGCACAATATTATATTCTACATTCGTGAAATATGCATTATGTAAAATATATGGTGAAAAGTAATGCTATTATTTTTAAATAATTGAATAGGAATTCTATTTATACTTAAATGTTTATGTAATATGTATTCAATTTAGCAAGTTCATTGGGTTCACAGCCCGCGCACTATTATATATTTCATTCGTGAAAAATACAATATACTAGGGTGACCCGTGCGAAGTCTTCGCATTATTTATTCCATTATGAAGCTCAGATGACAGATCAAACAAATATTTTACTAAAATTGACATATAGAGGCGCAAGTATCAAAAGCATTGAGCTAAAGCGCCACTTTATTTATACGTGAATGGATTTGAAATTAAACAAAAATTTTACCGACCGTCAATCATATTGACGTTGAGCCGTTAGATGGCAGCATTGCTGTTTTGTGTATATAATTTTAATAATTAATTAATTTGCAAAAACAATAGCAATAATACATTTTTTAGTTTTGGATGCCGGTAGAGCAAGCAATTATCTATAAAATGATATATAATTTATGTGGATTAGTTGTGAGGTTTTTTCTAAAAAGGGAGTGTAACATCTTAACCTTACCGTATTAATATATATGATTTACATAGTGAGAAGTAATATTATTATTTTTAAATAGTTGGATAGAAGTCCTACATTTGCTTAAATGTTTACATATGCCTAAAATTTATGTAAAATTTAGCAAGTTTACTCAATTTCACAGTCCGCACACTAATATCATATATTCTCTATTTATGAAAGATACCTATGCAGTACATTTTTATGGTGAAAAGTAATAATATTATTTTCAAATACTTAAATATTGATTCTTTATTAACTTAAATGTTTATATACGCCTAAGTATGTATACAATTCAACAAGTTTACTAGGTTTGCAGTCCGCACACTATTTTAGTTTGTATTCGTGAAAGATACATTATACAGTATACTTATATGGCGAAAAGTAATATTACTATCATTTTTTAAATAGTTCAACAGATATTCTGTATTCACTTAAATGTTTATATATGCCTATAGTCTATTAAATTTTAAGAGAGAATATTTGTAAACAATCGAATTTGACAGTTAAATTATGGTTGGCACAAATACATATATATTCGATCAGCTGACAACTATTTATAAAATTCATTATATTAAACCCAGAATATTATAAAATTATGCACATAATCAAAATATTTTGTTTCAAACCTTTCTTGAAAATAATCGAAATCTCGACGCTTAAAAAGCCTAGACCAAATATGCTATTCATTCATTTTGTAAGGTGTTACAATTCATTGCAGGTAATCATTTATTTGTTCAGTGTCGTAGTAACTTTCGCCGCATTCCACGCATCATATATATTATCTTCGGGACTGGAATTTTCATTGGCTGATTCTATCGTTTCTTTTGCCTCAGAACTTGAATCTAATTTAATTTTTTGCTTTTAATATTAAGATTTTTCTTCGTAATCTTATTATTTTTAGATTTTCTTTCCTTTTTTTTCACTAATATAATCCAGAGAGTGAGTACCTTTGCTATTTGCTTGAACAGTTTTCGAAAGTTAGTAAGCGATTCTACAACTGGGAACATATCAATCAGGTACTTTGAAGGCGTGTCTTTTTGTGAACATCCTCTTTGGGTCTTTATGTTGAAGATACTGTTCGTAGTAGTTCTTCTTGAAACTCTTCAGATGTAGGCTCCTCAAGCATCATTGAAACCTCTTCAAAAACTCTTTCATTTTTAACATTATCAGATATGTAAGCATAATCTGGAAAGTATAATCTGGAATCTAAATTTAGTACCGCTTATGAATTTGTTATTCGATTTGAGTTTATGTTATCGACAAGTTATTATATTCCACGAAAAAGCAGTAAGAATTTAATAACTTTTCAGAATATTAACACTACAACATCAAATATCAACGTACTAAAAAAACGTACATTGAGACTTTGAAGATAGTAACTACTTACTTTTTAATTTTTTCATACATATTGAAAAAAATTTAAAAATATAGGTTACAGCAAAGTACTTGTTTGGGTAGCACGCGCTCACTAAAATTAGTTCACGACATCTAAAGCAAAAACAGTGATTTTTTTCCGTTCGCCATTTAATTTTTCGGTTGGCCATTTCATCTGAATTACCTTATTATGTCAAAACCGTACTTTCGTTGGAATTTTATAAAACCCTTAGTTTATCAGATAAGAATACCTTATTTGTATTTAGGAATTTTTCGGAACAATTTGTAAAAAAAATTAAAAATTGATTATATTTTTTCGCTCAATTGTTAATGGATGGCTGTAATTGATTAAGTGCAATTTGAATACGTATGCACTAGTGACATAATACGATTTTGTATGTCCCGTTCGAGCGAGACAGAACATACGTTATATTCGAATTTTTAATATCGATAAAAACTATTTTTATCGATATTAAAAATTAAGAATTATTACTTTGTATTACACTAAGTTTATTATATTATTGTTTGTTTTATAGTATTAAGTTCGGTGTGTTATATAATAATATTTTTTATTTTTAAAGTGTGTTTTATTGTGTAATTAAAATGGCGGATGTACCAGGAACGAGTGGGATTCTTCTTTTTATCAGTAATGAAAACAAACGTATTAAATATGATAAATCATCGATAAAAATAGAGTTAATGAATTTGATTCGCCGAGAAAACCAAATATTTGAACTATGTTGTCGATGGAAAAGCTACAGAAAAATGTATTGAAATTTTAAGATTGCCGCCGTATAATTATGAACAAAATCCCAGATGGTCTGGGTACACATGAAATAATATGTTGCGAGAGAAACCACAACTTTTAAATTAATCGATATTAAAGGAGTTTTACGCTAAACAATTGCATTAATAAGCCAATCAGCATGGCAGAAATCTATAGATCATGTGATCAAAGAAGAAAAGCGGATGGCCGAGCATAAATTGTTTTCTGTGAAATAATAAAGTAAGTAAATTCATTATCATATAATCGTAGCACTGTAATGTATTTTTTTTTATGAAATAACAGTGGATTTTGTGTATTTCTATATATTAATGTGAAATATTAGCGTACTTTGTGTTTTTATAATATATGTTTGAGTTCTTTGTTATGCCATTGTTGTATTTTTTTCTTTATAATATTAGTATATTTGGTGCATTTTTGTACATCAGTGTGTTTTATGTTTTGAAAAATTGTTTTAGTAATTTCTTAAAAAATAAGTAATATTTCCTTTATTTTGTGATAATTTATTTTCTATGTCCTAATTAACAATTTATTAAACCACTATTACTAATACATTTAGATTATAAAATATTGTTTGTCACTATGATGGAAGAGTATATATTAGATAAGCTGACGATAGTTGATGAAGATTTGCCTGCTGATTTGCCTTGCGTGATTTACTAGTAGAGATTCTTTAAGACAATCTTTAAGACTGCTAGTCTCAAGCCTGGGTTGAGTATGCAAGGAATTTTGTTGGTATTATTTTATGTTTTTTATGCAACAGTAATATTTATAAATTATTCGAACACTTCATCTAAATTATCTGAATTTCTCTTATAAAATATAACCTATTTAATCCAAATTACGAATGTATGTAGTCTATATATGCACATATAAAAATACGAATGTATGTAGTCTAAATATGCACAAATAAAAAAATATTTTTTTGATCACAAATACCAAATAACTCCACATTAAATTACTAACGTGAATCTAAAAAAAAGATTTGCAGTACCTGAACTGTCAAATGTGATTGTTTACAAACATTCTTAACATCCTCTCTTCAAATTTAATGGAGTATAAGTTTATATAAAAAATAGCAGGTTTACCAAGTTCACGGCCCGCACACTATTATATTTTGTATTCGTGAACAATACACTATGCAATATACTTACATGGTGAAAAGTAATATTATTATTTTTAAATAGTTTAACAAGGTAAACAGTCCGTACACTATTATGTTTTCTATTCGAGAAAGATACACTATGCAATATACTTACATGGTGAAAAGTAATAATATTATTTTTCAATAGTTTAATAAAAATTCTACATAGAGTTAAATATTTACATATACCAATGTATGTATACAATATAGCTAGTTTACTAGGTTTACAGTCCGTACACTATTATATTTTTTATCCGTGAAACATACACTACTGAATATACTTACACGGTGAAAAGTACGATTATTTTTAAAAAGTTTAATAGAAATTTCATATACAGTTAAATATTTGTATAGACCTTAGCATGTATACAATTTAGCAACTTTATTAGGTTCACAGCCCGCCCACTATTATATTTAGTATTCGCTCTTTTTTCGACGTGACAACCTCTTATAACACAATAGCCTGCACGGGCATAAAATTTGGGTGTTACAGACTACACAGTCAATAGGAGACGAGCGAGATAAACCATTGTTATATTATTCGAGAGACGAAAATATTAAAAATATTGATTATCGAAAATCGAAAATTTTATTAGAATTGCCTACATGGACCCACGAAGCGGGAGTGAGGACAGAGCGTCGCATATTTTTGAGTGCGTATTGGTTCACTGTTGCTCGTCATGTGAATTAGTGTATCGTGTGATTAGAGTAAGACTAGATGTGCTGCAAACTTGGTGAGTGATTGAAACGAAATAAATACCGAACGATAACATTGAAAAAGTTTTTGCATTTGTTATGCCCGTCCAAAATCTATACTCAACTGTTTCAGGACATTAAAAACCCAATATCTTCGATGTTTATTTTGAAACATTTGTCTCAATGTACTAAAATATAGAGTACATTAAGACAAATGTATGGTAGAAGAAAATTTGAAAATCGAAGCGAAATACAGAAATTTGCAAATTTACCAAATTTAAAATTTTAGGTTTTATGGTCGTGTTTCAAATTTGGACACATTTATATAAATTAATACAAACACTTATTCAATGCCGTTATTTAGTATTCACCTCATTCGCTTCATTTGTTAAAATTGTATTAGATTTAATCTTAAGGTAACCACAATATGAGCAACAGTGAACTGGGACGCTCATAAATATGTATCGTTTCACTATAAGAGGTCCGAGTAGAAATCATCACACACATATCTCTACTGTATCGACAAGAAATAGGTATGCTCAAATTGTTTGTATCATTATTTCTATTTACATTCTTCATTCCAACTTTCTTAGATATATGGAAACTTGCTCAAATAAGTGGCACTGTTTAGAGAGCATGGAACTTATTAAAAAAACAAAAATTGAAATAAAAAGTAATTACATACAGAGCAATAATTTCTTTCAGTTTTTCTCGCACTATTTTGATAAATTTTATATAGTTTGGTCAGCGTTCCGTATAATGACAAAATTTAAATAAGAAAAACCGTCTAGATTTTAATTTCTTTTTTGTACATATTTGATGCCATATCTCTTCAAGGGTTTATAATATCTTATATTTTAATGTGTGGTAAATATTGTATATTATATAAGCGAGTCAATTTTTTATCCATTGTTAGTGTTACAACTTATTAACCTTTACGTTTTACACTAGCTAACTTTTTAAAAATATTTTTAAAATAATTAAAGAGGGGCTGAATAAGGTACTCAACATTTTTTTCTTTTTAATTGCATATATCATGTCGGGTATTAGCTGAAAGTATTTGCTACAAGGAATTAAAAAATATTTTTCAAATTCATATTTAACTTGCATATTTAAAAAGATATTCTAAAAAATATTCGAAAATAATAATAATAAATAATAATAAATTCGATCCTTTATTTCAGAAACTATTGGATCAAAAATCATGAAAAAATAGATTTAGTAAAGCCGGACGAGAAGATTACAAAAAAATTATAGCGTTTATCCTAGTTGTTATAATTTTTGAAAGATACAATGTGTTTTTACGGCTTTAAAGAATGTAGCAGCCAAAATATTTATGTTGTGGAAAATTTATGCTTGTTGATCATTTAATAGAAATACTAAGTACCACTTTCAGGAGTACATAAATATGTAAATGCAACGGTCATAATTCAAATAGTAGCACTATTTCATTAAGCCTTTATAATATAGAAATAAATTCAGAATAATTTAATTATTCTACTTTTCAGGCCATTTTCTCAACTGACATAATTATTTTACAAATTAATTTTACCTTTACCGTAAATAGTTTCGTAATAACTATTTATTCACTTTTTCTAACAGTAATTTTATTACTTTGCTTTATATGAAGTTAACATTGATGCCAATTTATACGAACAATATTCCTAAGTTCTGCTGCGTGTACTTCTGCGGTACACGCAGAAGAACTTAACGAGTCATGCGCACGATAAGGAAAGGCATCGAACCACTTAATCTTTAGCACATAAGAGTAATATTTTATTCGGCCTCCTTAATACCCTCCAGTAATTCTTTCACCACAAATGTACTCTTAGCTATTTTTAACCACAAAATCGCGCCTCTGCGGACTATACTCGTGGAGCAGCGCTAGAGCGAGCAACTCTCGTGTTAACAAGAGAAATTTATGTGAGAAGGGATTCGTGAACATAAATTACGTCAATCGAATTTGTTTAGACTATTTATTTTCGGATGACGTCAGTGACAACAAAGGTCGCGGGCGAAGAGCTTAAGCCGACCCGGCGCCTCTAGATATTTGGACGCCCGAACAGAAATTGAATAGTGATGATTTGCAAAGTGAGTATAGGAGTTTTTTAAGGGATTTTGTTTACAATTCGATCCCTTTTGCAGTGTACATGTGGAATTTGGTACCAAATTTAATTCAGTCTTTAATCGACTTCAAAAAGCAGATTCTCTCTTCATTTGTATATATATAAGCAATGACTTTAAATCAAGTAAACCCGTTATATTCTAATATAAAATTCCACAAAGTGCGAATGGAACTCGCACTGCAAACGTTGCGTACATATTTATAAACTATACTATTTATACTATATTATACTATTTATACTATACTATACTATTTAAAGTATGAAGAAAAATATTGTTGTATTTCTTATAACAAGTACTTTCAGCTACTACCCGACATGATATACGAAATTAAAAAGGAAAAATGTTGAGTACTTTATTCAGCCCCTCTTTAGTTATTTTACGAATATTTTTAAAAAGTTAGCTAGTGTAAAATATAAAAGTTAATAATTTATAACACTAACAATGGATGAAAAAGTGACTCGCTTATATAAAATATAATATTTACCACATATCATAATTTACAAAAAAGAAATTTGTAAGTATGAAATTAGGGCTATCATAATTACAGATGAATTAATTGTGCCCTTGACATCTTTTACATAGACATTTGGAAAATATTATAAAATTAGCTATATAATTGAACTGAAGTTTAAAATAAACGAAACGCCAGCATTAACCGCTATAATTTGTTTATAGTATATGCTAAACATATCAAAATTCATAGGAATTTGTATAGTGGGTTGACTGAAAGAAAATAAAGTCTCTGTACTACTTAAACTTCTACAGAACTATCAGTAATTTGTTTTTAAATCCCTTTAGTAATTCTTGCGCGATGCGTGAACAAAGCAACAAAAATGCCTAAATACCCAAAAAACAATATTTTTTTATATTATTTTTATTATGTCCCCAAACATTTTTTTTTCGTAAATATTTTCAATGTACAAACATTCTAATTCTACAATATTGTTATATTTGTAAACGGGCATGTCGCTGGTACAAATGGGATAGTGTTACCGTAAAAGTATCAACGTTGAAAATTTCAAAAATAAAACCGACAGATTCAATTGGACCTTGTCACACTTGCGTTTCTTAAGTTTGTTTGTGATTTTAAACAGAAAATAAATATATTAAACAATTTAAACTAAACAAATTTTACATCTAATTAAAGAGATTTCTTTTAATACGAGAGGGCATTCCGATATCTTTTTCGATGAAATAATGCAGTGTAGCATTTGATATGCCAAGAGCCATAAATAGGTGTTAAATGAAATCTAAGTGAATACAAGGCAATTATTTATATTTGACGGCCTCTTTTGAGTCTTAATGATATTAGCGCATAACATAAAATCATTATATATACTTATACAAAATAGTTTAACTCAAAAATCACTTGAACCTCTTTAAGTGAAATGTTTAACATTATGAGAAGTTGATTCAATTCGTTCACCATCACATAAAACCTAAGCACTTCATTGACATGCTATAATAGAGACTTTTATACAGCTGCTGAACCAAGGAATATTCTTTGTAAAATTTTTGGAATGCACAATATTTTTCTATAATTTATTAAATTTTTATAAATCCCCCGAGCTCCTAAATACTCGTTTCAACCAAAATCAATATTTTTAATTATATTTTGACTAAAATTTAAAGGATAATAATTTACCCCATAAGTAGATAAATTAGGTATATATCGATTTGAAATCACATCTTCATTATTGAAAGTAGTGACCGTCATAAATTGCTTCGCTAGAGTAGCCGAGGAGTTGCTCCTACTGACTACAAGCTATATAGCCAAAGTAAACGAGAAACAAGGACCGAAGTTTACGATATGTTTAAGAAATAGGGATTACGTCACTAAGTAAAATGGGTTTAGGACAATGTATATCTATTAGCTATCATTTTGTCATTAAACATAAGAAAAGGTAAGATAAAATAAAAAAGGTCAGTGTAGAATAATCAAATCCGCAGTTTTATTATTGTATATATTGTTTTTGTATAGAAACAGCCAGCCATTTTTATCGTGCAAGTCGAAAAGGCCATAAATGGAACAAAGACATTACACTTAACGAGTCTTCGTTTATGCTATATTTAGTATGGAAAGTTGAATTGATAAAGAACCACAAGGAGATTGTTATTTAAGATCGCTTACTTTCATAAACTTGTTACGATGGTAGACTATACAAATATTATTAGAGACTAGAATATGAATTTCAATCTATTATAACATTTTTAATCAGCAGTTCTTTGCGCAACTTTTACATTTACTTTGCGTTCGTTTTAAGATCAATGTCCACTTATACAGGTTTACTGAAATTGTAGAATTTATAATAGAATTACCTTACTTTTTATTTGGGCAACGATTCTGTACACTACTACATTTCTATCGCAGGTACAAATTGAATGTCGCTGGTACAAATGGGATATATTACAAGAAGCTTTTTTCAACCAAAAAATAATAATCAATTGCAAGTAAAGCTTTGTGATATAATTTTATTATAAAATTAAATAGCTATTGTTAAGATTAATTAGATATTGATAAAAAGAAGTTTTCAGATAGTATTATATTTCTTCCAATTCAATGAAATTAAAGAAATAGAATTTACAGTAAAGTCGGAGTTTAGTTTCTTATTTGAGAGACGATTATTACAAGAAATTTATTTTAAGATAAAGTTTTGTTTCAGCAAGTACATTAAATAAAAAAGAAAATAATTAAATGCAAGTAAAACATAGAAGTTTAGGGTTAAATAATAAATATAATAAATGTAAATATTTAATAATATTCAGATAATTCCGCAAGTATCATAAAACAAATTCTCCATCACTTTTGTCTCTTAGAGAAAGCCGTATAAGGTACGTTCAATCCAGGTCTTTAAAAATTGAGAACATTTTCTTTTTGTTCCTTCTTTGTGTCTAAGAAAAGAGCCAATTTTCTCTCATATTTTCCAGACATGAGACTAGCAATATTAGCTCGTAAGAGACTGGAATGTTTAAAAAGTTGATGGTTTACAAAAAACCAAAATCACTCGGCACTGTGACTACTACTAGTATCATTTATTTAAAACTAGTCAACCAATTTTTTAATCTACACAAACGTAACGAAAAAAAAAATTCACAACAATTTATTAACAAGGTAATTAAATCGTTTTAAAAATAGAATTACAGAAAATTTATTAACAAAGTAATGAATTCGTTTTAAAAATAGACTTATAAGTAGACCTTGGTTTCTTAGATTCTAAATTTCCATTAGTTATAAATTTGCTATACGTATCATAGCAGAGTAATCATCTGGCTAGCACAACAAGCGTTTTGTACTACAGGATACTCTTAGTTACATAATTGCTACAACAAACAGGCGCCAATCCTTTTGTCGGCTTGCCCCTTTTTATTCATAATTATGTATAAACGTGATATTTGTGAAATTTAATTTTACTTTTAATGATTTAACTATTTTTGTTTTCGAGAATTATGAGTTATAAAATTTTGTCTTTAAAATCAAGCAACTAGAGAGAATACATGTTATAAAAAGTATTCCACAGACATTTAGATGCTTAGGGTAATATATGTCATAACATTACTAATACAAATCGAGTACTACAAATGGCACTGTAAAATGTAAATTATTTTAATATAATATGAAGTTAAACATTTAGATCGCAATTTCTATGTATTCACATATATAGAAATTGCTATCTATATGTAATACTTATTTCGCAACACCTTTAATAACGTAATTTTTCAACTAATAACTTAAAAGTTATTAGTTTTTAGTAGTGTTTAAAGAAATAATAGTACAGAATTTTTTTTTAACTACATATACGAAGTGTACAATAAAACTTATAAAACGGTTTTTATAGTATTTTAAATCATCATCGCATGGCATCTTAACAAGTTTATAATTTCTTTTCGATTATTTCTTCCCGATTGTTATTTGAACCTAATACATTTAAAAATAAGTTAATTGACAATAAATTATTATTAAATATAAATGTATACACTTATTTAGTCGTATTTTTATCACTGGCAATTTGGCGCCATAAGAAAAGTAATGTTAACGATTAAAAAAAATTATATGGTCAGATTTTTAATTACACCTAAAACAAGGCTAAAAATTGTAATTTCCTTGTGAAATATTTAACATTTCAAATTTACTTCCCATTTAATGGAAAAACATTTTCCGTCATTATGTACATTTATTTATTTTCGTTAACAGTGCTAAATTTCAAGTTTTACAAAAAAAGGTTCCGCTAATTCAATGCTGTAATGTTTAATGAAAAAAAAATAATAGAAAATTGTTTTATTTAATCCAAAATTGACCAATTTTTCGCACTCGAATTAAAAACACTAAACACAACTAATTTTTAAAAAGAGACCCAAGTTGGGTCTCTTTTTAAAAAATTAGTTTAGTATTTATAAACATAAAAGTCAGAATGAACATATGCAAAGAAATATTTGTATTACTTTATAATTCTGTAACTTGGCATACGAATAGATTAGAGCCTCGATTAATATATTGACTTTTTCGCAATATCTTAAGTAGTTCCTGAAGGATATCGTCCACCTTTGATGATGTTTATTAGGTTGCTATTTGATTCCATAGATCGTCCTTGAGAAAAATTCTATTAGTTTGATTTAAGCATGGATTAACTCATACCGTGTATTCCGAATCGACAAATATGAGCGTGAATTTACGTACCCTCGATTTCGTACACGCAGACTATTAGAAACCTACTGATTCTCTTTTTATAAGTATACTACCAAACTTCGCCTCTGGCCAAGCCCATTTTGCTAATGTATTACCGTGTGAAAAACTTTATTACGCAATTTGAAATACACGTGGCGCCATCTATTCATGTACGTAGGTACATTATACGTTTGTGTAATTATTACGCATCGAGTAACTAGATACTATTTATTCTCGTTTTGCTAATGAAATGTAAATTAATTTTTAAATTAGCATGTCTTCTGATTAAGTGAACCGTAATTATATTAATTAAATAGAAACGGAATGTTACTTCAAGTTAACTTCTGTTTTTCCTAAAATTTCATTCAATTTAGTTCCAGACACTTATCCTTCAAAATAATACTTTTTACAAATAATTTCAAAATGCAGATTTTACGCAAAGTTTATAGTTGTATTACATATGCAAATTACTTTAATCCACATAAAGGAAGTAGCAGGTAGGACCTAATACTTCAGTAAGTATACGTCTTCATGCTGGGCCATAACAGTACATAATAAATTGTTTTTAAATAGTTTCTCCCCCGATTGGATCCTTTTATTATATAGTGAAAAATAATTATTATATTTATCTAGACTAACTAATCATATTTTTTTGAAGTGTACCGTAGGTTTTTAGTGAAAAAAATATCACCCCTATACTTCCCTTAACACAATCTAATTACTAATGATTCGGACTATCGCAGTACAAATGTTCGGTTCATTTTATTACTGTTCAAATACTCATACTCTGTTTGCCCATTTACCCCAAGTATATACAATTAGTTGAGTACAGTAAAACAAAATGTAACCATTACTTTGATTGTGAAACTGCACCCCAAATTAACTTGATTTATGACACTCTCAAATTAACAACACTCATTACCCCATAACGAGCTTACATACTACCATCCCCCCAAAACCTACCTACGACTAGCCCCTCATTCCTATTCACTCAATTTCAAAGTACGTGCTGTTTATTATTTGATTGTTTGTGGTCGCAATGACCCGTTCATTGGTGAGGTTGATTTACGGTCAGCACTCGGGCTGAGTACGTTGTTACGTTGGAAGCGCTCACGTGGAAATATATACAATTCGAGACGCTTTGCGAAGTGGCGTAACAATAGTTACTTGGTTGAATTTATGACGTATGATTGAATCAAAAGGATCTGTTTTATGTATGTATGGACGTGACATGAGAAATTCAATTAAACATTCATTATTTTAAACCGCCCTTAAGTTCTAGTATTTACGTATTTAAGCTTTTCATTTTGAAATGTCTGCTTTTTAAACAATTTTAAATAGAAAGCAACACTCAATTCAATCTAATCATATTTTGTATACATAATTATCAGTAATTATCGAATGAATTTGATTATGTGTAAATAAATTTTTTATTTTAATTTTTTATGAAATTTTCAGTTTCTCTGCACAAACGGATTTGACTTGAAACCTACTGAAGCTATTGGCATAAATTTATGCATTCTATAGGTTATAAATAGTAACTCTGTGACCAAATTAGTCCTTACATTATCATGTACCAAAAGTTTCCGTAGTTACGATGACATAGGTATTGGGTTTTGTAAAGTGATACCTTTATTTTTTCAGGTCGTTCCGTTAAGCGATATCCTTATTATTTGACATGACGCGTTGCATATACCAAACCGTAGTCCTACGGCAAGTCAAACATGGATTCAATTGCAGTGGAATCTAGAAAGCATATTAAAGCCTTATAATTACTTTAATGTTAGATTAGTAACTTTCTAGAAAATGCTTTAGGTGCGTTGAACGATTTTTGGCAGTGTAAAATCTTATGGGCTCGCGTCACTGACATGTTAATGTTTAAAATATATCTGTGTATGACGTGTTATGCTTGACAAACAGTGAAAGCATATATATATATGCATTGTATATGTGCATTGTTTAAATTGTTTGTTTGATTATTATTATTTTATTTATTTATTTGTAAGATCCCTGCGCAATACAGCAAGGAATACTAAATATGTTAATATTTTTAGATATAATTTTAATTTGCAAATTATGAAATTTGAATTTTTTGCATTACAATTAATTTGAAAATTAAAAAAAACTCTGTTCTTTCATAGTTTTAAGTTTTCACTTTCGTCGGCAACTCTCATAACTGCATATGTTTTTTTATTATATTTTGCAGGACGCCATCTATGGTGCAATGGCAAGATTATGGTGCAATGGCTTGATTATCAAAAGTTTTTCGTTGAAATTTTATAGGACCCAATTTATGTTGCAGTAGCAAAACCCTGAATTGATTAAACATGTTCATATTGTATTTTGATTTTTTTATATAACCTGTCTAAACAAATCCAGAAATCCATGAGAACGAAATCATGAACACAGTCTCATTTTCATTATTTTCTTTTAAATGATTTCTTTTAAAAGAAAACTTATTTTCTTTTAAATGTTCGTTACTTCAGATACATGCAAGCGATGTATCATATAATTAGCTTACTTAGAATTTTTATATATTTATATTCAGATCTAGGAATAAACAATTTAGTTGATATTTTTAAAATTTATCCATAAATTTCTTCTATTTACCTTATTTCACCCTTCGCCCATATTTTTTTATCTCGGTCGCTTATTTACACGGCTTCAAATGTCATTAATTCATGTTTACAGATGCATATTATATGTTTTTTATCTATTTATTTACTTTAGCCCATTGTTTTGATACTCGTACTTGTTAAATAAACAATTTATTTAGTATTTTTAAAATATACCCATCAATTTTCTCTATTTACCCCGTTTCACCCTCCGTCCATATTTTGTTTACCTCTTTCGCTTATGTACATAGCTTCATTTACCATTACTTAATGTTTTTATGTCTTTGTACACAAAACATCGTAGTAAAAATTATGCGTCATATTACCGAATGTTCTTGAAGAATTAAATATAATGTCAAGCAGCACGGAGCACGCAGTTTTAAATTCTGAAACCATACTGTAGTTTTAAATTTGCTTTTTTTTTCATGATTCACAAATCAATGAAACTACGTATTATTTCTACTTTCTTTATTTTATTTTCATTAAAGTATTATTTTCTTCATTTGCACAAATAATTCTGATAATTAACTGTTTTGCAATTCAAAATATTTGCGTTCATTCAAAATACATTTGAATATTTTCCTTAACATACATTTAACTCTGCAAATTGCTTTAGGTACATATTTTTATACCACTTAAATTCGAATTACATAATGTTTTCAATGTAACTTAACATTTTTATTTAAACCTTCTTTTTAATATAAGACATAAAAAAATTAAATTCGCAACTGAACGCTGTTGAAACATTTTTAAATTTTCCAAATAGTTCATCTTTGCTAATAGCCCACCTAAAGATGTTGTAATACAACGAAACCTAGGTCGCGGTAAAGAACTTAAAGAAAGTAAAAATAATACTACATCACGTAATTTCATTTAATTGTGAATAATGGATTTCTACAAAATTAACGCCAAATTCAACCGAATAGTTCAGTTACAAAACTGTAGAACAAGGAATTAAAGTCATACTAAGAATGAATTATTACCTTAATTTCTTACTAACTTTGCGTCTATCTTATTTCGTATCTTTTATATAATTTTCTCCTTATCGTTGCATACATACTCCATTATTTTTGTTATTATCCATGTATATTTCTCCATTATTTTTCACGTTGCCGATAGATAAAAGGTACGTATATGAAGAGTGCATCTATTAATAAATAAGGCTACAAATACTGCACTATAATATATAATATAACTAATAATATATAAATATGGCTATGAATATTGTAACTCGTGCGACTCTTTATATCCATAGTTATACCTTATCTTAACCAAGACAGTTTACCTCTTCTTCTCTGATACGTAATTGCCAGATGAACTTTATATCAACCAGTAACTGTTGGATAGCCTGGCTTAAAATGATAAAGTTTTAGTTTTCACATAAACATTTCTAGATAAACTCGTAATCTTTAAATATAGAGTTGAGGCCTTATATCTGTTAATAAATTGATTTTAATGACTGTATAATATGTACTTATCTACAGTGTACATGTAAAAATATATGTACAAAGAGAATCCGTGACTTGCATGCGCGTTTAATGTAAGACCTCTATATATTATTATTGTAATAGAAAAAGGAAAACATCAAGGCGCCCCTCCACTCCTCTCTCTTAACGAAACCTGAAACAAACTAGGGTTGCTTTATTTATTTAATTCGGCGAATATGGCACATATATAGAACTAATTGCTACAGAAGCAATCTCTTACAGTCAACCAAAGCTACAATTTATTTAATATGTTTGTGATATGTGAAAATAATAGAGGAGCAGATAATAAAATGTATGATTAATTTTAATGTGATAATAACAAAGTCTGATAAATTAATTTCTTGAGAAATAAAGACGAAAATAATCTAATATTTATATGTCGATAGTGGATTTAGAGAAGGATTGTAGCGGAGGAAAAGAGAGGAGAAAGAATGAGAAAGAGGAATATGAAAGGAAATCTGATATCAAAACAAGTCTTATATCGAAATCAAGATTTTTCCTTAACTTACTTTATTTCCTGATAGTGCAGTCATGTTTCGTAGATACGGATTACACCATCATAATAAAATAATTTTCACTTTATTAAATATTTGAAAAGTAACTAAAAAAAAACGATTTAAACAAAATGATAAAAAAATTTAAAATACTGAACTAATGCTATTTCTTTTGATTTTTTTCAGAAATCAAGAAATAATACTTTATAACTGATATAAGTATACAATACATCAATCACAAGTAATTCAGTTGTTTTTTTTCTAATTTTCGTCGCATATTTTTAGGAAAATACTCTCAATTTAAAATCGAAAAATGTTTTTAAAAAAAATGTTCATGCCCTTCATTTTATTCACCAGTAAGTACTTAAAGTAAGAGCTCATACTTCTTTAATTATTTTGTAAATGGCTAAAATAAAATAAGACAATTTTCTAATAAATTGTTTTACATGAAACTTTACACAATCATTTCGACGAGCAATCCTAGCTCATGCAATTTCTACACAAAATGAAGCTGCCCAGCTTCAAAGCGCATGCAATATGTTAAAACTGTAATACCAATGTGGAGACAAAAAACTTGTTAATGTTTTTTCTGGAGGGTATTCCAGAGTGTAAAATTTTTTTTTCATATTTGTTGAAGTAAGGGAGGAAAACCCGATTGTTCTCAAAAAACCATTTACAAATAAAGATGCCAGATGCTAATTGTACTGCAATGCAATTAGTTCCGCAAATTATCGTATACTTTTTTCATAAAAATCGTATGTTTTTGACGAGGATCTTTGGTATTTAACCAAAACTAAAATTCATTATCAAAAATATGGTCTCTGTTTAGATTTGTATTTCATGTCGAGCTAAAGCCTTTAAGAGCTAATAAATAATAAAAACTTTACTAAGACAAAAGGGATTCTAAAACCTTATACTTTAATACTTTCAATTTTATCGATATTCTTTTAGGATATAAATTTTATATTTATATCGTTGAACAAAATTTTCAATAAAAATTCTTAAATATAAATTTTTTTTTTTAGGATAAAAATAAAAAATTTAAGCATGCAAATATATCTTTGTTATACATATATACGAGTTTAATACAAACTAATCTTAATTCCTTTCCATACAAGCTGCCTTATCTAGATGTATATATTTTTCATTTTCAAAAAAATATACTGTCTAGTCCTGTTGTCTCATTTCAAACCCTATCCATTGAAAGATTCCCAAAAATTTCCATTCCACTCTATTGCTTTTTCTTCTGAATAATTAAGTTAATTCATAATACACTACTTTATATGATTATCTGTAACAACCTTGCTAGTTCTTTAAAAAACTTGTTTTTCGAGACATAATTTAACTTTTAACATTATTTTGATTTCGTCCTCTAAAGTTATGATTTGTCTAAAATCTTCATCACTTTTTCTGTTTATGTTAAAGCATATAATCGCATGCACAAATTTGCTCAACTTTTAATTCCAGTTTTGGTGTTAAAATACTTTCTCTTTTCGTTATTTTTCATAATTCATATTCACCCTTGATATACCTATCAAGGTTGAATATGAATTATGAATTTCGGTCCAATTTTTTTAAAAAATTAAAACAAATATTAAAATAATTAAAACAATATATGTTAGTAAAAGGTAGAATGATCTGTATAATTGTGATTAATGAATTCGGAACAGTAGGTGTTTCAGTACATTGGCTACAATTATTATCTATGTGTATTTATAAAATCCGTCTTATTTTAAATATTTAATTAATATTTTGACTTGAAACCACCTTTAAAATCGATGCCGGATGTTAGAATACAAATTAGCGACAATTTCAGTCTAAGAAATTTTAAACGTTAATAATTCTGTTATAAATAATCGACATTTTAAATTATTTTCAAAGAAAAATAATGAAAGTTTGTATTAATAAAGTAAGAAAAGTAGCCAGTAACGATTCAATATTAGGTGAATCGGCGGCAGACGGCCGGGTTGTCGGGTAGCTCGTACTGCGCACTCACAAAGTGAACTCATAGTCTTGAACCAATAGACTTGATATTAGATACAGACTCAAATTATTTCATAACTATACTTCTCCTACTTATATTTTGTATCCAATAAATATAATTTACATAAATATAAGTTATAGGTTAATTAATGATTCAAAACAAACATTTAATTCGATTTGAATATACCATACGAGATAGATATTTTCATTAAAATAACTGGGGCAATACCAGACAATGCAATTCCTTTTTTTAATGTTTTCTTATACTTATATACCATTTTTTAACGTTCGTTATATTCCATATACTTTTAACAAGTCCCTGTTATGAATAATGGTAAATATAAAGTACAAGTGGTAAAGCACGAAATATGCCAACCGCTTTACGATTGTGCCGCCTCATTATGCCACCCGTAAACTGCATGACTTGGAAATAAAAGTTTTCATTTCATTTGTGTCGTAAACAGCTTAGCCGTGCGCCATACCTGCTCGGCACTACGAAGTTGCTCTCAGCTCCGCCTTTTTCCAAGTACCTTTATTTGCATTATTTAAGAAAATATTTACTGGCTTTGACTTATGTATTTTACCTTTTCAGGTCAGATTTGTTTGGGCTTATTATTCCTCCATTAGTTTTCTAAAATCTTTTCGGTATATTTAAAACAAGAAACTATTCTGAGACGTTCAGTTAGCGAGATGATTAAAATAATGCTTAATTCAAAGTCTAGTAAAATAGGTTTTGATCGTTAATTTACTCGTAGAAATTAATTATAAATAATTAATTAACTCGTAGAAATTTTAATAATAATTATAAATGATGAATATTTATTTCCCGATAATTTTATTATTTCACTGCAAATTAATATTACTAGCTTTATTCAATAAAAAATATAAAGTCAGTGTCTGTACTACTGTTCTCTCGGTCATTAAATTTCTTCATTCCGTCTCTAGTCCAAAGTTACGTTAATTAAATTCGCGACCATCTTTTTTCATTTCATTAGCATCGGATCATTTAGATTGCAACTCAATTAAATATTTTAAAATATTTTTGAGATCTAGACACTCTACTATTACTGCATAATGCAATGACACTTAAGAAAACATAATCATATATAACAGAGTGAAACATAAATCAAAATTGGAGGTAAGCGATATGTAAAACATATCGCTTACCTCCAATTTTGAATTCCAAGTGAAACAATGGATTGAGTGTATATTCTTTTAATTCGAATATAAGAAACTCAACTCATAATTGCACCGATCAAAAATTTTAAATATTTTCAGTACAACCCTGAGACATCAATCTCAACATTGTATCATTTTCAATATCCCGTGTTGTACTTAGGTGTCGTTATGCATACAAGTCCATTGTACTAAATAAATTAAATAACACGGTGTATTTAAACACTTGATTTCTTCTTTCTTAAACACTCGATTAAGATATTTTTTATATTAATGGATAGTATAAAACAATAGTACTTAAGAACATATAAATACATGTACTACAGTGAAACATAAATTAATAATTAAAATATTTTCAGCACAACACTAAGACGTCAATCTCAACATTGTATCATATTTATATACCAGTGCTGTACTTATGTGTCGTTATGCATACAAATCCATTGTACTAAATAAATTAAATAACACGGTGTGCTTAAACACTTGGTTTCTTTTTTCTTAAACACTCGATTAAGATATTTTTAACATTAATGGATAGTATAAAACAATAATACTTAAGAAAATATAAATACATGTACTACAGTGAAACATAAATTAGTAATTAAAATATTTTCAGTACAACACTAAGACGTCAATCTCAACATTGTATCATATTTATTATACCAGTGCTGTACTTATGTGTCGAAATGTGTACAAATACATGGTATTAAATAAATTAAATAGAACAGTGTGCTTAAACACTTGCATTCTTCTTTCGTTAAGATATTCTTAATATTAATGGATAGCACAATAATACTTAAGAAAATATTAAACATATGTACCAGAATGAAATATAATTCAAAATTGGAGGAAAGCAATACGCATTAGTTAGTGAAAAAATAGGTTTAGTGTATATTCTTTTAACTTACAAAAAAGAAACTCAACTTGATATTGCTGCGATCAATCATTTAAAATATTTTAAGTACTACACTGAGACATCAATCTCAACATTGTATCATTATCGATATCCCAACGTTGTACTTAAGTGCGGAATGTATAAAAATATTAAATACATTAAACAGAGCAGTGAGTTTAAATAATTCATTTTTTCTCTCAATAATACTAATGGTTGCTTTGATTCAATAGACAGTCACAGTTAATATTTAAATAATTATTTTTTTCGGATAAAAGAAACTAACAATAAGGAGCTAAGTTAAAAACCTAATTTTAGTTCTTGAATTTAAATGTGGTACCAACATGCCACAATCCAAGGGAGGGCCTTAGCTAAAAGACACGTGAAGTTCATAAAACCGATGAGGGAATAGGAGACAAAAATAAAGTAGCATGAAGATATTTTTAAAATTGACCCACACGATACATATCACTCCAAATACTGAAAACTGGGGCAGAATTGTGCCATTGGGAAAAATTATAGGCAGACCAGAGTAACGATGGTATGATGATATTAAACCGACAGCAGGAATAAACCAGACACTATGACTATAAGTAACAGAAATCATGTAGAGAATAATTTACTCCAGTCTATAACCGATATATTTACATGTAATGGTCATATCAGGCGTGCTTGAACTGTACTAAAAAAGCTAACGCTAAAATTTTAGATATTTGTTTAACCCTTACATTAAAATAGTTTCTTTCAAACTTTAGATAAAGCAATATTGACTTATTATATCAGAATTTCTGGCTAAAAACGAACACAGTGAAAAATAATTTACCCCTTTTCCGCCTTTTTCAATAAAATTTTATTGTAGATACTAATTTTTATTTAGCGTAAACATTGCAAAAAAATTAAGATTCCGTTAAAACTTAGAAAACGAATCTTAAGGCAGACTAGAGAACGAGAGTTTTACGTCTATAAAATTATTAAAAATATTTTATAAATTAATTACTTAATCGTATTAATTTTTTTTTATTAATTGAATTTTTAAAATGAAAAAATTATAAAAAAATATTTTCTTTTAGATTTTACGTGTATTAAATAGCTTTTATTTTGATAGGTATTCTTTTTTCAAAATCTAATTTGATAGAAGGTTGGTCGCTTCAATATTCTATTGCATACATTACAAATTTGACTTCAGAAAAACTACTTACTTGCCTCCAGTTATCAGCACAGTTTCTTTTATTTTGAATTAAAATACACTAAAACCTGATTCAGCCAAATACACTTTCACTAATAAATTACCGATGTAATTTGATAAAAAAGTCATAATCGTTAAATTTATTCGATCCTAGTATATTAAGCACACTCATAAAATAAATAGTCATACAAGCCAGGTGAATAGATAACGAGGAAATAAACATTAGTTATTTATTAATAATTCCAATAATACTAAAAATAAACATCAGTACAAAGTGTCAATTATCATTTAGTATATACACAAATGTCTCTATATTACCAGTCAAGCAAAAAAAATAATGCTAATAATAATGACATTTTAAAACTAAATATCAACAAATAATTGTATATGATTATAAAATAATGACAAGACCCAAAAAATATTGAAAATACCAATAATAATAATCGAATTAAACATAATGGTAATTATAAACTATTTATTTATTAGCTCATGCTTCGTTCTCTGTAGAATAAGCTCTGGAAATGAACGCCTTCTAAAGCTTTGATTGCTGTAGGCAATTTGTATTAAATTGTGGTACTATTGCATATAAAACTGAGATCCTGGACAGACTATGCTTAATGCTTCTAATGTTGTCCCTAAACCTAGTGCTATATTCATGCTTATCACAATTTAAAAAAGCATTGTTAGTCTTCTTTTTGGAATATATAATATTTTTATATACATAAGCATTAGTCATAGTAATGATCTTCATGCTTCAAAACGCCTCCTTACATGATTCTCTGAATCTTATACTTGCTAAATATCTAATTGCGTATTTCTGAAGAAAAAATATTCTATTTTAATCTATCGCAGAACCCCAAAAAAAACAAACCGTAAGTCATTATGCTGTGAAAAGAAGCAAAATAAAACACCTTTGCGGCGTCCACCCTACGCAATTCCACCACCTTTTAAACGGCGAATGAGGTGGCATTTAATTTTTGAGCTGTTTTTAGGATATGAAAGTCACAAATTAAATTTTCATCTAGGGTTACACCTAAGACTATTACTTTATTAAATTTATTTAGAAATAAATTTTTCAGTAACTCTTCGATCAAGTCGTTTCCACATTTTTTACTCGATTCCTAAGTAAAGTTAATAACATTTGTCTTATCCATATTTAGTAATAAATTGTTATCTTCGATTCACCTATTCTGAAGATTTCTTTAAGATCATTAGAAAGGTTTTCATAATCAGAGCTTTTTATAATTAAAGTCGTGTCATCTGTAAACATGATAATGTAATTTTTTCCTTGAGTGCAAACACTGAGATTATGTGTGTAAACTAAGAACAGTAAGAGACCTAGCACCGATCCTTGAGGTTTACCATACTCGATAGGGTATGGTTCAGATTTAGAATGTTTAAAATCTACCACTTAAATCATACGATTCCGAGAACGATCCAGTGCCAACCAGGCAGGAGATCCAGGAACGAGTCAGTGCGCACACGATCATTAATAAATAAAAAAAAAGTTTGCCCGATTGCTTTATTGGTTTAGGAGACACATTTCATAGATCAACTGGTGATTTTGGTTTCATATTTTTAAATACATTATTTATTTGATCTTTGGTAAATGATTAAATTTTGTATTCTTTAAAATGTTTGATAGCATACCGAGTTAACCGAGACAGGGCTGCTTCTTTAGATGCAGATAGGTGTGTAGTTAATGTTTCAGTTATGTTAAAAAAAAAATTTGTTGAAACATTTGGCAATCTCACTATGATCGTCTGAACTGTATTTGAAACGCGATTTTTTCATCAATGTGTTTACCACACAGGATTTACTAGTTTCTACCTTTATTATATCCCAAACAATCTTTGTTTTGTTAAGCGCGTTAATAATTTTTGGCTTTAGATCATTTCTTTTAGCTCCGCTGATACTATCTTAAATATACGGTTGGTTAAAAACAAAATTAATATCACTAATTTTTTCCTATGAAAATTTAATCCTAAATGGGAATTTTAACTTTCATATATATTTGATGTATTTTCTTTGTTTATTAGAAGCGTTATATTTTTCAAATTTATATTTCACCATTGTCTATGTAGCATACGGCTTAATTATATTCCCACGTTCATCATGTTAATCATTATTATTTAAAAAAACAAACTTATAAATCAAGAAAACAAAATTTTATTCGTTTCAATAAAATCTGCATTATTCCTTTGTAAAAAACTTATTTACGTTACTCACTCGAAGTCACATTTCCAACGTTAAGTGCCTCGCAACCAATGCTTACCTGAAACAAAGAAAATAAAATATTCTTAAAAAATTACGTTCAATAAAATAAAATTTATATTCCTAACTTGTATTGGGATTCAAAAATAATGTATGAAATACTGTAAAAATGCAGTAAACAACAATAAGAAAAAGAAAATACCGTCATTCAAAATGTAAACCGATAACTGCAATAAATGCTATCAACCAATAACTAAAATATAATCAATGATTCTCCAATGCTGCGACAAAGACTTGATGACTGATCATTATCACCCTTTCTGGACTGATATGACCGAAGTAACTGAATAATTAGAATTAATTGAATCATTCCGAGAACCACACAATCCTCGGAGCTCTTAAAACCCATACACTACGAAAGAGCAGGAATAGGGTGGAGTATACCCAACCCTAGTCCTGCTCTTTCATATTACGAAACTTCAAGTAACACTTAAAATCAGTTTTCCTACAAGATATTCCTAGTTTCAAATATATTACTTCGTTTTCAATATAATGGCTTTAAACAACATATTATGAAGTTGCGAACCAAAAAATATCTCTATTGCTTTTTCGTGTCTTGGTAAAGCCTTAGGAAATCATATTTCTTGAGTATTCGGAAAACAAATCAGAATAACAAAAGAAGTGTAAATGTAATTTTGTGCTATTTATTATATGACACCTGACAATAGGTTTGGATACTTGGATAAAATCGAGATGACGAAAATCCAGACTGATCGCTTCGATATTTTAAAATAAATTGATGAATTCCCACTCGCAGATACGCTGTAATTTATGTTGAGCTTCGGGTTTCTAGTAACTCAGATAGCTATTATACATACGGATAAATATAACATGGATATATATATATATATAAATATATACATATATATACATACATACATATATATGTATATATATATATATATATATGTATTTGTTTTAAATGATTTTGTTAGATATACGTGCATTTTTGTATAAATGTGGATATATGTTATATTAGTTTTTGGTATTGTATTGGTTAGTGACAATGAGTTATTGTTGCTTTCCGAAACACAAACTGTAATATTATTAAAACTTAAATATACAATTAAATTAAACTACGTGATGAAGTATTATTTCTACTTTCTTTAAGTTCTTTACCACGGCCTAGATTTCGGTGGGCTATTCAACATCTTCAGGTGGGCTATTAGCAAAGATCTTTGCTAATAGCCCACCTGAAGATTTTGTAATACAACGAAACCTAGGCCGTGGTAAAGAATTTAAAGAAAGTAGAAATAATACTACATCGCGTAGTTTCATTTAACTGTGAATAATGAATTTCTACAAAATTAACGCCAAATATATTCAATATTTGAAAACTTAAATCCTTTATTTTAAATCTAATAAACCTATCACTCATTATTTTAAAGCTTCTTTTGTTTAGCATAAGTAATGAAAATATCCCAAGAGTTCTTTTCACACAACAAGCTTTATTTTTATCTTCATTTCTCAACTAATTTTAAAAAATCTCAAATACACATCCCACATATAACGTAATGTTGAATACGACAAAGCTGCAGAAAAGGATACATTTCTTAAGTATCCTAAAGACAACAAGGAAAATCATTTTTCAAATTTCGAACCGGTTCCGGAGTTATTTATGTTCGAAGTTAATTTTTTTTTTTGAAAAAGGAAAAATTATTATCATATTTTCCAAATTGCTCATACTAATATTATATAATATCATACGATAATTCAATATCATCAATACAAAAATAAAAAAAATTTTCTATTAAACCCAAAAGATAATGAAAGAAATAAGTTTTCCGCAAATTTATTTTAATTAAAATGTTTGCCGCGTCTAGAGTTTATAAAAGTGTATTAAATAGGTTTTTATTAAAACATATTAATATTAAAATTGTTTAATGTAACGTAGGTAATAGGTACGTTGCATTCACTGAAAACCGAACATATGTCTTTGTTTATTTCAAATGTCAACTGGACGATTATGTAGTTAATCCACAAGCGCACAACAGATCTTTTGTCAAATTTTTGGAATGTTTCTAACTTTGTCATTATATAGAACTAAAAAGAAATGTACTCTACTCTTCAGGACATTGAATACCATTACTTCTCCCAGGCTTAGTTGTATTCAACTTTGCACCCTTTACAGTAGACACTCTTAATTGAGTAAAAAGTTTTTGGTATACATACGTTTATTGCCAATTAGATTACATTCATTAATATAGTAAATACCTACATTGAATACAAGATCAAAACAGGGGAAAAGTTGAATATATTTGGCGTTAATTTTGTAGAAATTCATTATTGACAATTAAATGAAACTACGTGATGTAGTATTATTTCTACTTTCTTTAAGTTCTTTACCACGACTTAGTTTTCGTTGTATTACAACATCTTCATATGTGGTGGGCTAATAGCAAAGAAAGAAATAATACTACATCACGTAGTTTCATTTAATTGTCAATAAATGATTATGGTTAAATAAACAGGGACAGATTTCCATAATTTTTCCCAAATTTAATCTAGGCGTATATAGTGAGGCAATCGTTAAACCTGAAACTAACCAAGCATATCCATATCATAAAATATGTTTTTAAAATATCAAACACGTTTCACAAAAAAAAGAAATCCTAATCGATTCTTAATTACGGCTCTTGCATGAAAACAATTATTAATAATTTTGTGTTTTCCAATTTCATTCTGAAGGGGAAATGTGTTAAAATAATCTTACTTCCTTATGCATCCCTAAATGAAAAAAACTACTTACGTAATTTAGAAGACACCAAATAGATGTAATAAAAATACGTTTTCGATACATTAAACGGTTAATAAACAGTAGATTTGCGATACACATCAATTCGCATAGAAAAAAGTTTTCAATTTTTACATTATTTTGTTTCGCATCCCCAAGGGCAGACAACAAATCAAACAACATAGCCACACAAAGGACCCAGGAGGGGAACCCTTCCGTATCGTGACTTCATTTGTTGGCCGAAAAAGGAAAAAGGAAATAGATAAAAGTCATAATGAAGGAAGCTTGCTGTAATATATAATTCATGCTTTCTAAGGGAGCTACGGGCGAAAATTGGATCTCGTAAATCAATTAAGTGCTGATTGGTTATGACGTTGTTAAGTGAGTGAGTTGCTAGAGCTGTTACCTGTTATGTCTACGTCACTTTGGACTCTTAATGTTGTAAAGGAACACCATAATTTTGTTACAAGTATGGAATTTTCTTAGCCCAGACACGCGATCCCAGACACGAAACAGGAAATATTTAATATGCCAATGTACATGGGCTTTTTTAAGTTTCCTTAACAATATTTTATTTACGATACGGCTCTGCAATTTATATTTAATTTTCACAAAACTTTTTACAAACCAGTAGTTGAACAGTTTGCCACTTTTTAATATTACTTAAAGAGGGCGATTTAATTCAATTTTATTAAAAGGGATGTACTGATAATGACTTCGTTTTGATTTGATCACTGCAGTAGTTGTATAAGTATACCGTTTCAAAACAATTTACTAAAAATGGGGTAAATTCTCTTAATTCCATTTTGCTGAAGAATGGGTCTAAAATAAAAGTAAGCCTCAAGCAGATTATAGTTCCTTAACATGGAAATATATATGTAAAGATCTCATTTATATAAGCTGATGTATGCAGTCAAACTTTTTTAATGGTCCTTGTTGGTTAATAATTTATAATTTAATTAATAAAATAAAGTATATTTAATAAATTTCATTCGAAGCTATTCAATGAATCATAATATCATACTCCCTTATTATTACGTTATACTATGTACAGAACCAAATGAACGATTAAAGGCTTGAAAGTCGGTCGCGACCAGCCAATTCATTGACAGATTAGCATTTGAATAAAATTTTTGACATTCTGGACCGCCATATTGTTAGCGATCGGCCGGTTCTGCCGTCGGTCGAATACATTTGGCATTGGTTTTCTCAACCGTTACATATTTTCAACGTGACAAAACGACTCTGACATCTCTAAAGAAGTTTCACTTCAAAAATGTTCTCTTTAGGATTCCATAACCAAATAGCCAAAACGGAATCCTTATAATTTCAGTTTGTCCATCCATCCAAATATCCGTCATCATATCGCAGCGTAATATTTCTTTTAGCATATGATCATAGTACCAACTAGATTTTTAAAATGCAATAAAATTAATTAGAAATTACTTTTGATACGGCATTATCATCGCGAGATATGAGTCTTTAATTTACCAATTACGTGTATGGAAAATGTGAAAAAATCAGTAGGCAACTTTAAAGATCATTATTTTGATTAATTTCCATTAATTAGTAAATATATAGACATTGACAGATGATTTTATGAATTGATTAGTTAATATATATAGACAACTTGTCTTACACCTGTAAAAGACTGGACGAAACATTTTATTAATTTTCTTAATTTACATCATCAAAAATAATATTAATATTTATATCGATTTAATGTGCCTCTACATGTTTCAAATTTTATATATAAATAAACATGTTCGGAACCCTCTTCGTCTGTTTTTTATTAATACTCAACACATTTATTTAATAGCTTCAATATTCAATTTAAAAATATTTTCTTAAGACCTCGGTTTCTCACTGACTGCAATTAGTTATTTTAATATTCAGAACCGATATTAAATATGATATATTTCATGACCGAATTAAGGAATATTTAACGATCATAAACTTTTTGTGGAAACGTTTTCCTAAATAAAAAAATGTTCGCATTTACTTCGGTGTTTTATAAAAATGCTTTGTCGTAATTTATATTTTGATTTAAATATTTTGATTTTAATACAATTTTTTAAATATATAAAATAAAAACTAGAAAAATATCAAAAGAATCTTGTACCCTGATATACAATGACATGATACTGAATGAGTTACAGAATATTATGAATGTGTTCCATAAAATCCAAAAAAAACTAAATGCGATTATACAGTGCAAAAATGCAAGTTTACAATTGTGAATTTCATAAATTCTATCCGCCGCCGTTTCACACGAGTAAAAACACGCAATGACAGTATTTTAATAATTTTTTATGCAATAACCAAGCTTCGGCCCGCGACTTTCTTCGCGTGGACTACGGTAGTATAGCACACTTGTCAATCCAGACGTTAATTTATCACTATCCCATTTTTTTTAAAACTATTTTCAGTAATAATGTAGTATGTCGTGATCGAGTTATAAAAGAGAGTTAATTTCATAATTTGTTACATGGAAAGTGATACGCCATCTAAGGTAATAAATATTAAAATCGAACTTCCAGTCCCTTAAGATAATACTTCGTCAAATTCACGAAATTTATTTCTTTAAATGGTTTCACGGGAATAAGTTTTAGTTTTTTTTTATTTAATCTATTTTTACTTCAATATTTTTATTAATGAATTCGTCAATTCGACAGAGAAATGGATTGAATTAACGGGTTACCCGCAAAATTTATTTGTAATTTTTTTTTTATAAATACGCGGGTGTATGAACTTTCGCAACAAAACTGGAAATCCCGTAGAGTACGCCAGCCACATTCAAAATTAAATAACAAAACATTAAGTTATATTACATGCAATTATTATAATTATTGTTTGTATAATTTTGGTATTATAATTATTTGTTTGTAAGGGGTATTTTGAATATCATATTCGTACTCAATATTTGGTAAGTTATTTACTGCTCTTTATTAACCGTCCCTTGTAAAAAAAATGCTTTGAATCTTAAAAGCAAGCAGTAAAATGTTGCCTTTATATAAGCTAGTAAAATTTCTTGCTAACATATAGTCATTTACTTGACACATGACTGTTACTTTATATCACAAGTTGCGAAATTCAAATCTTTGAATTAATACGTTTGAGCGAATATATACATAGTGTATATAGGTTTTAGTTTCGATCAAACTAGGACAATCCTATGTCCTATGGGCTGCGTAATATTTGGTTTATTTACTTTAACTTTACGCAAATTTGAAATACTCAAATATCAACTTCATCATGAACTTCTGACAGTTGAACTGGAATATATTTGGTAGTTATATTGTCACATACCGCAATCAGTTGTCTCTAACTAAATATCAAAATCTTAGAAGCGTATTAATACCAACTTTAATGACATGTACTAAAAGCGTCACCCATTCCTACGCGATCAAAATGAAGTACTTGTGGAAGCGGGAACTAAGCGTCTACGACGCGGTATAGCAAGCGTCTACGGCGTAGATCACTAGAGCGTTCGTTGGTATGACGTGTACACTGAATGTTTAGAATGGAATGAAAATTTCCAATAACATTACGAAGATTCATTTTAAAATTCAAGCTAAGACATATTATTTTGTCATGGTGGAGAGAACTTTGACATAAAAGTATACAGCAAGCAAATCTTCCTGCGAACAATAAGCACATAATTTAAATCAGCATGGTTCCGTTCAAATTAAAATTAGTGGTAACTCAACAAATCTAGGATGAAATCGGTCAAAAACAAAAATATATAACAACCATTTTATATGTTCATTTGTACCCTGATATTTTTAACAGACCAAATTCAAATTGTATATTCTAATAACGTCTTCTTTAAATTATTTATCTGCAAACATTTCTTATGATTGACATAATAGTATCCATATACTAAGACGACAAACATTTAAAAGAAGATATTTAATAATCAATATTTTTTTTGTTTTTTGGTGACCGAAGTACCCAAAAATATCTTGTAATAAAATATATTATTACAAGATAAAAACATTCCACAGCATACTATCAATCACATTATTTTCAACTACCAGTTAATAAAATGTGTATAAATTATGAATTTATACCACAGTCATAATTTATACACATTTTATTTAAGCGTCAATTTCAAGAATAACTTGAGAAATGATAACAAAATTCTATATTGTTTTCGTTTCGGCTGGTTTTAGTAAGTACCGTTCACAAGTAAAACCAAATAAAGTAGACTGAGATAGCTTATAATAATACACAGCCTTTTATAATACGCAGCTATCCACAAAATTTAACAAAAACATTCCCAAATAATTTGAAAATATTTACAAAGCTAGCGCGAAGCTTTTAGATTAAATATAAACAGAATCGAAGTAAGAGAAAAATGATTACTAGCGATATAACTCGAAATAATTTATTGCAGAAGTGGTTTTGATATCCGGCTCAAGCAAATTTCATGAATAATTTTTAAGTTAATACGTAAAGATTGTATTAAATCATTTATATTTATAGAATTGAATAAAAGTCAGAATAGCGTATTATACAATAATATATATACAATAATATATATATGTAAGCAAAAACATAATTTGTAGCAGTAAACAAATTCTGTGACATAAATTGGTTTACATGTTTCAATTATTTCTCTAATACGGGATGTAAAAATCGAAACAAACGGAAAACATAAGTCGAATGAGTAAAAATAAAATTTGCAGCAGTAAAATTAATTCTGTGATATCAATTTGTTTACGTGTTTCGATTTTCATAAGTAGGGTACGTAAAAATCGATATAAATGGAATATGAGTTTTATCAGTGAAAATATAATTTTAACGGGGAAAAAAATTCTGTGACATCAATTTATTTACACGTTTCAATTTTGTAAGTAAGGTACGTAAAAAAACTTGTATCAGTAAAAATATAATTTGAAACAATAAAAATATAATTTGCAGTCGTAAAAATATAATCTGTAGCCGTAAAAATATAATTGGCAGCAGTAAAAATATAATTTATAGCATTGAAAATATAATTCGTAGCAGTAGAAATATAATTTGTAGCAGTAAAAATATAATTAGTAGCATTGAAAATATAATTTGTAGAAGTAAAAATATAATTTGTAGAAGTAAAAATATAATTTGTAGCATTAAAAATATAATTTGCAGCATAAAAATATAATTTGTAGCAGTAAAAATATGATTTGTAGCAGTAAAAATATAATTTGTGGCATTTAAAAATATAATTTGTAGCAGTAAAAATATAATATAAAGCAGTAAAAGAATTTTAATACATCAAGTATTGAAATATACACGGGTCAATAGGTTTTATCATTATGCCAAATTAAAAGTCTCTACGTCAAACGATTTAAAAAAAAAAATAATATGGAAACATCAAACATAATTTTTATATTGCCACAAATAATATTTTTACTGGTACAATTTATATTCTATTTTTATTCATTTACGTAAGGAAAGTAAAAAAAAATTAAACAAATAAAAAACTGACTTTGTGTTTAGTGTAGTTTGTACATATTTTTCAATCCTTTTTGCTAAGAAATAGTTAATGCAAGTAATATAGTGTAATAAATAAGCAATGAAAAGTTTATTTTATATTTTATTGTAAATCAGTATCTGTCAAATTATCCACCATTCACCATTAAGATACTATATAGTTATAAAATTATTCTAAAAATGCAAAATATTACTTTTCAACTTGTATACATACCAATGTTAAAAATATGAAAAAGTGTGCGCGAACAATTCCACTCGTAAGGTATAACTTTTATTCTGAAATTTAAGTTATATGAAGTACACGTTATCATTTTATTGTACAAATAAATAGGTGACATGACAAATGTTTCACGACATTCTATTATTTGATGTGTTAAGTACACAGTTTTAGAATGTTTACCGCTTTCACCTAGAATTTATAGTTAAATAATGACTTTCAAATAAAAATTGCAACAAGTAACTTTCATATGACCCTGGTAAAAATGCTGGATAAAATTATGCAGTGACATACATTCAATACATTCTTACATAATAAAGATAAGATCAAAGGTTTTTTTAATCTAGAAAAAATAAATAATTTATACAAAGCCTCAATTAATTGCTTATAAAAACAGCCCTTACATTGAAAGTTCAAGGAGAGTTAAAATGACTAAATCAAGTGCCCACATTGAATATTCGACAAGTAACACAATCTCAAAAAAACTGAAAAAAAAACTGTCATAAAACATAAAAAAACATCCCGCTTAAAAAAATGTCATCATTTTAAAATATTTGACATTTAATTCTTTTGAGATATTTTCCCGTCGATTTATTGTCGACAGTATTTAAACAAGTAAATTAAAAAACTTTTTCCCAATGACCAAGCGAAAGCTCTAATTGTTTAAGTTTTGTTTCCATTTTCCATTGTTTGTTTCATCATCGTCGGCGCCCATCGTTTTCTGATAAAGAATGATAATTTTCTAAAGACAGAAATAACCTCGACGTCAGAAAAACCAATCACGATAGCAATTTAACGATAGACAATTTTGTTGAAATACTTAATTTAATAAATGTATACTTTCAAAATAATGATCGCAACGTAGATAGTAATATACCTTACATTTTATTGCTACATTCCTGTGTATAGTTAAGATTTACAACGAAATAGTAAAACACTCTATTCCAAACTTATCTTAAACTTATTTCTCATTCTCACTCTTTTACTTCTATCAGTTTTAGTAATTTTTGAGTAAACCAGTTTTAGTCATTTTTAAGTTTTAGTCATTTTTGAGCAAAAGAGCACTATTTTACTAAAAGGACGTTGTAAATTATATTATTTTGTATCGATATTTATTTCGTATTCAGGTAAGATTCAGCCTCTTTGGTATTTAAATGTACCAATCCATTATTAATAGATGTTTTTTTATGCCCAATTCTCTAAATTCAACTAAAAAGTAAAGGAAACTCGAAAAATAGTTTAATAACTTAATAACAAAAAGAAAGATACCCACAAACCAAAACTTTTGAAGCGGACTTTCCAATAACATTATAAGGTTTTTATAGTTTAAATTAGGATATTAAGTTTGGTCACATATTTTCGTGACTATGCCTAAACCTGTTTAAACAAAAAAATTAAGGGATATAACCCGATTAATTAAATAATTTATGACTTCCAAAGGTAAATGCAGACATCTCCCGACTTTCTTTTATTAATTATCATAACGGATCGAAATATTCTTTTTATTTAGCTATGTTGCTGTAGATAACATTTTATTTTCAAATATCGTCTCACACAATGATGAAATCATAATATCGTTACATTATCTAAGATTCGTTAAGGTTATTTCAAAAGAAATATCGATACCTTTACTATGACGATAAACATTTTTCGAATAAATTTAGCCGAAAAATATTCACAGTAAAAATAATTGCCCAATCCGCGTCAAATGATTAGGTGCCTTCAATATTATCGCCGAACGAAAAGCGAATAATTGAATCAGAATTTGATACCAATATACCCGTAATAAGTAATTGGGAAAAGGTACTGATGGAATTTGCAATAGAAGGTGGAATTTAACTGAATTCGCGCTTTCATTGATTATAATTAAATTTTCCACGTTTCCTTTTTTATCGTTCGGTATTTTACCGGTTCGTCCATTCGGAGACACTAGACCGGAATATAACGCCAAGTTGATGAAAACGTTTGCGAACATTTTCATTAACGAGATATTAATTAGAAAATTTGTCTTAGCGAATTGTGCGATACAATTTTGGAGTTGTTAGGACTGCCCTATTTCTAGTTGATAATTAATTATTGAATACCGGATATTTTGCAAATACGAATTAATTTATATATATATATATATATATATATATATATATATATATATATATATTTATATATATATATATATATATATACATATATATATATATATATATATATATATATATATCTATATATATATATCCATATCTTTTTACAATAGCTTTTAATCCCACTCGGCTATTAAATTAAAGCATTCCTATATCCTTCTGTTCTGATTCTGGCCTTGGGCCTTATTTTTTTCCAATTAATTAAATTTCTTTAAATTATTTATATTTTAATAAAATATTTATTTCTAGCCATATAGCTGCAAAGTTTATTGAATACAATTAGATAACTAATGAAACAAAGGTTAGTTTCTAATATTCTGACATTAAATTACTAATAGAGTTTCATAACTCGATAATGCAACTAACATGTCCGTACATCCATATGTCACAATTTAGTGATGACTTATGACAAATAGGGTAATTTCACTTGAAACCATAGACAAAGCACTCGTATTTAGCATTTTTTAAATGCAGATTTGGTTCATTTGAAACGTTCCTTATTTCCATCTGAATTTTATTGAATTATTTTGGTAGATTTCCTACTGAACTATTTTTTTTACAAATAAAATTCTAATGGGTTTCCATAGCTTTTCACTTACATGTACCCCTACTTTGATGCTGTCTCTCAGACAATTTACATAACTGTTAACAATACTTGACAAGAATCACTACCTTATACAACGAAATTTGAACATAGTTGCTTCGTATCTAAATACTTACGACAACAATATCTAAGGGCACTTTTTAAAACAATATGCACCAAAAAATTGTTTTCCTTCGTCACGTCTTCAGTACTGAAAGTCTTGCCTCTCAAAATTGTATGAGGTGTTAGCAGCTCCCATATTACTCTACCTTCGACTGGTTTCAGGGCGGCAATGACAGAAGGATCTCAATTTAATCAGACTAACGACTAGGATATAGATTGCAAGTTCTTTTGATCTCTATTTCCTTTATAACAACCAAGTTTTCTAGGTTATCTGACTGTAAGCTGAGTGGCTAAAGCAACTAATAGCTCTCTAATAGCAGATGGTTGATGACATGATCTTAATTTAGTGTTCATCAAATACGAATTTGTTCGTTTTTTTGGAAGTTGATGGTACAAGTAATAACCTTGTGCAATACTAGATTTCTAAGCATTGATTTTATCTTGTCCAATGTACAAAGTATCGTAGGGAAAGACAGAGAAAAACAAGCGTTCTCACCAGTCTCTTCTTGGTGATATTGGAGAATTTTTTGTCCTCCCATATTCTATTGAGCTTATTCTCTCTCACTTTGACCATATGAACGCATTGTCTGATATCATGCTCGCACCCTCCGTAGCCACTTTCCAGAAAATAAATATGTACCATTTGAATTACTTTCCGTAATTAAAATAATATACAGTAATAAACTCGAAGGACACAGCAAAATAATACAACTGTAATGGTTACCAGAAATCATGATCATTATTACTGAACGTGCTGCTTGTTCTATTACATATAATGTTTTAATTACGTTTAATGAAATACAATTTTAGTAGAATTTCTAGTGCATGTACACGAAATGCATATTATTACTTTTTTTATTGATTTTTCTCCTATAGGTCTAACCGGCACTAGCTCTTAACTAGATCTGCAATTTATTCCTAATACTTCCCACCAAATACTCTACGAAACGATTCTGAGACTTAAAATGTTGTTTTATTTTATAACATTCCAGTCATTATATCGACGATACCCACCCATAAAGCCATTGGTAACACAACATGCAATTGCATTTTATCCTTCAACCAATGGTATTTGAAATGTCAATCTACTAACTTGAATTTAAAACTATTCACTCTAATAACTCTTTACATTAGTCTTAATTAAAAAAAAGTGTGAGGCCGCTTAAGCTCTGAACAGATATCGTGTGTGTGCATTATGAATACTCCAGATATATATTAGTATCTCCATACTACTGGATAAAGACAAAAAATTATTCAAGATCATTAATACACTTGAGTGTACATTTCAGTCAATGTCATCAATTATCATTAATACACTTGAGTGTACATTTCAGTGAATATCAGGGATATTTTTTATGTTTTTGATACATCATGTAATTTTAATTTAATTAAAAAAACGTTTTCAAATGGTGTATTTATAATTTATTTCTTAAAGTTATTTAGCTATATATAACACTTATTAAGTGTCTCCAAAATAATAGATAAAGACTAGAATTATTCAAGGTATAGGTGTTAACGTACCGTAATGTACCCTTCAATGAATAGTAAGGAAATTAAATTGATTATATGTAAGGTTAGTCATGAAATTGTAGTATAAATATGTACGTGTTTTAAATACAGTATCAACTTACTTATGTTTATATTTCAAAAGCCATTTAGCTATTTACAACACTTTTCATCTACGCGCTCTAAATTTTTAGCAAAAGGAAGTGTGTGTGTGGGTGCGCGCGCGCGTGTATATATATAAGGTAATTAAATTTTTCACCCATATGTAAAATATATTGTGTTGGTGTAAAATTACCTTATCTATAATATAATATATAAGTAATTATGTGCAGGGTAATTTAATATTTCTATCTTTGTTTTTTTTAGTCTTCGGTATTATGGAAGGAAAACTCACACTTCCATTTACGGGTCGATCTGTCTATTATAGTCGTAAAAACTTTGCCATAAAGGCAAAACGCTGAAATTGTAAAGAGTAAATTATGTGTTCGGTTTTTTTTTGCATTGAATGGATTATTTTTTGGGAAGGCTGGTTAACTGAACTGTAAAATAATTTCTATAACTGTAGGTAAATTATATTCAGAGATGAGCCATTTGAAATTTTAATTCTCAAGAAAATTCCAAAAAATACCACTAATTCAAAAAAATATCTCCGAAACTACTGTACTTAAAATATGAAAATAACAGAATTTTCCGAAGTACAATCAAAGTTTTAAATAAAACCAATAGCAGTGATTCTAGATTTTATTATTTTTCAGTAATAAGGAATATTTTAAAGCCTGCGAAAATTTTACCATGCATATATATAATATATTTACATAGTGAAAAATAATGTTATTATTTACGAATGATTTAATGCATATTCTATGTACCCTTAAATGTTTCTTAAATTTTGTAAACAACTCCTGCAGTGCGATTTCCACTTGTGTCTTAGAAGTTTATTTTATTTTCTTTTTTTTTCCACTGTTTAGAAAGAATTGGTTGGGCTTTGATTATATGACTTTAATTAAAACATTTCGTTATTGCGATATTATTTTTATCGTTAATATTATTTGCGGATGACTAAATCGAAGTTATTTAAAAATCTGCATACATGATCTACCATACCACTAAAATCATAAGTGCCTAGGATTAAAAAAGGTATCGTTTTCCTGTCTGACGACAAGCAACAACATTACAAAACTGGCTTAATCGAGTATACATATGACGTAATCCCTTTTGTATTTTTCTACTATTTCCACAGTCAGCCCCTGAGAAATTTACGTATACCATTTACGATCCAGCTGGCATTAACATACCACATAAGTGACTAACATACCACTAAAATAATGTAACTTTGAAATAAAATAAACTATCATTTTCCTGTCTAACCCCAAGCAACTACATTAAAAGGCGCGTTCAGTCGAGTATACGTATTGTCCCTTTGGTATTTTGCTACTCTTTGAACTCAATCATTCTCCAGAGAAATTCGTGTATAACCTTCATGACCTCGCTTACATGCGAGGACCTTGCTGCAGGTAACATGTCTCCATTAATATTTTATATTTTTATGAATACCATTTTTAACTTACCAATTTATTATATAATCAGAAATAAATTATATAAAAAGAAGTAGATGTCACAATTACTGCGGGAAAAGTAGTAATTGTGACATCTACAAGCTCTGGGATACATTTCAAATTGTCGACCATTTTCATTGAAGGAATGAAATAATAAACAAGAAAATATATCTGATGAAACGGCGGTGAGAACACAATATATGTACACACACGCACAGATATATATATATATATATATATATATATATATATATATATATATATACAGTGTGTGTTTATATGCACGATAGATGCATTAAAGTAATACTGGACAACTCGTTACTCTTAAATAAATGTAAAAAATATAAACATAATAAAATTCACTTATTTAATTTTAATACATTACATGTCAATAGAATACGGAATAACATTACATGTCAATAGAATACGGAACTTGATAAAGAATTAAATAGAACATAGGAACGGTAAGATTAGAACTCAGGGGGATCAAGTTTATTTAAATGTATGTCGCTTAAAAACAAAAGTGCACAACGCCATCTGATGAGTAAATATATAATATGACCAATTCTATTCACAATCAGACGAGCTTGAAACTTCAAAAAAGGTATCAGCCTTCTTGATGAAGAATTTATTTTTTCTGTATTTAATGTTCCGAACATTAGCGAATTTTTGAGTTAGGTTAAAATAAATAGGATACGTAGTTATTAAGCTTCCACTGTATGTCTGTCCGTCCGACTATCTGTCTATCACAGAGTTGTATCTGCTGAACGATAATAGATAGATACTTTAAATTTTCACAGAATACGTGTTACTTTATCATCCTTACGTAGATGATAGAACACGTAACACGTATTCTGAAAGTATTGCATATTCTGAGAGTAACACGTATTCTGTGAAAATTGAAAGTATCTATCATATAAAAATTTAAAGTATCATATATAAAAGAAAATCGCTTCCCCCGTCTGTCTGTCCCTCTGTAAGCTTAAATCTTTTAAACTACGCGACGGATTTTGATGCGGTTTTCACTATCATTTAGATATTTTTTTTCCGGATGGTTTATAAGTATAATACATGCGTTATATTTACAGGAAATATAAAAAAGTCAATACTTGACAAAAACTTTACGAGATGTATCAAAATGTTATATATAGATATATCTATATTACTATGGAATTGTGTAATTTATAAATATCTACAAAAAAGTTCGCGTTCGCACATATCTACATCCTACGGATACCCCAGAGTGACAATTTTCATTAATTTTTTGTGGGTCATACTTTTGAAGTTACTTTGATCAATATTATATTAATCTTTATTTAATTAAATAAGTTCGTTTCATTGGGCATTTAATGTACATAAAATTTGCTCTTTACAGCAAATCATTAGTATTAATATTTCACAGATTTAAAACTACCAAAGATCAATATTCGCAACGCTGATGCCGTGCACAGACGGCTACGTCGATGCCGTGCATAGGCGGCTCCTGAATGACAGCAATATTATTAATCGCTCCACAATGTAATTGTAGGACCTACGTTGCATCCTTGTAAAACCGGGTGGGTCGCTAGTAACAAATAAAAATATCAATAAATCATATCCCAAAATGTTAATTTAATGCATTCTTTGACATTTTCTGTTCCTACGTTACTCATATGCCTCAAACTCGGTAAGATTCTAGTGCATACCCTATAGTAAAACTAAAAATAATAAAATATAGGTAACTAAGCTTAAAACTCAAAACATTAGCGGTCGGCACGCCACGCGGCTCGGCGGTTGCTGGGCGACGCTCGCTGCCCGGTGCGAGGCCTATATCGGCGCAGGTGGAAGTCGCGTGGTCACGCGAGCCGCAAGTTCTAAGTTCTAAATTTATAGATAAGAAGAAATAATAGATGTCTCTATTGATTGTCAAATAAATAAAAATATTTTACCAGTAACTTGTCGCAAAGTTAAGTATAACAAGTGTCATTAGCCGATTATTTTACAATTTTTTATAAATCACGTGTTGTTATAGCATTGATTTTGTAATTTACCAAAGAGTTAGGGTCAATATCATGTGGCGGCCCTTTTTGTGGGTCGGACTCGCATTAGGCTACTTTTATTTTCGTATTTAATTTATGTTAACACTTAAAGCAGTCCACCTTCTTAGTCCACCATTATGCCACTTCCATTTTCGTATTTAATTTATGTTAACATTTGTAGCAGTCCACTTTCTTAGTCCACCATTAGGGGCTTCCATTTTCATATTTAATTTATGGTAAGACTTATAGCAGTCCACCTTCTTAGTCCACCATTAGGCCGCTTCCATTTTCGTATTTAATTTATGTTAACACTTATAGAAGTATAGTATTGATTTTAACTGAACATTATTACTGCTGTCATAAGAGATTCTCCCTAAATATCGTAAACGCGATTAGCACAGACATTCTTAAGTTTGTAAAACTTCTATTATAAAACTTACATAGTATAAAACAAAGTCGCTTCCCGCGTCTGTCTGTCCCTCTGTACGCTTAGATCTTTTAAACTACGCAACAGATTTTGATGTGGTTTCCACTATCATTCAGATAATATTTTCCGTTTGATTTATAGGTATAATACATGCATGTTATATTTACATAAAATATAAGAAAAGTAAGTGTTTCATGAATACATAGAATTTTGGGCGCTTTCATTGATAACGCTGACTAAACTTTATATTTATTATTTAGATATATCAAAATGTTGTACTATGGAATTTTGTATTTTAAAAATATTTACTAAAAAGTTCGAGATAGCGTATATCTATATCCTACGGATAACCCACAGTAACTACTTTTATGCGATTGTTATTTTTTTTGTGGGTCGTACTTTCGAATTAAATAATTTGTTAACGTTGGTCATTTAATATAGATAAAATTTAATCTTTACAGCAAAATATTAAATATACAGATAATGATTATCATCATTATTATTTTAGAAGATATCACACATTTAAAATTACCAAAAAGTCAGTATTCACGATGCCGATGCCGTGGACGGACGGCGGCGGCGCGTGCCTATAAATAGTGCGTCACAGGCCGCACGTCACCCTATAGCATTGTATTATTTGCAGCGGTCGCACGCGTTTATCGGAGCTCACAAGCTAGTAAAATACAAAAAAATTACAACGTGCTTTTCAACGCGACACTATCAACCGCAAAAACAGCTGTAAACATTGTATATTAAGTCATCCTGTAGTATATCCTAATAATGATATAAAAGTAAAGGGTTTGGCTCTTGATCTTGGCGCTATTTATGACTATTAAGGAAATGTTTTATTACATGGCTACCATGTGCTGTTAAAATACAATATTAAAAGCATAGTATTACTCACAGTTTTTCCGTGATCTTAATAATCATAACGCCATTACGTTGTAGCTACACTAATCACATTTAAAATATATAAAAATGCCATATACTTTTAAAAAAAAATTACTGTAGCTGTAAATTGACACAAGGAAGAAAATCTTATTTCAAGTATTCGATAATATTCAAAGTTTTAATAGTATTATAGGACATTATAGTGTGTGTGTGTGTATGTGCGCGCGTTTGTGTAAATATGTACACGGACGGGGATAAAGTTTGAATAAAGAAAAAAATATGCCAAGGACCGTATCCGAGCATTGAATTATTATCGTAAAATAACCAAAGTAAGACATTTACAAGACTTGGAGACCAAACAATTATTTTATTTCATATTCATTGGCACTTTTATCAAATGGCATTATGTGTCTGCAATTTTAATATATATATATATATATATATATATATATATATATATATATATATATATATATGTATATATATTGTAGGAGTACATATTTTTTGCGGAAAAGACCAAATAAATTTAGAAAATACTCTCTCTGGCCATAAAATTAAAAATTTGGTAGATTTTAATGATATGACTACTCAAAATTTTCAAGGGAAAAAAACGATTTTTATTTTTAACAATTTTTATTGGTACATTAAATTTAAAGAATTTTGGCTAGAATCCGAAATTCAATAAAATGGATTTTAAAATAAGGGCCTCCTAAATTGGCACGAAACCCATAATTAATCTTTTCTTCCTTAAGAATAGAAATAGTGTTCTTTGAATATACTTATAAAATAATTATGTAATTATGATAATATGCTTCGAATACAAAAAAAACTCGGCGTCTGATCTCAGTCTACGATTTCCGATTCAGCCTTATTATTATAAGACGATACGATTAAATTATTCTCGACAATTCCCACGGAACATATATCTAAAATCTTTTCAACGCTCAACTTGAAATATTATGGGGTTAATTTCTCATTAAACTTAAACAACAATTGAATTAAATATTTTGGAACTCAGTCCCCAAACGGGTGAAAAAGCCCTTCTTCATATTATGTCCATTGTTTTCTGTTTACATTAACCTCGCAATCCTATCTTAATTACTGGAATGAGATGCTAGATTAAAATTTAATTATGGGAATTGAATGAAAACTTATAAGCTTTTTTAACTATTACGTTACATTATATTTAGAATTAAAAATTTCATTTAGACTATAAATTTTTTTTAAAAATACAATATTTTTTCTGATTATACTATGTTTATTTCTTATAAGCAAAAGCTTACAGTAAAAGCTTTGGTGAAAAGAAATGTAGATGTGAATAAAAGTTGCCCCTGTAGTGTGTGCTTTATAAAAATTATACCTATATGAATTAGATGTGTATCGATTAATACTTCATTTATTCAAGTTGTTATCAGGGTTCCTAGCGATCCGTATATAATACATCTTGCATCAATAAATATCGCACAGTTTTGCTTTGTGTAAATCTTTCGGTAATTGCTTGGCTTTAAAACATATTTTTTCAGTCTCTTAAATTATCCCAGATTATTATAACTTGCTCTGGATTTTATGACAAAGCCAAAAGAAATTTGATTAAATTTCTTTTCTGATTTTCGTGTAAAAACTAAATATTTAAAAGCTACCTCTTATCGTAATACGAAAATATGTACTCATGCAATATATATTATTTCTAACTCTAATCTAATGAGAGCTTCTGTTGTGTAATGATTCAGCGATATGTGAAGATTGATTTAACAAAGCCATTTGATGAAATGGCATACAATCAGAAAAAAAGTTAGTTAATATTTTTTTTTTGTTTCTGAGCGTTTTAGAGATTTTTTCTATTTATTTTTATTTCTATTTGAACAAAATGTCACTTTTTAAAATAATCTCTCTATGCTGCGTGCATAAAACTTTGGAATGGCAGAAAACTATCTTTATAGCGACTAAAAATAGTAGAAAAGAGTAATGTATTTAGGAATTAAAATTTAATTTTTATTGATCGTTTCTTCTGATGAAATGAACTTATAAAATATTAATTACGTACAAATTTAATATTTTTTAATTCAGCGAACACGAAGTCTTGGTATCGCTTCTATGTTTTCAATATAAATGCAATTTTAATTATTTACACTTATACTAACTACGTACAATTACGATATGAACGAATATCAAAATGTTTTTATATTGTTCTTAAATTTTAATAACATATAGCCATTACGAAGTTGAGTAAGCGACCAAAAAGTAAATTCAAACTTTTTTTTAAAGAGAGCCAACCATTTTAAAATATGATTTTTTTTGTTTAATATCCATCAATCACATGATGACTGTAAAAAAACCTATAGAACTTCTTTAATCAATGCCACTAGTAAATTCAATAGCATTCCTAATAGATTTAAGAGACCGATCTGGTGATAAAATTTTGAAAAGTACTCAATTTTGCGGCTCGCTTTTAGTAATGAAAGAGATAGGAAGTGAAATAATACAAATATACAAAAGGTATAATGGTAGTTATGATAGTTGGACAATTATAATTAAGGTTTAGCGAGTACGTTGCAAGTACGAATGGGATAGCGTCGTTGTAAGCATATCAGTGTTGAAACGATTCAAAATCATCATTATTTTTCAGTTCAATATTTTTGCATTTATATCTAACTGTTCAGTTCAATGTTTTTGCATTTATATCTACTAATATTATAAAGAGGAAAGATTTGTATTTTTGTATGGATGTATGTATTGAATTGGCTCAAAAACTACTAGATCAATTTCAAAAATTCTTTCATCGTTTGAATGCTGCATTATCACTGATCAATATAGGCTATATTATTTACAGAAAAAAAATAAGTATCCTTACTAAAACTACAGAAATGTGACAAAAGGTGTAAAAAAAATTGCCACAAAATGTCTTTCATCGCATGCGCTGCAAGAACTATTGATGATATAACAAAAAAATGTTCTGCAATATTAAAGAACATATAAATATGTATAAAAAATATTCAATAGAATATGTCCAACTACTGTAACTATGTCACTATAACTACTTTTTAACATTTTAAATGTTAATAGAAATTCTGACCAAAATCAGACCAAGTTATCCATACCTTTGCATTAATCCTTATGCAAGTAAATTATTTTCTTAGCAAGACTGTTTCAATGCCTGTAAACTACCTTTCAGTTTATTCACATTGGACATTCCATTCAAAAGATATTACGAATTTAAAATGTCACTGCCGCCGATATAGTACGGAGGGGTCAGCACCGAAGTGCGGGAGAGGGGCGTGCACAACTATAAAATAGGTAGCCGTGTGGCTATCTATTGAAACACTCAATTTGCGCACGAATGTGAGAGCACATTTCAGTAATAACCACGATGGCAATTTTTCACAAAAAATGCTTAAAACTTGGCGACGGAAAATTACCATCTCCAATTGCAAATAGCCTCCAAGTACTATTGGATAATGAATTGGCTCAAATTGTTCACAGTCTAGAAATACTGGTAGAAACAATCTATCCCAACATCGAAAATCTTATAGAAAGAAATTTCAATTGGCTCTGTTCGAGCGCAATAGTGTCACCGAGAAACGACTCAGTAAATGAAATAAACAAAATGATTATGGAAAAAGTACCCGGTGATTTTAAATGTGACAAATATATTGACAGCGTGTGCAACATCGAAGATACAGTGCACTACCCACAAGAATTTTTAAATTCTCTCAATCCTACCGGTTTGCCACCTCATGAACTGAAATTAAAAGAAGATACTCCCATTATGCTATTGAGAAATTTAAGCCCTCCCAATATGTGTAATGAGTCAAGACTTTTGATAAAAGAATTGTGAGACAATTGCGAGTGATTGTAGCTACTATCATCACCAGCCCCGCGGACGGACAGCTCGCTCACATTCCGCGGATCCCGATGATACCGACGGATTTGCCTATATCTTTCAAAGGGTTACATTTTCCTGTAAAGATATCGTTTGCCCTTACAATAAATAAATCCCAGGGACAAACTTTTTCAATGGTTGGCATCGATCTAATAAAAGAGTGCTTTTCTAATGACCAATTATATGTTGCACTTTCTCGAGTGGTATCTCCTGGATATCAATATGTTTTATTGCCATCTACAAATACCACTGCTAACATAGTGTAGAGTAAAGCATTAAGGTAAAAAATGGAAAATAAAAATTTAAAAAACTTATAAAATTAAAAAACCTTAAAATAAAAGATGTAAATAAAGAAATGTAACACAAATAAAAACAAAAAATATATAAATCATTCTAAACATCTTTATCAAAAAATATTTAAGTGAAATGTTTTTAAAAATATCCCTTTCATGTCTTTTGTTCTGTTTCAAAAACCTTCGTCTAGAAGACTTTAACGGGTTACCAATTTTATTTTGTAAATAATATTTTTTTAGTACGATTTTATTATTAGGGTTCTGTAACTCAAAAGGAAAATCAGAACCATTATAGGATCACTTTGCTGTTCTTTTGTCTGTCTGCTTAGGTAATCAACTTTACTTTTCGTTGACCTAGAATAAATTTTTTCAATCACCAAGTACCGTACCCAAAGGAAGCCATAGAGACCCTATTACTAGATACATATTATTTAGGTATGTCCTGCATTTACTTTACGTTTATCCCAAAATGTTTAAAAAATAAATGTCCACCCGTGCGAAACCGGGATGGGCCGCTAGTGTATTATATTTATATCTCATTTCCGTCTGCGGGAAATACAATTCGAAATAAATAAGAAATAAATTATGAAAAATTAAATATTATTTGCATGTGAAAAATTATATATCATTACTAGATTTTATTGGCGGTAGCATTATAATCAGAATATTTTTTAAAACTCTAGGGGACATGATATAGTGAGAGTAGACAACTATACCCGATGAGTCGTAAATTTATAATAAATGACAGCTAGGTAAAATAAAGGCACCTTGCCTTTAAGGACTAAATTTTCTCAATAATATTGCCTTAAAGAATATGTAATAATAATTGAACGTGTCCAAACAACGTTCCCTCCATATTTGCACATGAAAAGGTATAAAAAATGATTACTTTTAATAATTATAAAAAATTTATATTTTTTAAATAAATATTTTTTCATAATTTTAAAATGCATGTTTAAAAATATGTTGCAAAAAATATTCGAAAATATAACATTATTCCCTTATTTCGGAAAATACTGAGCCAAAAATAACAAATTACAGGCAAGCTATAGCGATTACCCTGGACCTTATATTTTTTTAAATATGCATCATGTTTTACGCCTGTGAAAAAAACAAGGCAATGTATTTAAGTTATCAAAAATTTATATTTGTTAAGAGCTTAATAAAATAATATATACCCTTAAATGTTTATAAGTGCGTAAATTTATTTTATGTTAATTTACGATTATCCGTAATAGTATATCAGAGGTTTCCAGTCCCTAAGTAGAATAGATCCAAGTGTTGAAGATGTTAAATCAAAAAATATAATTGAAATTATATGCAATTACATTTCGAAAGAAAGAGCTTATTATTTTTACCTAAATATATGATATTATTGAAAATATACCTTTATATTATTGAAAATATACCTTTGATATTATTGAAAACAAACCTTGATATTATTGAAAATATACCTTTGATATTATTGAAAATATAACTTTGATATTATTGGAAATATACCTTGATATTATTGAAAATGTATCTTGATATTATTGAAAATATACCTTGATATTATTGAAAATATACCTTTGAGTAGAATAAAACGTCATTTTAAACAATACTTTCGTTTAAAATGTCGATTCGACAGTTGAAATTGTGGTTTTTAGACCTTCTTAGTTAGCCTGTTGTCGAATTTAGATCTATTTTGTTTTCAGGTCTAATTTGATAATCTCAATAAAAAATTACCCTAGATACATAAATTGTAACAAAGTACACGTAAATATTCAAAATCAAAACTCTAAATCTTGCGGTTACGAAACTTTGCAACACAAGACCAACTCGTACTTAGTTGCTTTTGTTAGTTTTCAAGGTCTTTGCCATTAAATAATCTCGTTTACATTATTTTAGTATAGATATGAATGCTCAGTGAGAAAATTCAACTCATACTTAACCTTTCTTCTCAAACTGTGCCAGTATGATTACGATATTTAATATCCATAACGCTGTATCCACAAAAATATAAAAATACAAAAATTCCAATGAGTACATTGACCTAAAAATAACACGCACTTTTCCTACCAACCCCAATCGACGTACAATTTACCTTCATCGCATTTCATATATTTAAACCAATTAGTGACGTAATGCTTTCTTTCCCGTGGCTATAAAAAACTTAGTACATACACATAATTCCCCTGTTATCGTTTACGAGAACTGTAAATCAATTGGTTGAACGGAGCAATATTTAGAGACGCGAAGCGGCACAGAGCGGAGCCAAACGATGTGAAGCGGCGCGAAGCCACGTAAAGTAAGCGCTGTGAAGCAAGGGGAAATGGTGTCGGGCTACGGCGTAGGCCTCTAATTAAGATGCCATCGGGAACTCGTTATGAATCTTCAAAACGTCCCTTGTTATCTATTTTTTAAACGAATAACCGAGAACGGAGGGTGAGAAAATATTGGTATATTTGGCTTCGTAATTATTGTCGAATCGATGTTTTCTACGAAAAGTTGTATTATTTTCCGGGTTTCGGAGCTCGTTAGGGTGTTCATAATTTTATTTTACCTCGTAATATAATTACGCGGTCAAAGTACAAATTTTAAAGATTCTTTGAATGTATATATAGATTTTAGAATTAACTACTCTTAAAATTTATTTTAACACTCTAAGTGCATATTAAAGTTATAAAATTATAAAAAAAAACAAAAAAGTAGATAAGTTTCTCAATAAAGGTTTTTTTTATATAAAAGTAGGCTTACATTACAAAGTATTTATTTTAAAAATATTTTGATATTAATAGAATCAAATGTCAAAGTAGATGTTTGTCAGAAATTTTGTCATTTAATACATTCAGGAAAGACTGTTTACAAACTTAACATATCTTAACTAGACTTAACAAAAAGCAATTATAAAGCCGAAGATAAAACCAAATTATTCTGTTGTACGAAATGAAAATTATGGCATTTAGTTTATATGCGCTTACTCATGTTTGCATGCGAGCGTGCGTGCGTGCGTGTGTGCATGCGCACTTGCGGGGTGCAGGCACAGGATTGTATGTGCGTATATAAGTGCGTGTGTGCGTCCGTTAATCCGTGCATCTATGCAGATATGCGTGTATATATGCTAGCATAGATACTTGGATGCTTTTAAAAGAAACTGAACAGTATAATTTTTCTTCATGTATTTGATTTTCCTTTTTCAAGTTTATAAAAATACATGGCTGATTTGCCTTTAGTTTTCTGAACCGCATAGATATATTCCTCTGAGTCAATATTTCTTAATTTAGTTTACGGATAAGATGGAAATGACCATTTTATTTTGGAATAAAGAATAAAACATATATTTATATTTTAATGTAATTTCAAATGATATTATTAATGAAAAGGTGTCTGTTTATTTTTTGTATTATCTATATTATTTAGTTGTTATGAACGGTAAATAAAAATTCAATACAAAGAAGTCATCTGAATGGCCAATAAATTAAACTCATCTTAAATTTATTCATTTTGAAATTAGCAGAATCTTGTCTCCAGAAAAAGTGGCAAGTGTAAACTTACAAAATCGGCCCATATGCAAGTCGGCAGCCCATGAACGCGTTACGAAGAAACGGGACATAATAATCTGCTCATGTCTTTAGGATGTTTGCGGCAAGTGGACAAGAGCATGAAGATTCTGGCGAATCGACTCGAGGAACACACTTTTTGTTGAGGGTGGCGGGTAGAAATTGCTCAGAGGAGTTTAGATGATATTAAAAATGGCTATTTTTTGGTGTTCAATTAAGTTTTTCTGGCATTTGGACATCCCCTTTTCCTCTTTATAGTATAAAGCTGCTATTCGGGTTTTAAGCGTTTCAACTTTATCATGACAGATATTATGGATAAAAAAATCTTTATTTATTTAAACTTTTTTTCGAAATTACTACATTTACACCTAAATTCAAAGTTTAACTTGAGTTTCCTTTTAGTCATACTTTTAATGGATTAAATTGCTTGTCATAAAATACATATCTTATTTTAAATATGGCCATAAATAGAAGCTTTATCAATATTACATATGTAGTTCTTATCTTATGTAAACGCGAAGCATTTTTGATTAGATACGAGGATGTAAATACGACTCTAATTTTACGCGTCCTCTGCGTTCTTATGGTCATCAATCACAATATCATGTAAATGTACGTTATGAAACATAATATGATTTTATAAATAATAATTTTTATTTCAATAATTTTTTTAACCATTTTTTAAATTTAGAGTGGTAAATTCAAAACATGAATAGTAAAACAAGTATTTTTATCTTTATTGCAAACTTTTTTGATATAAATTTTTTGCAGACACAAATGTATGTAAATTAATTACGAGAGGCCTGTGTGGGATAGCGATCTTTGCTATAATTTATGTTAAACGGAACGTATAGGTATAATAATATTAAGAATTTTAATCCCCAATCAGTTTCATGATTCACCGCAGAATGAAGTCCAAAAAATTACACTGATATTATTAAAAAATGCGCACGCAATAAATTCTGACTCCAATAATATATCTACAGTACAAAAACGTTTACAACAATCACATTATTTTTGTTAATACGCAAATGGAGTGTGTAAAGTAATAAATTGTGTATTACAAAACAACTACAGTATGATCAAAAAATACTTATTTAGTAAACAAGATTATCTGAATTATTATTTAAGTCTATACCGTATCTATATAATTTTTTCATAGTTATTGGCATTCCTTTGGTTAATAAAGTTTTGGTATACCAATGTAGATACCCATATTTCGAAAAGTTAACTAATGGCGAGATAGTAAAATTATAAAATATTAACTTATCTCGCAATCAAAAAGATCAGAACACTGCAACAATACATAAAAAATACAAGTTTCGAAAGCTTAAACACAAATTGCGACGCTGTCATCGTCAGACAAATCTTCTATGTTCGCAGAGACATTACCCGCCACAGAAACACATTACCAAGCGCAGAATTTCACATTTACAGTGACATATGTAGTAAACAGGACCGAAAATAATATTTGTGATAAATGGAAAATAATTATTATTCATCAAGGATTGCCTCGTCTTGCCCGTTACATATAAGGACCGAACGTGCTATTTGCATTAAGGACGATAACGTGGCATACGTAAACGGAGACGTATTTAGTAGTAAATCTGCGCCGCGTTACGATAAATACGGAAGCTTAAAGTTCAAACTCGGGCCTTCTGTGAGGCGTACTTATGTCACGTGAAAGTCGAATGTTCTGACACCGGAAGAGCTCCCTGAAGTTTATTTCCGCCGTGTATGCATCTTGTCTAATTAGTTTATGTCTCAGTGGCGGATGTCTCACAAAATCGTAATTAAATGTGGGTTTAAGTAAGAGAGTAATATATTTTAGTAACTTTAGAGCTATTGCTTAATTATGGCTACCTGCTCGTCCTTAACCTGGTAATGGCACATATAAGATGTGTGGTTTTCCAAGGTGTTAACAACGGATATTATTAAAAATATCTGCTCTCAACGATTGTATAATAAAGTTTAAATGAAAAAATATACTAATTTTCTCTTTTTGTCATTTTTCAAAATTTTTAGTTTTAGTCTAAAATATATTCATAATATCTGAATGGCAATAAAATAGATACAACAATAATTTTTAATGAGATAATAAAAACATAGGCTATCATGGGGACTACCGACAGAAGTGAAAACTTAAAACTATGAAATAACAGTGGTTTTATAAAATTTTACAGAATTTTTAATTTTAAAATCCGCTACAAGAATACTATCGAAAAACAACTAAGTTATTATGAAATACAAATATTATAATGTATTACAGAGGTTAAATATTAAAAAAATAAAAATATGTAATATAATATAATATAATAATATCAATTTTTAAAACGCAAATATTAATACGAATATTGGAAATATTTGAAAATAAGTCTTTGTTTTTGTTGTTCATTTTCTGACTGTGATCCTACAATTAAACAATTAAAATAATAGTCAAACTAAAATACAATTTAAACAATGCACGGCGCGTATAACATTTAAACTTCTTAGTCAATTTAACTTATATAGATATATACAGCACTAATATTGCACAAAACGTCACCCTTTTATCTACAGATATACTGCTATTACAGCATGTAGGCGACAGGAACTCAAGATTTTAGGCATTCAAAAATTGTCCAACGCGTACATCATGCAGTCCGGTATACAAAGTATGTTGATGTATGTATGTTCATACGTGTACAGTAGACCCTTCGCGTGCGCCAGTTTGGTGCTAAAATTATATATATATATATATATATATATATATATATATATATATATGCTTTCACGTTTAGCTAAGTGCAACCCGTCATACTCATAGCTACAGATATACTGTTAACATTAGCATATCGGTGACGCGAACCCATAAGATTCCCCTACCAAAAATCAACGCGCCTGAAAAAGTTTTCACTTCAAATAAATTAAGTTGCGTCAGTCCTAATACATTAAATGCTAACAAACTTCTGATACTTTATTCAAACCACAACAACGACAACAACGAATTTCATTTATTCTGGGAAATATATTACAGATGATAATTATTTTTTGCTCTATTTTTCTAATATCTCATAAAACCTCTCAATAATAAAATTTATCAGCATTTGTATCATACAAAAAGTAGTTATCAAAAATATACATAACTCAAATAGAAAGAAACAGGGTAAAAGCTAACAGATAACGAACTGTGGGAAAATTTCAGTAAGATATATAAGATCAGAATTAATTATTTTAATTTCGTCATATTAATAATTTGCAGAATATCCACAAGAAATCGAACGACAATACTATACTTCGCAAGTTGCCTAACTTGTGTTTAAGGTACTACTCAAGTTTTGAAAGGATTTATGTACAAGAAATTTTGAAAATAATTTTTTTAAGATTCATTTTTATCTATAACGCGTAATATATAATAAACTATATTAGTATCTAATTGCTTCGGAAAATTTATTCGAGCGTCACATGTTACATTATGCTGGGTAAAATTGTCTGTCTTTATAAAAGTATAAATTTTTATCAAAGGTGTGTATTTAAATTATTTTTCTTTGAAAATTCTTGTTCATATTTATAAAATCCTGCAATAATATTATTTTAAAGTCCAAAAGAACGCTTATTTCAAACTCTCAGTATCGAGATTTTGTAAATAGACAAAATATCCCTATGGAATATGTTAATATGTTACTTTGTATCCCTACAAGTATACAAATTTAAACAAAAGGATAGTTATTTTAAATGCATCAGATGATGCTCTGTCGTGACGCTTCTCATAGCTCCGTGTCATTAATTCAACATTCAATAACTCTAATTTCGTTCCCCAAACAGAGTAAATATAAATTAAACAAACTACAACAAATTCAAAGTCGACGTGGTCGTTACACTGTTAGTCCCTTTAGATCTTCTGTAAGCCCTTTTTTAATTTAAACTTTTCCTATGAAATTCATTTTCTCTTGAAAGTAAATATAATTTATTTTCATTTTATATTAAGTTTTAATTGTTTTAATTTTGCTCACAGAAAATTAAGGATAGTAAGACGAGCGTACAATATTTTTATATCCAGCTAAGGTCTATGGATTTGCATTAAATCATTCAGGTATAAATGTGGGTATATCATATAAATGTGGTATATTGAATATCATATTGGATAAACAATTAAATTTTGTGGAATGTCACTTTGATTATAAATATAGAATTTTGTTATAAAATTACCAATCGAATTATGAATATTTCTGTGATCGAAGATAAATCCATTGTTTTCTTATTTAAATAATAATAAAATAATATATATAATGGATTTATCCGTTGTTTTCATATTCAAATTTCCAGACCCATTGCCTTTTTTTTCTTGTATGCATCATTATACAAATATGTGATTATAATTATGATAACTATCAGGCAATTGTTTTAAATTTACATATTTAATAACCCGGAACGAAGGTTTGTAAAATTATTGTTAAATTTTAAAATATTTTGGTTATATCTTCCAAAGTTTAGCATACACAAGAAAATATTCAGCAGTTTACCTTTATATTCTTTAAATTATTTAAATTTTCTTTCACTAAACCAGGTCTTATATTTATGACGATATACGTCTTGGACTTTTAGAAAAATCTACTCCTCACAGATATGTATAAATTTTAACCTAAAATTTTACATATCTGTGAGGAGCATATGATTTTAATAAAAATTTTCCCTGGCAAATAATTATCGAGTAAAATGCATATGATTATAATAGGTACATATACCGAAGTGTTGCCGAAATCATTAAATTTTTTAAGGAGCATTCAAAAAACATTATTTAGAAGCTCTTCTTTTTTAATATTAGTGGAAAACCCATTTTACATCGATGATTTCATTTACAAAATATGAAACAGACCATCTTGCGTATCATTAAATATACATTAATTATAACGTGAAATATAGCATACAGATATGCATGCCATCTTTATCAAATATTTTCTCATGATAGATATGATCCTATTTAATTCATAATTGGCTCAAAATATTATAGGAATAATTTTATTTAGTTTCAAATATTTTAATGAATTTGTAATGTTGTTAAAGTATTCTTGTATAATAAAGCTAGCGGCAACCTTTCCTTTAAATTAAAAAAAAATAAATATTTTCAACAATAAATATGCAATAAAAATAGGCCCCCAAATTGAAGGTATTTTATCATCACTCAAGGTAGTCTAGTTGCATGGTAAATAAAATATCCATATTCTATTTTTTGTTAATAATTCATTCTCAAAAAGCTTAATAAAAATCCGTCGTTACAACTAAAAGAACTTCAACGGTAACATAATATAATGTTTGGAAAATATTGACATTTAGCTTTTAAGAATAAATTTCCCGTTAATTTATTGCCACCTGTATTTACGCTAGCAAAAAACATCTTCACAATGGCAGAGAGGCTGACGGAAGAACCTAATTGCTCAAGTTTTGTTTTCATTTAACACTGTGTCTCATCACCGTCGGTGCCCGTTGTTCTGTTAAAGAATGGCGATTTTACGAGCACAAAAATTACTTTGACGACCGAGAAGCCTATCACGAACATGACTTCATCCCTTTGAAAAAGCCTAGTCATAAAAATTCTTATTATATACATTGTCATTTAGCCCCTGAAAATGTTGTAGTGTCAAAATGTTCAGGGATCAATCAGTAATTCAAACAGTGGCGGATTTACCAACCCTTCTCCACCCTTGAAAGGAATTATTATTGCGTAAATATATATACACACACACATATATATATATATATATATATATATATATATATATATATATATATATGCACACACATACATATAGTCAGATCTCTAATTGTTTACATTAGACGTACTAAAAAAACAAATCGTAAAAACGAAAAGTAGTCTAGTAACTAAATACAAAGAAAATAAGCCTTCGAATTGAAACTAATCATTCAATCTTATTACTAATAAATCGTGTTCAATATTTCATTATATTTTATTTTTTCATTGCGTATTTAAGTTTAAAAATTCCTTCATTAAACTTTACGATTTACAATATGACAAAACAATATTTTTATCGACATTATGTTTATATTATTAGTTAGTCTGTGGTCTAAATTTTATCAATATTATAGATTCATTATATTTCGCCAACGAAATATTAGCGGGATCCATGGATATAGAGCCAACTTCCTTTATTTTCATTTGCGCTTATACTAGCAATACTTTTGGTAAAAATGGGACGGTACAAAGTATTGTATGAACCTGGTAAAGGTGAAAGTCAAAATAGAAAAATGTTTTAACACTGGACTGTAGCCAATAACATCATCCTCATAATTTATGACAAACATTTTTATATATTTACCTGAACTACCACAGAAATAAATAATTACCTTGGGAGTTATAAAAAAGTTAAATGCGTTTCTAGGCCTTCTAATCTTTATTATCACAGTGAGTCGGCAAATACTTTTCATATAAATTATATGTGCTTAAATTTTATTTTTAAAAGTACTTTAATTCTCAGGCTAATGGCGATCCAGAAAGCTTTAAAATGAATGAACATAATTTTATTATGATTATAAAATTATTAAAGGGAAATTTAACAAAAAAATAGACACTAAAAATATGCATAGTAAAAATGATTGCCGGAATCACCTTAAAGGATTTGGTACTATCAATAATATTATCGAATGAAAACGCTATTAATTAAATGAAAGTTTAATAGCAATGGACATGTTGCAAGTAATGGTGAAAGTGGTACTAACAAAATTTGTAACAGAAGATGGAATTTAACTAAATTTGTGATTTTATTGATTAAAATTTTCCACATTTCATTTTTCATCCTACGATTATTTATCAATTCGTTCATTAAAGGGTATGGCGCCAAGATGGTGAAAAGGTTTGGAAATAGTTTCATTCGCGTGATAATAATTATACAATTAATTTTATCGCTTTGTATCAATTTTGGAGTTATTAGCGCGGAGTTATTTCTGCGTAAAGATTAATTATTTATTGCACGTTATTTTATGATGAGGAATACATTAATATTCCTCTGATTTTTATTCCACTAATTATTATTTATATATAATATTAAAAATCTTTTCTGTCCCGTCAGCTATTTATTTAGAACACATATTTTCAAAAATAAATGAAGAAATTTCAAAATTTAATAAATAATTTGAAATATATGCCCAGAAAAAGTTAAATACACCAATCTACATTATATGTTTTCACGTAAGCTTTCCCGTAATTTTTCTTTTTACTAATGCTTTTAGTAGATATATAAATTATGTGGGTTTTACCTAGTTATTTTTTACTCAATCTATATCACTACCTAAAGTAGTCAGTTTCTCCAAAAAATGACTTCCTTTTCCTGCGTCTTACAGGAGAAGAACAGTATTGAAATTACCCTAAGTCCCTGCAACCATAAACGAGATCGAAACTAATATTGGATCATGAAGTACTACTCGATGTCTGTCGACATTTTTTTTTGATAATTAACATTATTAATGCCATAAAAATGCCTAAAATTCCTCCCACCAGGTTCGTTTTACTCAAAACACTTGATTTTCAAATTTCTATCATAATCTTGTGAGAAGTAATGAATATAATCATTCAATGAATATAATAAAGAGCGTATTTTATTTTAAAATCTACAGTGAACTTTCTTAATGCATAACGCTAAGTATTTCGTGTTTCTCGTGGTATCGAAAATTTACATCGAAAGCCATGAAATTCTAAATCATTTCCAAATATTAACAATAATAATTAATTTTTTAAACGCTCTCCTATATTTTAAATTAAACTAGTATTTAAAATTCAAATACCATAGTCATCCTTTATATTTTAACTCATATTATTAAGGCGTAGCCCATAAAAAGGATGTAAATCGATTTTCCATTTAAAATATTTATTCAATATATGAATATGACACTCCATTTCTTTCGTTCAAATAATTTGTTATTGTTTAACGCAAAACCCTAGGTTAAATTTAAGTTGTTAACCGGTTTCAAAATTGACTTTTACATATGTACATATTTCATTACATACCTGAAAGACTAATATTACAAATATCGAATATATTTAGCGTTAATTTTGTAGAAATTCATTATTCACAATTAAATGAAACTACGTGATGTAGTATTATTTCTACTGTCTTTAATTTCTTTACCACGACCTAGGTTTCGTTGTATTACAACATCTTCAGGTGGGATATTAGCAAAGATTGCTAATATCCCACCAATCTTTGCTAATATCCCACCTGAAGATGTTGTAATACAACGAAACCTAGGTCGTGGTAAAGAAGTTAAAGATAGTAGAAATAATACTACATCACGTAGTTTCATTTAATTGTGACTAATATTACACTTCAAATATCAAAGCGTAAAACAAAAGTAAGCGTTAAGATAATAATGTTTAGAAACTACTGATTGGAAGTAATACGATGACACTGAAATGATAAAAGTGTAATTCATGTTATTATAATCAAGTATGAAACTTCACTTCTTCACCTGACTCCCTTCCATTATATTTAAAAAGTCATTTGAAAAGACGTTATAGCAAGAAAAAAAACACAATTGAAGCATTCGTTAATATTCTACATTTTCATAGAACTTATTAACAATTGAAATTATGACATTTACTTGCAAATCACGTAGCTTATGGATGTTCAATTGATGAGAGAGAAAGGAAACTTCCGTCCAAAGATTTCTTGCGAGCCGGAAAAATTCCAAGATAAGGTGTTGAGAAATGAGATATATCGTATCTGGTTTCATTCGTTTATTCGATTGAATTCCATTAATTTCGAAACAGAAACAATATACTGGGTTTTTAGCAGATTTTTCTACTAATAATATTATTTTCGGAATTCTTTTAATATATAAACAGACTGGACCAATAACAAAATTTTAGAGTAATTTTACGCATTCTGCATTCCAATTTTACACAAACGTATTCCACTATCGTCGGAAATTGAGTTAGCCTACGGTATAAAGGTCAAAACCAATAATTTAAACTATTTTAAATGTTAACATTAGGCATTTCATTAAATAACATTTAGAAACAAAGTTTCACACATTGTCAAATCGCTTTTCAAAATACTGTGTTACATATGGGAAACTATTATTAAGCCAAAAATTGCATTAATATTTACTGTATATATTATAATAATACAAAAACTAGGATAATAAACCATTTGACTTCTTATGACCCGGAAAATAAACGAAGTTAATCCTACAAAACTACAACTTTAATTGAAAAATTCGTTGATCCAAATAAGTTATACATGTAAATATACTGGTTAAAAGTCACTCACTACATGGGTGTGGCTGTGAAAAAAGCTTGTTAATAATAAACAGAGTAGATAAGACATATTTATTAACTTCAAAAAAAAATGTAATATTACTTACAATTTAAAATTTCAATGAAATAAAATTTAAAATGCAATGTAAAACATGGTACATTGGTTTTAAATATTCCTCGTTTATTGTAACCAGTATCAGTTACTTCGTACAGTTTAATCCGGTATATTACAGCCCAATAATCAAGGTAGGATTAAAAGGTGTGAAAAACTGTCAATTATAAGCATAATTCGACCTACAGACCTGAAAACACAGGAATATAGGGAAATCGTGTGCGGCCTGAATTTAATATTCCAAAGAGGATATACCTATACATATACATTATGCTAATGATGGACTTGCAAGTAAAATCTGAGTGTGCCGTTTAATGTAATATTAATTAAAATTCAAAATCGGTTGTATACTCAGCTTGAATTTTTTTAAATTCCTTTTTTCTTTTAGTTTAAAATTCTGTCAAAACAATTCCTTATTTAGTTTCATTTTTTTTCATTCTACCTAGAAGTAAAATAAAAAAAATGTACACCACGGTGGGTATTTAGGACTGTAATTAAAAATATATTTTTGAGTGAAGTACAAATATATTTTTAAAAGAAAATTTTTGTTTCAAGACAATGACTGAAATTATTAAAGAAAAAAATGAACTTTCATAAAATGTCATAGTTTGCGATTCATCTGTTCGTCACTCATAATCTTTTTTTTTTAGAAACTATTCAACATAGAAACTTGACCGGTTTTAGTACTGAAAGAGCAGAAATTTAAGAAAATATTTTTTTCCATATTTTACGTAAAATAATTTTCGTGATATTAATGAAAACGTTGGCAATAAATCCACCCTACTCTCCCCTGCCATAAACCGCAAAAATATAAAATTTACTAAAAAAACAACGTCACTGGTGATTTATGTTAAGTTTAGAGGAAAACCATGGCGATGATTCTAAATCTCAATGCGATTTACATAAATGACTAGTGACGGTGTTTTTTTAATAATTTTTACAGATTGAGGTAAGTTGACTACACATTTACACTGGTGAAAGCTACGCTAGGCAATATATTAAGTGATTAAAAATAATATTTATTATTTGTAAATAGTTTAATAGGACTACTACGAAATTTTAAAGTTTATATGTAACTAAATGTGTGCGAAACCTACGCAATGCGAAGGATACTCATACTTACTGGCAATTTTGGGTATCATAATTATCTATAGCTGGACTGTACAAATATTACAAATCACCAAGTCTTGTATCCTAATCAAGTGCCTTACTTAAAAAATTAATTAAAATGTACCTAAATAACTTTAGATAATGTTGGGTACTGAAACCTTGTAGCCCAAGAGCGACACGTACTTCGTACATTTATTTTCCTCCATAAGAGTTTATGTGACTTCCTGTTTCTTTTAGTATAGAGATGAAACCCTTGTTGAGAAAATTCAACTCGTATTTACTCACGTTACAAGCTGCATATAATTGTTTAACGGAATTTCATTGTCGTAAAACAGCAACATATATTAATTCTGATTTAGTACATAAAAACAATAAGTACGAATACATTGAATTAAAAATAAAACTTACTTTTCATGCCAACCCCAATTAACGTCCAGTTTACCACAATTGCATTTCACACACGTAAACCAATTAGTGATGTAATGGTTTATTCCCCGTCCCTATAGGAAAAAAAGTTATCGTTTACTGCGACACTAAATCAATTTGGCTGGACGGGGAGGTAGTACCTAGCAGCAACGAACGACGTAGAGCAAAGCTAAACGACGTGAAACGGCGCGAAGCAGCGTGAAGCGGCATGAAATGGTATGTTGCACACCGTTTCATTTCAGGGCGGCGCGAAGCGGCGTCCTCCTATGGTGAGGCCCCTAATTATGATGCCACTAGGAACTCGTTATAAATCTTCAAAATGTTTCTTGTTTTCTGTTTTTTGAAGATATTATTGAGAAGGGAGGATATGAAAACACTCGGTATGTTAAGACCTCGTAAGTATTGTTTAATCGGCTTTTCCGATGAAAAATAGTATTGTTTTCCGAGTTTCGAAGGTTGTGAGGATTTTATTGAGTCCGAACTATAAACAAAACTTTTGATGTACATATAAAGAGTCGTTTAATATATATGGTAGTTTAAGTATTACATTGTATGTAAAATTTTTACAATTAAATTAAACTACGTGATGTAGTATTATTTCTACTTTCTTTAAATTCTTTACCACGACCTAGGTTTCGCTGTATTTCAACATCTTCAGGTGGCAAAGATATATCTTTGCTAATAGCCCACCTGAAGATGTTGTAATACAACGAAACTTAGGTCGTGGTAAAGAACTTAAAGAAAGTAGAAATAATACTATATCACGTAGTTTCATTTAATTGTGAATAATGAATTTCTACAAAATTAACGCCAAATATATTCAGTAATTTTAAAATGTTTACTTACTTACCCTTAATAGTTTTAAAATTAATGTTCAAACAAAACTAATATTAATTCTTTTAGGATTTCGTAGTCATTATTTTAATAAAATGCAGAGTCGCAAAATTTAATAATTCGCAATTGAATTATTTAATAGATTGCTTTCGAACTATACGACATATCTTGACTGAGCTTAAAAAGCGTACTAAATTCTACGCCAGTAGCTTTTTAGTCAATATAATGTGAAGTAAAACAGACAAATAACGTCGTAAGATAAGATGTCTTACATTTCACGCATAATTTTTCCATATTGATAATTATTATTTCGAACCAAATGAACCTATTTTCCCTTCGTTTTTTACGTAAACGTTTATATACCGTCGCTGACACTATCTGCTTGGAAATACTTTTTTTTCACTATAATGTGTGAAAGAAAAGTAATAAATTTAAAATTCGATCGAAAATTTAAAATTTTAATTATCCTGCTTCTAGATCTGATCTACAATAAATATGTTATTTAAAGAGAACGAAAAAAGTATGAAATTTATTTAACGACAACTTAACATTTTAAATTGAAGGGATTGAACCAATTTTTTAATAGAACTAAACATTTTGATAAAATATGAACAAAGTTAATAATAGTTTAATTACTTCATATTTCATACCACATTTCAAAGAATATATATATATATATATATATATATATATATATGTATATATATATATATATATATACATATATATATATATATATATATATACATATATATATATATATATATATATATAGTAACGTTGTTATCACAGTTTGATCTGTAAGTATTCGTCAGTAATATTAATTTCACTCACAATAATTCCGAGCATACGATTTCCATTAGACATGAAAAGTCAAAAGTGTTATTGCATTTAAAAGAAAATTCAGGTGATAAATTCATGAATAAGCATCTGTTTATTTTCTCTTTTATCTACCTTTTTTCGATTCTTGTGAACTTAATATATAAATATAGCACAAAACAATAATTCGATCCGCCCATAAACCCATCTCAAATCGAATCATCTTAAAATTCCAAGCCGTATCTCGCCTCCAAAACAAATGAAAATTGTAAACTTATAAAATCAGTCCATATTCAGGCCGACAGCGGATCAAGGCGTTACGAAAAGCGGCACGTAGGAGTCCGCTTGTGTGTTTAGGATGTTTGCGGTGAGCGAATGAGAGCACGAAGATGCTGGTGATTCAACTAGACCAACTAAATTATAACACACTTTGTGTTAAGAGGGCGACGGGTGGAAATGGCTTGTAGATTTGACGTAAACTTATATTAGTTTAGACGATATTTAAGTACGCATTTTTTGAGATTGAATTTAGTTTCTCTGTAAAAATATGAGATACTTAATTATTTCAGATTAAAGATTCGTGATAATATAAAAGATTCATGATCGTGATATAAAAATTCGTGATCGACGCAACCTTCATCTTCTGTGTCTTGTATATAATATCCTCAATAATCCTGTTACACCTTTATACCTTAAATCTAGATTCCAATACCTGTTATTCCACGACCTCAAACTACGATCCAAAAATAAGTATATTCTCCTAATTCCTCAACATAGAACTGAATTTCATGGAAAATTCTTCACCGTATATTCTACTCGATTGTAGAATAATCTGACTACAAACATACAAAGTGACAAGGGCGCAGTTTTCCTGCGTTAAAAAGTCGTCTGAAAATACATTATCTATCATAATTTGGCAGATCCTAACTCCTTCCATTATAACCCATCTTTGGGAGGGAGGGATCCCTACTCCTAAAGTGTCATTTTACTTTGGTTTTTAATTAATATTATTTTATTACCATACAATATTATTTATTTTATATTTTAAGTAGAATTAATTAATGTTTAAAAATCACTTACAGTCTGCAACAGCACTTTATGTTCTCATCCAATTCATTGTCGTCGGTTGTAAGAGATTGCTCTTGTAGCAATAATTCTGCCACTGTATACTTAGTTTTCTAAACTTGCAGAAATAATAAATAAATAAATATTTTACAATTTTTAGGACTTCATCGGCCTATGAGTAAAAAATCTCTCGGTTTTCAAAAAGGGAGATCAAGTGCTTTTAAGACTTGTCTTTCGTTTTTCGTTTTTTGTCTTTTAATTAAAGTTGCTAACCCAAAATGGATTAAGCAATTTTTTTTCCACGTGAGATGCTAATCGTTTTCTCTGTACTACCTAAATTGTTACGATTTATTTTTCAGAATTGCAAACACTATCCAGTGAAAAAAAACAACGTTTTAAATGTATTTCTCTGAGTGGACTTACACTCAAAGTTTTAGTGGTGTAATTTTTGTGATAAGATAACTCATTTCACAGAATTCCTACGGAAGAATCCTCCTTAATATGGTCCATGTGTATTTTTTATTGTATACTAACGAGAAACAGTATCGATACAACTTACATTTGCTCCTACCAAAATAAACATTATGAAAAATAATACAATTTCAAAAATAATATTTTTAATCAAATAACTAAATTTATAAACTAAATTTTTAAATTTACAGGGGATAATATGAAATTAGACCTTTATATTAAGTAATTTATCTTCATTACAACATTTTTTTGCAAAACATACTAAATTTTTTTCTGAATTTTAACATTCAAGAAACAATACTGATTGATTATAAAGCGAATCTCTACTACAAATTGTGTTGTATGGTATATATAATAAAATATATATACCATATATATATATACCACAAATACATACTTCATAGATCCTACCTATAATAAACAAAACTGTGGTATAAAATCGCTAATCTTGAGGGCTTTACCTTTATTGATATGCAAATGGAGCGATATCAAGTGTTACATTGCACGAGAAAAAAAGCTCAATATTAAACAGTGTCAAAATAAGGCTGTTTAAATGAACCAATATTTGAATAAATATTTAAGCATATACATAACCATTTCGTCAATTAAATTTTTACATTACACTTGTATCGATTTTTTCTGACATCGACATTCTAATTATACATCTAGGGATGTCAATATTTCGACACTTTCATCAACGTCGATGTAGATGAATTTTAAAATCTTAATTTATCTCTTAATGAAAATAAGAACACTAAAATATCGCATCAAAAGCACATGTTTCGAAAGCTTAGAAGGAAACAGCGTCGCCGTCGCCGCCTGGAAAATCCTCGACACTCGGTGACATATCATCCGCCACGGAAACATATTACTAAGCGCGGAATTTCACATTTCCAGCGACACAAGTAATAAACATGACCGAAAATAATATTTGTTATAAATGAGGAGTAATTATTATACACCGAGGATTGTTCCGTCTTCCCAGTCACGTATATGGACCAAACGAGATACTTGCATTAAGGACGATAATGTGGCATGCGTAAACGTTAACGTATATGGTCGTAAATCTACGGCATGTTACGTTAAATACGGGAGCTTAAAGTTCTAACTCGCGCCTTCTGTGGGGCGTGCTTATGTCACGTGACAGTCGAATGCGCTGACGCCGGAAGAGCTCCCTGAGGTTTACTTCCGTTGTATGAGCGCTGTGTCTGATTATATTATGTCTCAGCTGAGTATATCACACAAAATAGTAATTAAATGTGGGTTTAAATGAGAGTGTAATATATTCTAGTTACTTTAGAGCTACTTTTCATGAATAGCAAAGTACTCATATGTTGAACTGGTGACCCCGCGTATAAGGCTAATGACCCCAGTTTCGAACAGTATTTCAGTTAGAAATATTTAATATTAGCAGCAAAACCAAATAAGGCCAAAAACCCGTAATGTCTTACCACTTCAATGTATTGAGTATAGCCACGTCAAAGCTTAAATGCAGGGTTATTATGTTAAAATTAAAGTGGCCTTGTATTATTAACTAACTGACGCAAAATCAAATCATCTAAGTATTTTTGTAATATCCATAGAAACAAAATAATTTTGTTTCTATGGATATTACAAAATACTTAAGTTATTTGATTTAAATGTCAGTTAGTTAATAATACAAGGCCACGTTAATTTTAATATAATATAGATTACGCGTTATACTTAGATTATGTGCTCTCTATGGTCATCTTTAAAAAAAATTAAGTAACGTTCTATACCTGTGTTTTCAAATTTAAATTCGAAAATTTTTCAGGTTTAACTAATAAATATTCATACCAAAAATAAAAAAAAAAAATGCTAATGTTCTGACACATTAAATAAAAATAAAACTTTTTCCATATTTTATTTATATTACAAAATTGCCAATATTTATTATCGATAATCTATTTCAAAAGATTATATTATAGACGATTCTTACTTTTTTATTCATTTCGTCTAATATTTCAAAAATATATCTCATAGCAATATCATCCCTAAGAAATCGTATTACATAAAAGATGTTCAAAAATATAGGTTAGTCATGAATAAACACAGAGGGAAAGGCTTACATATAATGAACCGTAAGGTAATTTCAGCACTATAATACTGTAACTTAAATCAAATTTATATAAATCTAAAAATTACCTCACAGCAGAATTAAACAGGTTCTTTTTTTACATTAATTGTAAGCAGAGCATATGTAGGGAAGTTAAGTTCAAAGCCATAATATAACCCAAACACGTTGAACAATAGTGTTTAAGATACTAGTTATATTTTAATAGTTTTCGCGTACCCACAATAAATTTCAGCATCTAAAGTATACAACGACTCTTTAGGAAGTGAAACCTACAAAAATCCTTTCATAATATTTACTGTAGAAATGAGGGATAGTAGTATAAAAGCATAACATATTACTTTGTGCGTAATGAAACCAATCAGATACTGCTTATATTTGTATAGTTTTCACGTACAATAAATATTTGCGTATAAGGCAGACAATGACTTTGTAGCGAGTGATATTTAAAAATCTATATGAGGACCCTTGTGAATATTTACTATAGTAATGAGGGAGAGTCGTAACAAGACGTGACCTGTTAAATTATGCGTAATGGAACCAATTTTAAGCTACTTCTTTTTTTGGGTTATTTATGTCTTTATAGTTTTCACGTACAATGCAATTTCGCATATAAGACAGACAACGACTCTATAACGAATGACATTTACAAATCTATATGGGTTTGTACCCTTTCGTAATATTTGCTATAGAAAGGAAGGAGAATATTATCAGAGCTTAACATTGGTGTCTACAGAAAAACCAATGTTAAGGTAATAATTATATTTTGAAAGTTTTCACATACTCTATATTTCCGCATGTAAGGTGTACAGGCTGTCTTTACCGAGTATTATCTGTCAATCTAAATAAGTATACTTTCGTAGTATTTACCACAGAAATGAAGCATAATATTATCAGGACGTAACATGTTACATTGCGCGCAAGAAGGTCGATTTATACACGGGCACCAATTTTTAATATGTGTGTATATAGTGATCGTAAAACTTGCACAGTAATAGAAAAACATAATTTCATTTTCTTGAAAAATTATCACGGTATTGTATTCAAAATTAAAAGAATACATTTATAAAAAAACTTCTTGATTGACTAGATAGAACAAATTCAAACTTGTCCTGAAATAAATGAAATAAAAATATATTGTTGAACATTTTAGAATCAATATTTTATAAATTGTCAAAATATCCCTATCGAATTACAATAATTTTTTACTTTGTGTCTCTACATACACATGTATCTACACACATTTTCTAATAAATAAAATATCCTATTTATGTGTTTAACACATCAGCTTTTTTCTTGACAATCACATAGCTCGGCGCCATCCACTCAACATTCAATAGCCAGTATTTCGTAACCAAACGGGATGAAGGTGAAACATAAAAAGTACAAACAACGCGAAGTCGATGGTGGAAGTAGTAAAATGACTAGTAGACCATAACGCCCCGTTATGGTCTACTAGTCCGTTTACTTCTTCTGTAAGTCCTTTTTAATTTGGAGGCTTGCTATGAAATTTATTGCCTCCGGAATATAAATTGAATTTTAATTTTATATTAGACTTCGACGTTTTCATTTTGCTCACAGAGAAATAATGTTAAAAGGACGTGTGTACAGTATTTTTTTATATATATTTAGAGACATGGAATTTGGATTAAATTATCAATTTATGTCTCATATTTTTGGATGTACTAGGATGATTAATGACCTTAGTTAACGACTAACAGTTTGTATTTAGGCAATTTTGTTAGAAAATTAACATCTGAATTACAAAAACACCTCTCTAAATGTAATTTGGCGTTCATATAAATTTATACCTAATTCTGATTCTATCGTATAAAATGACACCATCTTTTGCAAATTATGTAATAAATCTAACATAAGAAATTCTATTAATTCAATATGTTATTCAAATGTTAATTTCAAGCTAAACAAATATTATTTTATTTGTGAACGAAAAGCAACTACCAACAATTAAATAAAAGTTTATCCAAACATTTTTGTTTGGTGTGTATTATTACATAAATATGTGCTCATAATTTTGATCTTGAACTTGTATACCGAATTCAGTCAAAATATTCCGCAATTCTCTATACCTGTACATTCTGTAAATTACCTAAAACTTTCTCTCCCTTAGGTAGGTAAAAAAAATTATAAACGTTCTATGTCAAACAGTTTCAGAAAAATGTAAATAAGAAATATAAAGAGCGAATAAAAGAAATTAAAAGATGTAAAATATTCGCATTTAGAACCTACTATTTTGGAAAAGTCAGTGAAAATCTTTTTATAAATTTTCCTCATCTTCACTTACAAAAGATAAAATAGGCTATCTTGTGCAGTATCTATTTTTTTGCAAAGATTTCATTAACGTGAAATGTGGGATGGCGAAATAAATATTGTTTTATATAATATTTTTCCATTAAAATTATAAATCTATTCGATTCGCAATTAACTTGAAATATTTTAATATCTTAGTATATTCTTAAACAATAAAATTAGCTGCAACAATTTTTTGAATTGACAAAAAGCAAAATAATTTCATCCAAAGTTGAGAAAAAATCATGACAAAAAAAGGCCTAAAATAGAATGAAATGTCAACATTACTTAAGAAACCTTAAAATAGCCTTAAAGTAGGTGCCTACATTCAGTGCTCAACAACCTCGTCAAAAAGATGAACAAAAACCATCAACAAAATGTCATCGTTTAAAACCATTGACATTTGGCCCTTTTGAAATATTTTCCCGTTGACTTATTGCCAACAGTATTTAAAAAAATAAATTAAAAAACTTTTTCACAATGACCGAGCGAAGGCCCTAATTGCTTAAGTTTTGTATTCATTTGGCGTTGTTTATCTCATCATCGTCGGCGCTCGTCTTTTCCTGTTAAAGAATGACAATTTTACGAAGACAGAAATTACTTTGACGTTCGAGAAGCCAATCAGGAGCACAGTTTTCTCCCCCTGGGAATGTATAGTTGTAAAACGTCTTATTATCCTCGATAGTAATTTGGCGAATGAGAATTTTGTAGAAGATTAAAGATCTTAATTTAAAGAAGTGTGTACAATGGTGATCACAACAGAGGTAAAACATTTGGACAAAGATAGCTGTACTTAGTTGCTACTTTCATATGTCAAGTTAAAACTTATAAGAATGTGCTGTCCCAGACCACTACTTGTGTAAGTATTTGAACGATTCAGATTCTTCAAAACATAATATAGCCAAGCAAGTATTTCTAACTCGATGGATTTATATATCTAATGTTTTACACTTCAATTAAAGGTGATAGAAATGACGAAAAATAGTTTAGTGACTAACTAAAAAGTATACTTAGTCAACCAATTCATTGAAGTAAAATTTGTAACATTAACGTTATTACGCAGTAACATTATTAATATTTTAGGCTATTAATTTTATTTATTGTTTACATGAGTTTAACATTTCTTTTCAATTGTCATTTATAAATTATAATATGACAAATAATAGTTTTATTACCATCACAACAGGGTTAATATTTAGTTAATAAATTATCATTTTGGAAACGCAATCTGTAGTTTATATTTTAAAGTTCACTACTAATTTTAATATTCATCGCATATAATACTATCAAAAGTAATGATTTGTTACCTCGCTCAAACGAAAATTAACGTGAACTAATAGATACATAGCTTCATTTAATTTTATCAGCAATACATTTACTAAAATTGGAACGATTCAAATAATAATAGGGGTGGTCCCTATTACAAGGATGAGAGTCAAAATAGTGAAACGGATATAATATTTAATTGCACTATGGCTATTTCCATTGTATTATTTTTCTTATGAATTTACATAACTTATCTTAAACGATTTTAAATCTACAGTACATTATAAAGCTTGATGGGAATAATAAATAATTTGGGATCTATAAAAAATTGAAGCTTCATGACCTTCTAACTTTTATTATAATAATAAACCTTTAGTTTCACTTTAAGAACTGTCTAGTTCTGAGACTGATCTTAACCTTAACAGTAACTATTATCGGGGCATGTAACGGTTATTGAAAATAAATATGAACGCATCATATTATGACAATAAATATATCATGGATAAATTTAAGTGAAAAGAAGTACAGAAAAATATGCTTACTAAAAATAATTGCTCAATTCACGTCAAATGATTTGGTCGCATTAATAATACCGTCAATTGCAAAGTGTCATATTATATATTATTGATACCAATATATCCTTAATAGGTTATTAGGAAAATGTATTGACAGAATTCGTAATTGCTACAATAATATTTTCCACTTTTCCTTTTTCAATATTCGTTATACAATTCGTCCATTAGAGAATACTAAACAGGAATATAGTGCTAAACTTATGAAGACATTTGCGAACATTTTCATTTATTATACAAGATAATTATTATTAATTTATATTATATTTTACCACCCAATTCGATTCGAAATAAATATTATATTTTATCACCCAATTCGATAAAATTTGTTTTATCGAATTGGGTGATAACATTTTGTAGTTTGTAGATCCATTTCAATTTAACTATTAATTACTTAACGATTAATGATCAATTACTTAATTCGTTATATGTCGTGAATGAGAGTATGTAGTGAATATGATGTTTATTAATATTTCTCTGGTTATCCTTTCATTAAAGTTTATTTATATACTTCACGAAAGTTTTGAAACTTTTTAGTCCCGTACACATAATTTTATCGGCAATACAAAAAGTTTAAGAATTAAGTAAGTTATCTAAAATGACTTAAATAAATTTATGTATATATATATATATATATATATATATATATATATATATATATTTATATATATTAACGATTCCCCCTTATGATTTGTACGTAAGACTTCATTTAGTTACGTTACTTTTTACGTATCTCGGATATGAAAGTCAACGTTTACAAGTCCGGGTCATATTTCTGCTTATTTGCTTTTAACATTTATGCAACACGTAATGAATGATTTCTATCACGATATTATAAAAAAATACATTAATTATTATAGAAAGGTTAGGTCCTAATATTCTGATGTTAAGTCAGGACAACAGATTTAATCATATTCAAATTTAATATCGATCTTATTTTAAAATCGAGTTTAAATATTGGTTTTGGACTTGGACTTAAAATTATAGTTATGGTTTTTGGACTTAAAATTATTTTCTTGTGATTGATAAAACGCTCAGAAGTTTTTCAATAGACAGTCACCGATATATGGCGCCTTTTGTAACTATTCACTGATTTAGTCGTCATCAGTTTTAAGTACTTAAAAATTTTCTTTCATTTTAAAATATTCATACATCCATACATGTTTTACTTCCTTGTGTTAATAGACAAAACGCTAAAGTGTAATATGACATTCTTTTATCGATATGTAGCATTATTTTAACATCATCAGTTGGTCCATTTTTGTAAATATTGACTGCAATTTTTTGAAAGAGTCCTTACCGTTCTTTACAAAATTTAGATGTTATTATTTTACATATAGACATCTTACACACCAACGATGACTGATGACATTTTTTTAAATAATATTCATAAATAAAACGAATATAATTAATGAAAAGTAATATCAAAATATTTTTTAAACTTATTAGAATTATAGTCCGTTTTTATTAAAGTGCAAATATTTTAGTTAACATCATCATGAAACGTTGTATGTACGATTAATTACAATACGTTTAACTTTTTAAATTACGTTTAATAAATCGAAACCATAATATAAAAGCGTGCTTTTAAATTTATTTTTTTATTACCCTCTTTTAATAGGTCTAACCAGAGCGAGCATTTCGCTAAATCTGCGGTTTATTGTCAAACCCCCATCACGCACTTTACAAAACCATTAGATATACGTAAAAAAATATTTTGGTTTGTTATATTTAATTTATCATATTTGTGATAGCCGATCGTTGAGGCTAGTGATAATGCAAATGGAAATTGGTTTTTCCTTTTAATACATTTACCTAAAATATTACATATGAGTCATCAAATTCAATTTAAAACTTTTTATTAAAAAAACGGTGTGAGGCCAACTATGAGCAATGTACATATTGTAAGCGTGGTGTCGGCCTCCGACAACTGCCGACTTTTGTGAGACAAGATCGGGGGACGACTTTCCGTCGACTTGCCACCGACTTACCCGTCGGCAAGGTATACGCCGCACCGACTAAAAGTCTGCCGTCTCCGTTAGCGTGTGTTCAGTTGTATGTCCTATCCTTTTCTCCGTTGACGCGTTTTAACTCGTAACAATCTAATTAGCTAGAGTTGCTCCGATATTTTTGTAGGACCGATATTGGTGGAATATTTGCGTTGATGTAATAAATATTAACGTCAGCCTTGAATTCAGATCAAAAATTAATCTGAATAAGACCAAAATGATGATTGTTGACTGTGGTAACGATATCTCTCTCGAAATTACGCAACAAGCGAATTGCAAGGTGGTTCAATCATATGTCTATTTGAGAGCATATAATTCTAATAATGGCAGATGTAATGACAAAATTAAAAGGCGTATGACGATGGCCAAGTCTACTTTGAACAAACTAAGAAGGATATAGAAGAATAGTAACATCACAAAAAAAACGAATATGCGACTCGTTCGGGCATTAATTTTCCCCAATTCCTCTATTAGAATATCATTGACTAAGTACCGTACCAATACATCAAAAACTTGGTATCAGGTACTGTTTATCCAATGTTGTACAAATTAGAATAATAAAATTCTTCGGACATACGTTTTGATGTAAGAACGATCTTATTGAACGCCTGCTTATACAGGGCAACGTGGAAGATACCAGACCACGTGGAAGAGCACCGATGAGATGGATAAATCAGGTCAAAACAGCCTTGGACGTACCGCTACAACAGTGTGCCCGGAGAACAGCCGATAGAGAGTAATGGAGAAATATTCTATGTTGCATCACTCATCTGCAAGATGCTTAATATGATAACCGCGACCACTCTGCCAAGAGTATAACAAGTGAGATGAAAGAATTAAATATTAAACCTTGTACTTTCGTCATTTATTGTGGAGTGTATTATGTTTGTCGTCAGCTTTGGATTCTGCGAAAGCATTGAGTGTGGCGTTATTCATAATCTAGACGTATTTCAGTATCCGCTTATAAATTATACTTATGAAAAGCAAAGACAAAAATTAATTGAGATATAGGGATTAATGCATTCGAATGTACATTTTACTAAAGATTAAGAAGAATTTGTTAATTATATTTTTATCTTAACAATAGTTTATTTGCTCAATACTTTTGAAATATAAATTGAATCATACAAAGTCGTATCTTTTTAGGTTAAATGTGAATATTTTTTCGATATCGAGCTTTGCTTTAGTTTTTTTCGGTTTCGTAGAAAAGAAAAATTATAGATTAAGAAACATATATGGGTATATACTATAAATGTTTGTGCAATGAATAAATAATATTTACTATTCTTCTCTCTCTCTCTCTCTTTCTCTGTTTTTAGTTTCAATTTAAATAGATAGTGTATATACAAAAAGAATGTTCATGAAAAATAGACATGTATGTAGCTGTTTTTGTACTTAATCTATTTTATACTTAAACTAATTCTTTTGACTGCTTCTTATATGTAAAGTACTTATTTCTTATTTTTTGATTTACACAAAATTGACATTATCCCCAGCAATGCTGTCCCTAAATATTCTCCAATTTTACCGGATAGGAAATAATACTTGTTCACCAAATACTTACTCGAAATCTGTCACAAATTTCTTATCGGTGAAAATTACAGTGAACCTTATAAAAATTAACAAAATTTTGTCTCGTTATATTTACTTTAAGGCAACTTCTAATAGATAATAATTATCAACGAATATAGAAACTATGTATTTAATTATAAAACTTAAAATGAAGTTTCTTAGTGCCTGGGAACAAGATATAAAATTGTTGAAGATTTTCTGTTATCACCTGTTATACGAGCATTTTGCAGCATTCATATAACAAAAATTTACTTCGAGAGCTACAAAAAGTCTAAATAAGTTCCAAGAATAGCCATTAGAATAAATATAACACTATAAATATTTTTTTACTTAAAATTCTTTGAATTATTTGATACATAATTAACTACAGTAACGTAGCCAAATATTATGTCCTAATTGTTATTAATTAAGCATTGTCTATAAAAAGGCACTACACCTGTAAAAGGCATTATACAATAATCTATTTTTATTCATTATATCCTATTTTATTGTTAATTAGTTTTTAAATTTGGTTTTCACAAGTGTAAATAAAGATGCATAAGCATAAGCGTTAGCGTTAACATATTAATGTTTTGTTACCACTGTAATTTGTTTATATTTAAGTAAGTTACATATAACTTAATTTTATGACAACCTATTTAAGAACTTGTAGCCGGGCTTCATTAAAATATATTAAAAGAGAAATTTAATGATTTATAAGAATGCCAAATAATATTTATTAATACTTACTAAACCTATCACAGGACACGAAAAAATCTCTATTCAAATATTCGATAATACTGTACATTGTGATAAAAGTACAGGACTTCACTTTGTAAGGGGCTTGTAATCCAAAATTCCTTAGAACTTATTCGGAGATTGAAATTATCATATTTACTTGCGAATCACGTAACTTATTGGCGTTTATTTGATGAGAAATAGAGAGGAAGAGAGGAATAAGACTTCCGTTCGAAGCTTTCTTGCGCACCGAAAAAGCTCCAAGATAAAGAATTCAGAGATAAGATGGGCCGTGTCAGGTTTTATTCATTTAATCGATTCGTTCGATTTGGAAGAAAAAAAATGTTTGACGTTTTCTGCATTTTTTTTTGTTAGTAACGTTATTTTCAATATAATTATTTGCTTAATTATTTTAAATCTGTATAATATATGTAAATATGTTATATCGAATTAAACAAAAATATCGAATTATTTTTTTATTTTAAACTTTAGCCGTACAAATTTAATGAGTAAATAAAATTATTTGTAATGTATTTATCTCTGTCAAATAAAGTTAAAAAATAAGTTTTAATGCATTAACAAGTCATTTCAAAATGTTGTGTAATTGCAAAGGAAGATGTTATCAGGACAACATTTTAAATACTATTATCGAACATATTAAAATTATAAAATAATAGGAAGCTTCTGATTGTCCGTTTGGTTTTTACATTCTTACGCGAAACTTACCAGACTTAAATAAATCTTTCGTCGACCCTTATTTCGAATTTTAAGATAATCTCATCTGTTTTTACTCTATTTAATGAAAATCCATCACGCCAATCTTCTTTTTCGCACACATCATTTGACCCGAAAACGTATTATAAGTTTCAATCATTATAGTTATCTTTAAAACTTGAATTTACTTAATAATAATAATTATAGTCACATTATGTAATCATAATTATTTAAATAAATTTAAAAAATGTCAGTCTAGGTAGTGGATTGGTTTCATAATTTGGGTTTGTATTTCAAAATCTTTTTAACAATTAAAGATGCTAAGAGGAAGTTATTCTTAGACATTTTGACAGTTTCAGATTTTGCATAATATTTCCCATGCTTACGTGATATTTTTTTTGTTCCGCTTATTCATTTATAATACTTATATTGAAACACTTGCATCAAAATTACTAGCTTATTATGTTCAAATTTTTTTATTCTATTCAAAAAAGGAGCAAAAAAATCTATACGTCACGATATACAGATAGAAGTATTCTTGAAAACATATTTTTGATTAGAGTACCTACAAATATTTTCGTAAAGTTTTTATACCAAGAAAAAGAAAACGTGAGATGCAATCAAATTTGAAGAGTTTAGTGCAATTATCTCTTCTTTTGATTTACTTTGTTATTAAGTTAATTTTTAGAAATTTAATATTTAAATATTTGAAAAAAAATGTATTCAAAGAGCAAATGCTAAAATTATATTCAAGTGTATTAGTTTGTCAGTTATTATATATATAAATATACTTTGATATAAATACGTCTATAAATTAGATCTGATAGCCCGGTCAAAATTTTCAATGGAATGAAATTATGGCGAATTTCGTGACGAGATGATTCTGTGAATTATTAACCCATAGTAAATTAGAAATTAAATTCAGAAAATTTTCTTAAAAATTTTAGCTATTAGGACCATTTGAACAATTGAAGTAACCTAAAAGTATGCATTTTACAGGTGGCCTACCTCGTGAACGTGTGAAGCTAGGATGTCTGTTAAATATTTCTAATAGATCTCAAGTGATATTGGTTTTCACAACAATGATCAAAATTTTATGACCGCAACATTTAAATATTATATTTTTTTCAAAAATTTCGGCTGACGAAAATATGACCAGGAGCGAAAGATACGGCAATCAAAGGAAAAAGCCCATCAAAGCGCTTTAATAACAAAAATCAAAATTTTAGGATTCCAAAAGTGGAAAAATTACAACTTAGTCTATCCTACTATGAGAAAAATACTCCGATTGACATTTATTATTCATATTTTACATATTTAATATTTTACATATTTCATATTTTACATAAAGAGTAGATGACTAAATAATAGAAGTATGAAACCTCCGCAACGCCGATTTACATTGTCTTTCTGTTCAATACAAAATACTTTGATCAAACATATTTGTCAGTAAATGGCACTTTCTGCTTTTTTAGTACTCAGACGGAAGCCGCGGTGACAAAATCCAATATAATTGTGTTAACACAGCTGCGTATATAAATTTAAATTTAACACAGAAAACAGTAATAAGTACATTGACCTCAAAATAAAACTAACTTTTCTTGCAAACTTTAATTAACGTCCAATTTACCTCCATCACATTTCACACGTGTAAACCAATTAGGAATGTAATACTTCCTTCTCCGTCCCTATAAAGAAAAGCAGTTAGTACATATATTTCCCCTGTTATCGTTTACTGCGACCCTAAATCAATTGGCTAGATGGGGAGGCAGAACATAGCAGCACGGAGCGACAAAGAACTAAGCCAAAAATGTGAAACGGCGCGAAGCAGCGTGAACCTGCATGAAAAGGCGTGAAGCGGCGCGAAGCGGCGTCGGGCTACGGCGGGTGTCTAATTAAGACTCCACTGGGAACTCGTTATAAATCTTCAAAACGGTTCTTTTATCTGTTTTTATGAACAAATTACTGGGAAGGGTGGATGAGAAAAGGTTCCGTATATTAGGACGTCGTAAGTACTATTAAATCGATCTTTTCGACAGAAACTTCCGTTATTTTTCTAGTTTCGTTAAGTATTTCCTTGTAACCCGTAAAATAAATGAAATGTTTGATGCACACATAAGAAATCTATTGATTATAAAGCAATTTAATGATTATATGCTATATTCTAAATAAATTTGCATTTAATTTTTCATGTTTCTGTAATTATTAATTGAGCAATTAAAATATTTTTTTTTAAGTTTTGTTATGCACTTTCAAATAAATTTATGCTTTAATTGTTTAATTGTTAATTGTAGAAATATGACAAAATAAATGCAAATTATATTTAGAATGTATAACATATTTGTCACAATGTAAAATATTTATTATGAAATATATTTGCATAAAATAATTAAAAAATATTTCAAATGCGTCAGTTTACGGGCTGACAACAAAAGATAAAGTTTATTTAAAGTAGTCCAAAAATAACGTATAACGTCGTAAAATTTCCACTTTTTACCTCGTAATTTTCTCACACTAGAAATAAAAATTTTTAATAAGAAAACAAACCTTTCCATCATGTGTCTCGAATTTTTTCCAAAGAAAATTAAATAAATTGTATGAATATCTAACTGTCTATCAAGAGGCATATTTGTACGTTAAGAAAGTGTATATTACCTCTATGAAGAGAGATTTTTTTTCATGTAAATACATGACAGTATAATAATAAACATGCATAATGGCAATTCATTCTATCCTGTTTTGAAATCTGGTTTAGAGTCACCCATTTTAAAAAATTTCAAATAATTTAAAAAAACTTAAAATTTTTAATAAAATAGATGGTAAATCCAAAGATTATAGGCAATTAAATTTTTTGGTTAAAAAAGGAAACAAATTAAAAAATACTTTAAATAGTTTATTTCATATTTCGTAGAAGTCATATCAATAATCTATTTCTATCAATAATATAATCTTATCTACCGATAAAGTTTTCTTGCATTTGTTTATTATTTCAGATGACATGATTTTAAACAGATGTCTATTATTTTCTATATTATTTGCTTTATTTGGTTGTTACGAATTGTACATAAAATTTAGCACAAAATAACCATCGACTATAAAAAAACCTATCTCAAATTGAACAATCTTAAAATTTCAAGCAAAATCTTGCCTCCAAAACAAACGGCAATTGTAAACTTATAAAATCAACCCATATGCAGACGGACAGCCTATAAACGCATTACAAAGAGCGGCACATAATAGTCCGCTTGTGTATTCAGGATGTTTGCGGTGAGCAGACTATAGCAGGAAGATAGTGGTGATTTGACTCAACAAACCAAATTATGACACACTTTGAGTTAAGAGGGTGGCTGGTGAAAATTACTTGTAGGAGTTGCACACATTTTATTAGTTTACACGACATTAAAATGACTATTTTATGATTGCATTAGTTTTTATATAAAAGTAAAGAAAATTTAACTGTTTTATATTTTTAGGAATCCACCGGCCTACGAGTCGATAATATCTCGAATCTCAAAAAACGCAATCAAATGTTTTTATGAGTGTAGATATAGAAAACATTCATTGATTAAAATAAAGATCCTTTTCATTTATTTTCACGGAGCAACTAAACAATTTAAAACAATTTTCAAAACTTTAGTTCACATAATTCGTTGTAAATTCATAACGTTTACAAGTTAAACCATTCCTACTACACCTCTTTTCAAAGAAATCTTAAAAGAGAAGCAAGTATGTGGAAACAACTTGCGTTCTGCGCGTCATCTTCAATCTCAATCGTCGTCCACAGTAAAGTTAAAATATCATGAAAAATTAAATAACCTCCTAGGTAATAATTTTTAGTAAACTAACCCATTTACCTCACTTTTAAAATTGATGAATGGAAATACTAAACTAGGCTATTATGATAGGTACTTATTCTACATAACCACATTTGTTTGATACTAATTTCTTACAGAATATGCTTAATAAAATTAATTTTACGAAATACCTTCTTGTAGATTTAAAGCGAATTTAAATTACGATGTGCACTATTAAGAATTTACAATTAAAATAAATCATTTTGAACTCCAATCAACTTCACAATTTCACCATTTTTTTGGCTAAAATCAGATTGATCATTTTAAACAGAGTGCTAGTATATCAGACTAATTTTAGTAAAACATACCTATACATATAAAGGGAATATATATAAAGGGAGGGAATATATATAAAGGGGTATATATATATATATAAAGGGAGAAAAGTAATAAAAAAAACTTTATTATAAAAGCGCCTATGTCAATGTCTTATCTTCTTTGTCTTTATTAATATACTGATGAAGTAATGTCGAGTATCATTTGCAGTGACGGTATGGCTTAATGCAGTAACAATACGTATATGAGTGAATATTCATGTATAAACGAGTTAATATTAATAGTCTATTTATTTATATTTATCATTCCCTATTTTATTTCAATTTCTCTTCAACAAAACTAAAAACCGAGAATTCCTATATCATGTGAAATTAGAAGCGTTAGTTTAAAACAAATAACTTAATTTTTTTTGCGAAAATTTAACCCACACCTATGAGTTGCTTTAAACGATTTACCACTTACAACCATTTGCTACCTTATAAAAATAAAAAGTCAACTCGGGAATATATTCACAACAAATAATGAGAAAATTTTGAATTGAAATGTAATACCTGGCAGTTATGTATGAGAAAAGCTTCTACACTTACAGAAAATGCATTTAAACATTTTGAGAGATAACTTTTGGAGAAATTATATACATAAATTTCTAAGTTAAAAAATAACACAACAAATTAGTATGTCTGCAATGGAGCTTGTCAATATGACGTTGTAGCTATATGAAAAATTAATATATTATGACAGTTTACAATTAAGATAACATGTGGAGTACGTGCGATCTCGTTCGTTTCTTACAGGTCAGGACGAAAAGAAATAAATGAAAGTATATAAGTCATTATGACTTTTGCTAAGTAGTATTCTATTATTTATTTGTCATCTAGTCTCTAGTATTATATTATAAATCTGTATTTAGAAACAATATTTGGATAGTTATTTAAGTAGATACGTACAAAAGTTGTATGAAGAACTTGATTATTTTTCGGAAATCGAGATTTAAATTGTACGTATATGGATATCCAAGTATGGTATATGGGTATCAAATACAATTAACGTCAGTGTAGATATATTATAAAATCCTAACTCAACTCTTAATACAAGATAAGCATACTAAAATAATACGGCAAAAAGACACGTTTCGAAAGCTTATATGCAAACAGCACTGTCGTCGCGGCCCGATAAATCCTTGATGTGTGTAGACATATTATCCGTCACGGAAACATATTACCAAGCGCGGAATTTTACATTTCCAACGACATAGGTAATAAACAGGACTAAAAATAATATTCGTTATAAATGAGGAGTAATTATTAAACACCGAGTTTTGTCTCATGACGTATATGGACCAAAGATACTATTTGCGATAAGGAAGATAACATGGCATGCGTAAACGATAACGTATATGGTCGTAAATCTACGTCATATTACGTTGAATATGGGAGCATACAGTTCCAACTAGCACCTTTAGCGTAACGTATCTTTGTTACGTGACAGGCGAATATTCTGAGGCCGGAAGTGCTCAATGAAGTTTACTTCCGTTGTACGAGTGCCTTACGACGGAAGTAAACTTGTAATTAGGATATATTTTGAGGATGTCACAAACATCTGCAATTAAATGTGGGTTTATATAAAAGAACAATGTAGTTTGATTTTTTCAGGGTTATATTTTATTGCACACAAGGGCGAGTATACGAGTGGTATATGAAAATAGAAGATATGCAGTTTTATAATGAATCAATTAGTGTAGATACGCATGTAAAAGCTGGAAATAGTTCCACTTTCAAACCTTCTTTTAGCTAAAACGTGTAATATTTTGAATGGAAACTAATGACACATTGATTTTTTTTACATTGTCTACCAGCTTTTGGGGTTTTTAAAGCCATATTGTATATCCATATCAAAGTTAAAGATACAACCTCGTTACGTCATGATATAGTAATTTTCCACCAATTCATATCAAGACTAGTAATCAAATTATTTTATAATATTAGCAGAAACACAATCTTTTTATATCTCTTTTCTTAATAGTTACAGCCTTAAGTGTAATAAGAACAAAGAAAGTTACATTATGTTCTTGTGTTTTCAAATTCGAAGTCAGATATTTTTCATTTCAATAAGATAAAAATAATCCAATTGCATCATTCCTAATGGATAAAAAGAAAAAAAAACCTCTATACTACTTTATTCAAGCCACAAAAATGACAACAATGAATATATTCTTAGAGATTGTGTTAAAAATGATTATTAATGTTTTTCTTATCTAATATCTCAGGAATACCGTAGTAATAGACTTTCTGAGAATCATTTAAAAGATACTCACACATGTACACAAGTCGATGAAAGGTAAAGATAGAATGTAGAGGTTAACAGAAAAACGAACCGCAGGGAGAATCGATCGTAGTATTGTAACTAAATATATTTATATAAATCTAAAATTTACTAGATATTACAATTAAATATATTCCTTTTGCCGGATTAATTCTTTGTAGAATATAAGAAGGGAAATTAAGTTTACAAGTACAATATAATCAATAATAGCTACGCTTCATACATCCGTCTAGCTTGTGTTTAAAATAGTACTTATGTTTTGACAGTTCTACTTACAGTATACTTTCATAAGTAAGGTAGGGAATTAAAAATTGGTGGTGATACTTGCAGTTACTGAAAAACACATAATGTCTTTTTTCTTTGAAAACGTATTTTCGATTTCAAAATAATACATTAATTTAAAAAAAACCTTCATTTCCTTGAATAAATTAATTTAAACTCGTTATGAAATACATCAATTAAAAATTCATTGTCCGACCTCCCAACGTCAAAATTGTGTACGTAACCAAATTTTCCTCTCCAGCATGTTAATCATTAACGTATATAATGTTAAAAATAAAATAGATTGTGCAGATTTTGTAAAGAAAATTGTATTTGTTTTAAATATCACTCTTTACTCACGTTACACACAGCTTATTGCCATTCGTTCAATATTCAATAACACGAATTTCACTCCCCAAATGGACCGAATGCAAAATATGCAAAGTACAAAGAACGCAAAGTCTACGTGGCCGTTATACCCTTTACATCTCCTGTAAGTTCCTTTTAATTTGTGGGTTCGTGTGGAATTTATTTTCTCCTGATTATAAAATCATTTATAGTTTTATAATAGGTTTGGACATTTTAATTTTGCTCACAGAAAAGTAATGATAAAAGATGATCACACAAGATGATCACACAATGTTTTTATATAATTAATTAACTTTGGTAGATTGTTAGTTTGATATTGGGTAATTTTACTATAACAATACCATCTGAATTAAAAACAATTAAATGACAGAGTATATTGCTTTCCTACATGAGTAATATTCAAATTGACACGCACATTGCCTTTCTTCTCATTTGCGTCATTATGTAAATATATGCTTACAATTTCGATCATAATCAGGCATTTTACTTCAGTTTTACATACGGTTTGAACGAGACGAAAATTATTGTTTATTATGAAAGTTTCAAATATTTGTTGTTATTTTTTCTATAGTTCAGCGTAGACTTTTTCCAATCACAGCTTTTCATCATTTTAAACATTTTACATAAATTGTCTCATATAAACTTAACTTATAAACTTATGTATCGAGATTACATAAAATTCTCTGAAGCCTTCTGCGTCTGTATATTTTTTTCTTTGCAAGGAAACATGGCATGCAGACACTATTTTTTCAAATATTTTTCGTTTATAATTATTACTATCAAATTTGGAATTGGCTTAAAATACTTTAAGATTTTAGTTTATTCTTCTGTAATAAAATTAACAATATAATTTTTTTAATTGGCATAAATTAAATAATTTTAATCATTGCTACGATAAAACCATGCTAATGAAAAGACAATCATCAAAGTGAAGATACTATTAAATATATATTACTCAAAGGAGCTTAAAATAACGAAAAATGAGATGCCCACATTCAATATTCAATAAGCAACACAATACCAAAAAGTTAAATAAAAGCTCGTCATGGAAACAGAAATAATATCGCCGTTAACAAAATATATTTTGTTTAAAAACATTAACATTTAGTCCTTTTGAGATATTCTTCCGTTGATTTATTGTCGACAGTATTTAAAAAAAGTAAATTAAACAGACTTTTTCACAATGACCAAAGGAAGGTCATAATTGCTTAAGTTTTGTTTTCATTTGCCATTTTTTATCGTCATGGGCGCCTGTCTTTTCCTGTTAAGCAATGTCAATTTTGCGAACACAGATATTACTTTGATGCCCAAAAAGCAAATCACAAGCACGGTTTTCTCTCTAGTTATAAAAAGCCTCATTATTCTAAACAATAATTCAGTGATTGGGAATTTTGTGGAACGTTAAATAACTTCATTTAAGTAAGTATATCCAATAGTGATCGCAAGCAAAGTATTTGGGAAAGACAGCTGTATTTGGTTAATACGTTCGTATATAAGGAATATATAGTTATAATTATATATGTACGTGTGTGTGTGTATGCTTGTGTTTGCACATACGCACATTATGTGCGTGTTTGTATGTATGTGTGTGCGCACGCGTGTGTATGTGTGCTAATTTTAATGAAAAATATTTATAAAATAATTATATACAATATTTACTTTGCATTTGAACGAGGTTCAGTTCCTTTAGTATGTAAAGTAACAAAGGAGTATATCTAAACTAATGGCTTCATATCTGAAATGAAAGACGAAAAATGAAATGAAAGACGATAACAATAATGAAAAATACTTCAGGAACTGAAAAAAATTACTTAGAAACTTCAACCTATAAAGTACTCTTTACGGCATCAACATTACAATATAGATAACGTAATTACGCTCTTGCAGATGTGCTTTTAATCATTGTGTATTTATATTTAAGATATTTTTTTCTTTATTATTATCTATAATACATATTTTTGCAACAAATTATATTTATCATGAGAATTGTGTTTTTAATTTGCTTATAAATTAAAATTTGGGGACTAGTCAGCAAATTTTAAAAGAGAGACCGTATTTTAAAATTCGATACTAATTTCAATGTGATGTACATTGAAATTAATATCAAATTTGAATTCATTTACGTGACGATTAATTACCCAATTTATTTTGACGAATTTTATAACTTTTGGAGTTATTAATAGTGGCTCATTTCTAGTTTATAATTAATTATTTAAAACATGATATTTTGTAAACAGGATTGTTTATATATTTCTCTGAATATTATTTTATTAGCTTTTAATAATATACCTTTTGGCCGCAGCTTCGCAAACTTTTTATTCATACTCGGCTGTCTGTATCGATAATAACAAAATCTTCAAAATTGTTAATAGACGCTCAGATTTAATTAAATGTAATCATTATTCTCCTTCATTGCTTTATACGTAACACCTTCTTTCATGTTTTGTGTTTACTGATATGTTTAATAGACTATCATGGACTATAATACTTGGTTAAATTTTATATATCCTGGAATCTTCGTTGCTCGGCTCGTATTCTGCTAAAGTATTTGTTTATTTTCAATGATATACATTGCAAATTTGTTAAAGAAAATGTCACCTCAAGCCCGAGCAAAACTTGTACTACAAGGATTTGTACACATTTAGGCGCTTATATCCATTTAAGAGTACAGACATTTCTTTCAAATTATTTAGAAATATTAATTTTCCACGAAGTGAATATATTTTGCCTACCATATTTTCCACGAACGTAAAAATATGGTACCTATTTAAATAATAAGATCTAAGATGATCGTTATAACTTTTCTGTATCCGCTTTTTCTTCCTAAACCCTGTTTTTCATGATTTTTCGTTCAGTATTATCGGGAATAAAGGAAGGGTGGAAGGCTCTACTTTTACAAATTTTTGAGACATCTGTTTAAATGTGCAATTGAAAATTATGGAATAAATATTTTTTTGCTCCCCATAACAAGCTCTTATGCTTTTAAAGACCATATTTTTTGTTACGTGAACCAAAAATATTAACTGTTTATATTAATATCAGGTTATAGACTTCAATTTAGGATAGTAATTTCAACTTGATTCCTTAAGCCGTTTCTAAAAAAAAAGCTTTGATAAACAGACGGATAGACGGAAAAAAAGTAATCATATAAGGATTCCATTTTTTTCCGTCAAATCAGTATAATGTACATAGATTTAATCATATTCCAATTTATATATTAACAATACTTAAAAATTGTAATTAAACATTTTAAATTATTTTAGAACTCCGACTTATTTGTATTGATCGATAAAACCTTGAAGATTATTTTGATAGAATTTCACTGACATGTGGCGCTATTATAGCGCCATCTATCGGTTCATCTTTGTAAATATTAACGATTATATTTTCAAAGAATCATAATGGTTTATGAAACAAATTGGACGTCATCGCACGACACGTGCTAACAATGATAGGTTCCCTTTTTTTCGAACTAATTTTTAGGAGCAAAATATGCATAATTAATGCTCCCTAGTAGGCCATTACATATTGTTGAAAATTTCATTTATTTTATCCTTTAAAGTTCCGAAATACATTTCTTAACTTTATTCGCTATCTTAAAGAAGGAATTTAAAGTGTCATTAAAGCACCTATGGTTTAATTTAAATGTTCGATACGTTTTTTTTAAATATTGATAAAATTTTCAAAGAACTGTTATCGTTTTTAGAAGAAATTGGACATCATCGCAAGACCTTTTACAGCTAACATTTAGAAATAAAATATGCACAATGAATGCTTCGTAAATTTCTCATATTTTATCTTTCAAAATTCCAATATACATTTACTGACTTCGTTCCCTATCTGAAAGAATGAATTTAAAGATTTTTAAAATCGTCAACACTTTAAATTACATAAGTTACATTACTAAGGCTATAACTGGACGCGAGAAAAAATCTCAATTGAATGTTTCAAATTATGTCGCTGGATTTCACTTAGTAGTTCGTTCTTATAGTTCGTAACCCAACAATGATTAGAACTTACTCGGATATTGAAACTATCATATTTGTTCGTGAATCATGTAACTTACGAGTTCAATAGATGAGAGAGAAAAAGTCTTCCGTACGAAGCTATCTTGAGCACGGGAAAAATTTCAAAATTAACAATTTAAATAAAAGGTACATCGTGCCTGGTTTTATTCATTTACTCGAATGTTCAATATTTATTTCTCACTAAATATATTCTTATTATTGTTCGAAGTTATAGACAAACCGACCAGAAAAAGTTATATTAATAAAAATGTTATCTTTTCATTCATTCTCATCCGAAATTGAGCAAGCACTTGTTTGGATATAGAGAAATAATATATTTAATAATGCAGTTAACATGTCATCAAATAAATTTTAACATATTTTCCAGCCACTTTTAAAAATATTATATACATGTGTTTGTCTTGAGTGTTGCTTTGGATAAAAGATGGTTATCTAAAATAGACAAAAATATCCGACCGTCATAAGATAATTCATGTGCCCCTGCATCGATCACTACAATTTTTCGTAAAAGTTGTTCAAAATAGAGACTTGAAATTTGGAAAATAATTGGATGCTACTTTCAAAAATATTTAAGTTGACGTGTTTGAGGTCCCCCTCTCAAAACTTCTAAAATTAAAATTATTGAAATTCTGCATCACTATTGGTTTAACTAAATTATACCAGTAAACTATAGCAAAAATGTTGAATCTCATTGTTTTGAAATATTGAAAATATATCTTTTTCATGCTTGTAAATGATATTCGAAGCAATACATTTACATAATGAAAGTTGCATTAATATTTTTAAATAGTTTGATAGAAATACTACATACTTTGAATATTTATGTGTATGAAAAAAATGTTTCGTAAATTAATCGAATTTTACTCGTACCAAAATAGTAATTTTAGATAACATGGTGCTCTATAACGTCACTTTAAAATAAATAAATCTTGTACTCAAACCAGGGTCCTAACGAAATTTAATTGTGTTTACAAAAGTGCACGTGCTTTTAAATAATGTAGGTACGAAATCCTTGTAAATGGCTATAGCCAATTCGTAGTTCCTCGGTTTTATTAATTTCAACCATGTACCTTCTGCCTAACAAACAATAGTTTAACCCTACATTTTTGTTAGTACATGGCACTTTCTTTGAAAAATCTCTACATTGTAGTCGAATAGTAATAAAGGAACCCTTATAATTTTGTCCTGTCCGTCTATCTGTCCGTGTGCCTGTCCGCATGTCACAGCCATTTTACATGGGTACTATTAGCACAATATGGACAAAATTTGGATAAAAGGTGTCTTCTATGAACCGCTAAACAATGGGACAGTGAAAATATGAAAAGGAAATAATATAAGTTGTAGTACCCCATAAATGTAACAGGAAAAATAAAAATAATCCAGTGCACATAGGCGTGTGGGTTATCGTTGATACGTTTTAAAAAATGACATGAAAATTGCGAAATAACTATTTTATTTAAGTAAATAATTGGTGTGACTTCTAAAGTCTTAAAGAGTCCCCCCTCCCTAACGTTTCAACTAAACGTGTATAAAATTCTGAAAATAATAAGGTAGTAAGACTTAAAATAAACTTCTAACGAAAATTGGTTTGAATAAGATATATTGTGTAGTTTCTACACAACATATTTTATTGAAACTAATTTTCTGTATATAGATATAGTATTTAATTTAATTATAATTTTCTGTATGTAGTATTTTCTGTATATAGAGATATGGGATATTTTCGATACCGACAGCAATAACTTTGTTTTTCGCAATATCTTTAAGAAATAACAACTTATAAATTTAACATTGTTAGGTACTATACAACTATGCGTGAATCAAACTTGAACGTGGCTGGTTTTATTTTTTTTAGAACAGAGGCGGAACCCACCGTGAGAAACTTCAATTCGTAGAACTACTTATCAATTTTAACAATCTAGATACAATTGTTTTACGAAATGTAATTTCCTTAGTATAATTACATATATAAATATTACTGAATATGAAAACAACAATAAGGTCAATGATCTAAAAATAAAACTGACCTTTCCTGCCAGCCCCAATCAATTTCCAAGTTACCACGTAAGCCAATTAGTAATGTAACACTTTTTTCCCCGTCCTTATTAGAAAAAGCATTCAGTATATGTATTTCCCCGGTTATCGTTTACTGCGACACTAAATAAATTAGCTGGACAAGAAAGTAGCATCTAGCGGCACGGAGCGGTATAGAGCGAAACTCAACGATGTGAAACGTTGTGAAGCGGCATGAAACGATGTGAAACGATGCAAAGCGGCGTCGGACTACGGCGGGACTCTAATAGAGATGCTACTGGCAACTTGTTATAAATTTTTAAACTGGTTTTTGTCATGGTTTTTTTCAATGAATTACTGAAAAGGGAGGTCGAAAAATTATTTGGTATGTTAGGACGCTATAAATGTGTAACCGTTGGAAACCGTGTGGAACTGTTGCTCTCGAAGAGAAATTGTGTTATTTTCTGAGTTTCAAAAATGGTGCTATTGTGTTCAGTATTTTATTTTCACAAAACTTTCTTATAAATTAAAAAAAGAAAGCAAACAATAATTTTAGGATTTTGTAGTAAAGGTTGTATACGAAAAACTTGTGTTATATTTACATTGAATATAATATAGTCTTTCGTTTCGAAAATTATGTAATTTTGTTAAATTTTATATATATTTTAATTTTATCTACGTTAAAAGTTGAATTTTAACAAGTAGAAAACGTTAAAACTCGTTAAATATAGGGGTCAGAAATTATAAAATTTAGTGAATGAATCATTCAGGATAGAGATTACTTTCAAACTAAATATATCTTCACCGAGTTTGACAAGTACACTGAATTTTACGTATGTGGCTTTCCCACTTAAGGTCCTTCAAAAATAAAACAGGCAGATAAGGTCATGAAGTAAGATAACTTTTATCTTATATTTTTTTCTTACTGGATGTAATAATTCCCTGTACATTTAAATTATCCTGCACGTTTATAAAATTGTACGTCAACGAATACGTTCTTACGTAAATATTTATAAACCGTCGCTGGGACTATCTCCATGGATAAATGTTTACTCATGTAAATGTATATTAATAAAATATTACAATTGATTCTGATGGCAATTTTGAATTATCCTGCTAATACGTCTAATATAAAGTCATATGTTTTATTTGAGTAAAAGTAAAAGTTACTAAAATGATTTTAAGGAAACTAAATATTTGATTCTGTAAAATTTAAAACCAAATTATTATATTTGAAATAATTTATTTTCTCTTGAAATGTATAAATATACGCAGGTAATGTTGTTTTTATTGATTGATATACACGTAATCGTCAATATAACATATTTTGTCCACCGATATTTCGAAATAACCTTTCATTTACAGATGAAAAGTCAAAACTTGCTTTTAAATGTAATTTCAGGTGATAAATTCGTGAGTAGTCGTTCGCCACCGGAATATGAAAAGCTAAACTATGAAAAATAATATATTTATCCATTTTTTAATTTACAACGGTATATATATATATATATATATATATATATATATATATATATATATATATAAATATATTTAAATTGAATATCAAACAATTTTTTCTTATATGACACATAATTTTTAAAAATATTTTTTTGCAAATATTATATGGCTTGCTAAAAATATTTGTCAATATTAGGTGCTACCATAATATTGATTATTTTACTCTACATCTAACTTTTTATTTTATATAGTATTTATACTTTTCTGAGACCGAAATTTTTAATTTACATATATGGAAATTCTTTAAAATATATTTATTTACTTTGATTAAAGTCGATCAATATGGTTTGCAAAATCCTAACTTATCCCACAAAAGAGATAAGAGTCCTCAAACAATATCTAAAAAAGAAACGCTTTGAAAGTTTAAACTCTGCTTCCGTCGCCTGGAAAATCCTTGACGCGTGCGAAGACGTATTACTCGTCACGGAAACATATTACGAAGCGCGGAATTTCACATTTCCAACAACACAAGTAATAAACAAGACTAAGAATAATATTTATGATAAATGATGAATAATTACTATGCACCGAAGTGTGTCTCCTCTTCCCAGTCACATATACATGATATTCGCATTAAAGGCGATAATGTGGTATGCGTAAAAGTTAACGTATATAGTCGTAAATCTACGCCGCGTTACGTTAAGTACGGAAGCTTTAAGTTCTAACTCGCGCCTTCTGGGAGGCGTACCTATGTCACGTGACAGTCGAATGTGCTAACAGAGGAATAGCTCCCAGAGGTTTACTTCCGTCGTATGAGCGCCGTGTATAATTAGGTTGTCCCAGTTGAGAATATCACACAAAATCGTGATTAAATATGAATTTAATGAAAATAGTAACGTATTTAATTTAAGTTAGAGCTACGTTTCATTTATTTGGATGTACTCGTTTAGTGAAATAGCGACGACACGTATAAGATGTAGAGTTAGTAAAATGTTAAGAAGTGAAGTTGGGCAAATAATGGTCGAAAGTACTTCAGTACTAGACGCTTTTAGGACCCAAAAACCAAGTACATAAATTATTTTTGTAAACTTCCTAACTATTTCTGTGTCATACCATCCACATAAAAAGTATCAATTACTAGTTTATTACGTTATAATTAACATGAGCTTGTGATTATCCACAAATTGCAATAACTATAATCATATATAATCATCTTACTAGGTTGAAAATTTAAAAAAATAAAGTAATTTTCCGTTCCCATATTTTTTCATTAGAAAGTTTCTAATTTTGAGAAAAATATATTCATATTATATCTATGCTAAAATATACTGAATCCAACAGCCAGACTATATTCACTTGAAAGAAAACTTCTTCGATAATTTATGCTAATCACAAATCTGCCATTACTGATATCCAATAGTTATCTATTCCAGATATTGTATTATAGATGATAATTTAAATTTTGTTCCCTTTATCTGATTTTCAAAAACCTTTCGAAAATATAATCTCTGAGAAATGGTATTATATAAAAATATTTAAAACACAGGTAAGTCAAAGAGAGAGATAGAGTGAAAGACTAACAGATAACGAACCGTGAGGAAATTCGAGCAAAATCATATTAAAACTTTAAACAAATTTACATAAATCTGAATATAACTCAACATTAGAATTAAATATGTTTTTCCTATTATATTAATTGTACGCAGAGTATAAACAGGAAAGTTAAGTTCAAAGAAATAATTAAACCAAAACACGCCGAACAATAACAGCTACGCATCACAAATCACATAGCTTGTATTTAAGAAACTACTTATATTTTGATAGTTTCACGTACTATACATTATCACGCTGTAAGGTAGATAGCGACTCTAGCGAGTGATAATTGGCATTGTATGTACATATATATATATATATATATATATATATATATATATATATATATATATATATATATCCTTTTAATGCAAAAACGAAGCATAGTATTATCAGGGCATATCATGTTACATAGTGTGTAAGGGAGTCAATATTTGCTACTGCTACCGATACACTAGCGTCAATTCTTAATACGTAAGTGTTATATAGTATTTAAAATACTTGCAAAGTAATAGAATAATATATAATTTCATTATCTTTGAAAAATTAAAATCCTTTTTTTAATACCTATCATAGTTTCATTTCAAGTTTCAAAGAATACGTTCATATAAAAAAAACCCTTAGGGAAATAAACTCGTTGAAATATATAAAATAAAAGGCACTAACTTCTTAATATTAAGACTTTATAAGCTGCCCTATCACACATAACCATTTTGCTCTCTGTCTCTACGAACATACGAATCTACACAGATTTTCTGAAAAACAAAATATATGTTTTAAATACACCACGCTCTCTTTTGATAATATTCATACAAAGACACAATTCATTCAATATTCAGTAACCCGAATTTCGTTACCAAACTGGGTGAAGACAAAATGTACAAAGTACAAACAACACAAAATCGACGCGGCCGTTATGCTACTAGTCCTTTTACTTATTTTGTGCATTCTTTTTCATTTGGAACCTTCATACAAAATTTATTTTATTCAAAATGTAATTTAAATTTCTTATTAGGTTTCGATATTTTTATTTTTCTTAGGGAAAAATCATATTCTGACGTCAGTTTTCTGTGAAAAATGATGATTATTCGACGTTTTCACAAATAGTTATAGACTGCAATGTGGATTAAACAAATAATTATGTACTTCATATTTGTGAGTGCATTGGATGAATAATTACGTATGGCCGATTATCAGTTTAATTTTGAGCAATTTTCTTGAAAATTTTCCATTTAATTTTTAATCCATTCTTTATAGGGAACCCGACCCAATATTTTGGGCGTTTGTGTAAGTTTGGGCATAATTATGATTCTATTGAATGAAATTATATTGTTTTTCCAAATAAAATTTAATACTGGGGTTTCAGTTAAATTGACAACTGTGTTGTTCAGATTTCACATTATATTAAAATTATTTTATTTCATTAAAGAGATCTCATGAAAAACAAATCCCATTAATTAACTAAACATTTAACCACAAGCTTTAATATATAAATATTTAACCACTATGATAGACGGTATATAACTTACTTTCTTGTACAACTCATGTACGAATAGTCTTACATACTAAATTTTTTTCTCGCTTACATCCTTATAAAAATATGTACTCACAATTTCGATCAACATTAGGATTTTGGTTTTATATATGTATGAAACGAATCAAAAATGATCTTCTGTACGCTTATTATCAAAGTTTTAAATATTTCGGTGGTCTCTTTCGAAGTTCATCCTAGACATCCTTTTTAAAGAAAAATAGTCAGAATTTTCAGAAATATCACATCAATAACCTCATAAAATAAACTCATCATTAAACTCGTATAAAGAATTTAGTTAAAATATTCCGCCGCTCTTTGTATCTGTACATAATGTAAATTATCTGAACTTTCACACTTAAATGCGTGTCAAAAAGCTTTAGTTATTCTTCATGTGTTAAAAAGTTTCCGAGAGCAATCTACATAACAGGTAGATAAACAAAACATGAAACATAGCATTACGAATTCTACTCAACAAGCTTAAAATTGCGATTAGCCCTAAATTATATTTGAACAAGAAATGTTTTAACGAAATATTAACGTATTTCACTTAAGTAGGCTGTATATACCAAATATGAAACAGTAATTTTCATGTAGCTGTTTTTATACTTAATCCTTGTTAAAGCTTAAAGTAATCTGGATTTGCTAAAAGATAAATTAAATAAAAGATATTTAGTAACTAACATATTTTGTTATTAAACTTATAATAACAATTCTTAATGCGTACGGCTAAGTTAAAAAGTCTAAAATTCTTGATGATTGTCAGTGTCACCTAGTGTACAGAGTTTTCAAGGCTCACGTATGTTTAAAATTTTCACGAAAAGCATAAATGAGTTCCAAATACAAAATCCTTACTATATAATTTTTTTTACAATTTTCTTCTGTAGATGCTCCGGATTAACAAAAATATTTTCAATTTCAGTACCGAAGCCAATTTTTCACTTTAACTATTTTCCAAAAAAAAAATCTTGTACAAAATATCTTAACCGATTCCATTCAACTAAATCTTTGCAAGTGTAAGAATGTGACACTCTATTTTGTTTGTTTGTACCATTTGTTAATATTCCACGTATAAATAAAATTTACTTACTATAAATTGAGTAAGCCTATGTGTGAACAGCTTAGAGACACAGTCAAAGTAGTTTTTTATTTTTTTTATTTTTTGTCGAAATGAAAATAAAACGGAATATTTACAAAATAACACAAGGGTCTGTCCGTCCTTCTAAGCCGTTTTACTCAAAATCTATCATACGAGGGACTTGAAATTTGCAATTTTTTCAAAAATTTATATATTTAAAGATAATATTATGAATGTAATCGATTTTCTTAAAATTTTATATATCATATGGTATTTCTATTGAAAGATCAAAAATACAAAACAGTTTTAGAGTAAAAAGTCGTTTACTTATAACTTAACTAAAAAAAACGGTATTACTTGCAACTTACCGGAAAAACTATAGAAATTATTTATTTGACAATATGCTTGCTCCTGTAAAATATGACCTTGGAAATATTTTAGGTTGTGAAAAATAATAGCTAATATCTGTAAATTGTTTTATAAAAATACTACATAATTTTAAAATTTACGTTTACCTAAAGGTGAAACGAAATCAACAGATCGCGAGTTCTACAAGTACTTAGAATTAATTACGGCATTTTTAGTTATCATAATCCTCTAGGTTAATTAGTTTTAAAATTGTTCACAATTAAATTAAACTACGTGATGTAGTATTATTTCTAGTTTCTTTAATTTCTTTACCACGACCTAGGTTTCGTTGTATTACAACATCTTCAGGTGGGCTATTAGCAAAGATTCTTTTCTAATAGCCCACCTGAAGATGTGGGCTATTAGCCGAAACCTAGGTCGTGGTAAAGAAATTAAAGAAAGTACAAATAATACTACATCACGTAGTTACATTTAATTGTGAATAATGAATTTCCACAAAATTAACGCCAAATATATTCAATATTTAAAATTGTTATAAATAAGTTAAATTATCACGCTTCTTTACGAAAACTTTTAAATATATTTAAATAAATTTTAAATTATGTTGGGTACGAAAGCCTCGCAACCCAATATATTTAAATAATATTAAACAATATTGGATACGAGGTTTACATACACAATATTGTTTAAGTAAATTTTAAATAATGTTGGGTACGTAAACCTCATAACCTCGTATCCCATTTTATCATTTTTAAGAGTTTTAGCCATTCTATTTCTATTTACCAAACAATATTTTGATCCGAGATTTTAGTAAAGGTACCTTCTGATTTTTTTTGGTATGGACAGGACCTTCGGGGAGAAAGTTCAACTCGTATTTACTCTTTATACAATAACAAGTTGCATATAATTATTTTACGTAATTCATAGCCATAGTAATATAGCTTCTTCTTCTTAAGCACTACAGCCTGTTGCAGGCCAAGGCTGTCTCTCCAAGCCTTCTCCATCTGACCCCATCCAGCGCAACAGTCCTCCATCGGTTTACTCCCAAGAGTTTTAAGTCTCTTTTAACCTCATTCAGTCATCTAGTGGATGGTTTTCCTCTTCACCGTTTTCCTTCTATTTTTGAAAAAGTGATTTTCTTTGCTGGGGATATATCATCCATATCTAAACATACGACAAAACCATCTAATACGAGATGTGTTGGCGGTTTGGAAAATATCGGGTTTACAATATTTCTTATAGATTTCATGATTGTTTGCATTTCTCCGTGCATTATTTTGTTTTGCTGATTAAAATTTTTCTTTTAAATATTAGTAGATTAATCAGTAGATTAGTCCCAACATATTCCGTTTGTAACAGGTATTTTTCTTATTATGACGTTTAATCGATACAAAAATAATATGTTTAACTCCCACACAGGGCAACAAGTTTTGTCAATGTTTTATGTAGACTGGTTTTTATTATACGAGTTTTTGTCCTAATACAGCTACATGTATAAATATAAATTTAACACAAAAAAGAGTAATAAGTATATTAATCTAAAAATAAAACTTATTTTTCCTGCCAACCTCAATCAACATCCAATTTACCACCATTGCATTACACAAAAATTAACCAGTTAGTGATGTAATGCTTTATTCCCGTCCCTATAATATTACAGTTAGTACATATATTCCCCCTGTCAACGTTGACTATGATACAAAATCAATTGATTGGACGGCACAGCAGTACTTAGCGGCACCGAGCAATACAAAGCCAAACGACATCAAATGAAGCGAGGCAATGTGAAGCGGTACGAAACGGCATATGGCGGGGCTTCGAATTCAGATGCCACCGGAAATTAATTATAAATATTTATTACGGTTGTTGTTATCTATTTTTTTAACAAGTATAACCGATATTTGCCGAAAAGTAAATTTGTGTGTACTCTTTAATCTATATGTACTCCTTAATATTACAAATATAATCCACAGATAATTCCTAAATAACCATTACATTTGAAGATGAAAGTCAAAAGGATTCTAGAATTTCAATGTAATTTTAGGTGATAAATTAATTAACAGACGTCTATTTATTTTCAGTTTTATTCGGCTGTTATAAACTTTACATAAAAATTTAGCACAAAACAGTCTTTTGATACCCATGAAACCCATAAAAAGACTCATCTCAATCGAATCATCTATAATTCCAGACAGAGTCTCGCCTCCAGAACAACTGGCAATTGTAAACTCATAATCAGCCCACATTCAAGCCGACGATGGATAAACACGTTACGAAAAGTCAGGATATTTGCGACAAATGGATGAGATTACGAAAATGCTGGTGATTCTACTCGATAAACCAAATTATAATATACTCTGTGTCAAGAAGCACGTGTTGTCGCTTATAGAAGTGGCATAAAGTGTTATTAGTTCACACGGTATTTAAATTATTTTTTTTTAAATTTAATTTCGTTTATCTATAAAAATATGGGAAACTTAACGGTTTTTCATTTTTCAGAACTTCTTCAGAAATTCAATAAAGCAAAATTAAGTGCATTTAGGGAGCTAGACTTCCACTTTTCCTCTTTATAATGAAGAGCTGCTTTTTAATTTTGGATTAAGTAATTTTTTTCCTACCCAAAATTCAAAACGTTTTCCATATGCTCTAAACTATTTTTTACTTCATCGTATAGATGCAGGCATTTTCCATTAACAAAACGATGGATAAAAAATATTCACCTACATTGAAAATTGTACCCATTCAATTTTGTATTGAGTTGCCCTGTCAAAATGGATTAAATTGCTTTTGTAAAGAAATTTTTTGTCAAGAAACTTAAGAAAGTATGCTTTTTAATATGATCTAAGTACATTTCTTAACGTCTGTTAATTATCAACATAGAATCATAATATATATATATATATATATATATATATATATATATATATATATATATATATATATTGTAAAGTAATGTTATTTTATAGATTAAATTGTCTTGGTAGTAGGTAAACCCTTGATATATCGTCAAGAAAATATATTACCAAGCAAGGAATTTCACATTTCCAGCCACACAAGTAATAAACTGGACTGAAAATAATATTTGTTGTAAATGAGGGGTAATGAGGGGTGAGGGGTAACACCAAAGATAATTTTGTCTTCACAGTCGCATACATGGATCAAACATGATGCTTGCATTAAGGACGATAATGTGGCATGTGTAAAGGGTAACATATATGGTAATAAATCTACGCCGCGTTACGTTAAATACAGAGCTTAAAGTTCTAACTCACGCCTTCTGCGCAGCATACGTATGTCACTTGTCAGTCGAATGTGCTGATGCCCGAAAAGCTCTTTAGGTTTACTACCATTTATTTGAGCATCTTGCGTAATTAATTTATGTCTCTCCACACAAAATCGTAATTAAATGGAGGTTTACATAACAGAGTAGTATGTGTTATTTACTTTTGAGCTATGTTTATGGTACAACTATAAACTTATACTTTAACCTATGATACACTTATGATGACACGTAAAAGATACATAGTTTTACAAAGTGTTAACAGTGAAGACTCGCCAGTAAGAATTAAAAGTAACTCCACTTTCAGCTATATTTTAGCATTTAAAGTATTAAAACAAATTACACATGAACTTATTTATATAAACAACGAACTTTTAGATTATTAAACAACTTATTATCCTCATTATTAATAACTAGATCAAAGTTCAAATTATAAACTCATTACATCACCATTAGCATGGCCCCGTGTTTATCCACTAATTGATATTAAGGCTTATGATCTAAGTCTCTTCTAATATTAATGAAAACTAAATCATTTTTTTTCTCTGTATAGTCATCTGAAAAAATTTAAAGGAAAGAGAAGGTAGCGTTCCGAAACTGTATTTTTAATTTTTAATTCGAAAATCTCGAAATTCTATAAAAAAATTATTCAGTTTCATCAGTCCAAATAAATTAAATAAAAAAAAACTTCTTTGGCGCATTATTCAAAATAAACAAAAATGACCACAACGCATTTCAATATTAATTATTAAGGCTATAACTGAAAGCGTGATAAAATCTAATTTCAAGGTTTCGGTAATATTCTGTACTATATTAATATCGCTGGATTTCACTTAGTAAATGGCTCGTAACTCAACAATGCTTAGAACATACTTGGAGACTGGAATTATCATATTTATTTACGAATCATGTAACTTATGAGTTCAATAGATGAGGGAAAAAGTTTTCCGTAAGAAGCTATCCTGAGCACGGGAAAAATTTCAAGGTAAACAATTTAGATAAAAGGTACGTCGTGTCTCGTTTTATTCATTTACTCGATTGCATCCGATTGATTAATTTAAGGAAAACAAATGTTCTATGTTCAATATTTATTTCTCACTAAATCTATTCTCATTATTGTTCGAAGTTATAGACAAACCGACCAAAAAAAAGTTATAGTAATAAAAATTTTATCTTTTCATACATTCTCATCCCAAATTGATCAAGCACTTGTTTAGACACAGAGAAAAAAAAATTTAATAATACAGTTAACACTTCATCAAATAAATTGTAACAAATTTTCAGCCACTTTTCAAAATATTATATATGTATTAGTATTGAGTGTTGCTTTGGACAAAAGCTGGTTTCTAATCAACATAGCATAATTGGGGATATTCTGTTCAATTGGAAAAAATATGAAATATTGAATAATCTAATATTCCAATAAAATAGCATTTTAAATGCAAAATATAACATATTAGTTTGGAATGCTCATTATTTATGGTTTAATTCCTGTAGTCAGTATTATGTAATTCGTTTAATCCAGTACCTCGACCCAATAATCAAGTTAGTATTAGGAAGTTTAAAAAACTGTCATGAAATTACGTTCAAGTGCAATAGTTTTTGAATTATGATGTGAGTTTCAGCGTTCTGTATCTAAAAAAGAAAAAAGTATCGAACCGTCATAAGATAATTCATATGCCCCTGCACCGATCACTGCAAAAGTTGGTCAAAAAAAGATTGGAAATTTGGAAAATATTTGGATGCTACTTTCAAAAATATTTATGTAGATATTTCCGGGGTAAGAGGGGCATATATTTCTACCAAAAATATAACTCCCCTCTCAAAACTTCTAAAATTAAAATTATGAAAATTCTGCATCACTATTAGTTCAGCTAAAGTTTGTCAGTAAACTTTAGCATACATTTTGAATCTCATGGTTTTGAAATATTGAAAATATATCGTTTTCAAGCTTGTATACGACATTCGAAACAATATATTTACATAATGAAAGTTGCATTAATATTTATAAATAGTTTAAAAAAAATACTACATACTTTGAAAATTTATGTGTATCGAAACGAGTCGAAACATTAGTAAAATTTTACTAATACTAAAACAGTCATTTTAGATATCATGACGCTCTATAACGTCACTTTAAAATAAAGAAATTTTGTACCCAAACCAGGGTCCTAAGGAAAATTTAATTGTGTTCCCAAAAGTGCACGTGCTTTTAAATCATATAGGTACGAAATCCCTGTAAATGGCTGTAGCCTACTCGTAGTTTGTCGGTTTTATTAATTTTAACCATGTACTTTCTGCTTAACAAACAATAGTTTAACCCTACATGTTTGTTTGTAGATGGCACTTTCTTTGTCACATCTCTACATTGTAGTCAAATTGTAATAACGGAACCCTTATAATTTTGTCCTATTTGTCTATCTGTCCGTGTGCCTGTTCGCATGTCACAGCCATTTTATATGGGGATTATTAGAACAATATGGATAACATTTTGGATAAAAGGTGTCTTCTATGAACCGCTAAATAATGGGATAGTGGAATTATGAAAAGAAAATAATATTAGTTGTAGCACCCCATAAATGTAACTGAGAAATGAAAAAGAATCCAGTGCACTTAGGCGTATGGGTTATCGGCAATATGTTTTAAAAAATGACACAAAGGTTCCAAAATATATTTTTTATTTAAGTAAATAGTTGGTGAAATATGCCCTTCCAAAATCTTATAGAGTCTCGCCTCCCTAACGTTTCAACTAAAGTGTACAAAATTCTGAAAAAAATAAAGTAGCAGGACTTAAAATAAACTTCTAACGAAAATTGGTTTGAAGTAAGATTTGTTGTGTACTTTCTGAGATATGGGATATTTTCGATACCGACCGCAGCAATAACTTTGTTTTTCGCAATATCTTTAAGAAATACCAACTTATAAATTTAACATTGTTAGGTACTATACAACCCTGCGTGAATCCGACTTGCGCGCGGCTAGTTTTATTTTTTTTTAGAACAGAGGCGAAACCCGCCGTGAGAAACTTCAATTCGTAGAACTTTTTACCAATCTGGATACAATTATTTTATGAAATGTCATTGGCTTAGTATAATCACATATATAAATATAACTGAATATGAAAACAGCAATAAGGTCAATGACCTAAAAATATAAGTGACTTTTCCTGCCAATCCTAATCAGCTTCCAATTTACCACCATTGCATTTCACACGCGTAAACAAACTAGTGATTTGATACTTTCTTCCCCGTCATTAGAAAAAGCATCCAGTATACGTATTTCCCTGGTTATCGTTTACTGCGACACTAAATAAATTAGCTGGACAAGGAAGTAGCATCTAGCGGTACGGAGCGATATAGAGCGAAACCCAACGATGTGGAACGGTGCGAAGCAGCGTATAGCGGCATGAAACGGCATGAAACGATTCAAAGCTGCGTCGGATTACGGCGGGACTTTAATAGGGATGCCACTGGGAACTTGTTATAAATTTTTAAACTGGCTTTTGTCATCGTTTTTTTTAATGAACTACTGAGAAGGGAGTGTGAAAAAATATTTGGTATGTTCGGACGCCGCAAGTGTGTGGAACCGTTGCTCTCGATGGGAAATTGTGTTAATTTCCGAGTTTCAAAAATGATGCGATTGTATTCAGTATTTTTTTTTCACAAAACTTTCTTAAATATTAAAAAAAGAAGGCAAATAATAACTTGGGATTTTTTAATAATAGTTGCATACGAAAAATTTGTGTCATATTTACATTGAATGTAATATAGTCTTTCGTCATGAAAATATTTTTTTTTTTAATTTACATAAATTTTAATGTAATCTACATTAAAACTACATTGAATTATTTATTAGAAATTAAAAATCTACATTGAATTTTAACAAATGTTTATGTAGATACCGTTAAAAGTTGTTACAATTATAGGGGTCAGAACTTATAAAATTTAGTGAATGAATCATTCAGAATATAGATTATTTTCGAACTAAATATATCTTCACCGAGCATATCAAGTACACTGAATTTTACGTCGGTGGCTTTCCCGCTTAAGGTCCTCCAAAAATAAAACAGACAGATAAGGTCATGAAGTAAGATAACTTTTATCTTATATTTTTTTCATTCTGGATATAATAATTTCCAATATATTTAAATTATCCCACCTAAAAGTCTATAAAACCGTACGTCAACGAATACGTAAATACGTAATACTTACGTAAATATTTATAAACCCCCGCTGGCTTTACGAGTATTTCCATTGAGAGATGTTTTCTCAGGTGAATGTATGTTAATAAAATAACAGACTTGAGTCTGATGACAAGTTTGAATTTTCAATTTATTATTTAATAATAATTATTTATTTAGAGGGAACTAAATATTTGATTATATAAAATTTAAAATGAAATTTTATGATACTTAAAATAAGTTATTTTCGTATATATTCCCTTGAAATATATAAAAATACGCAGGTAACATTGTTTCTTCTGTTTGATATACATGTCATCGTCAATATTACATATATTATCCACCGATATTCCGAAATAATCTTTCATTTACAGATAAAAATTCAAAATGGTACTTGCTTTCAAATATAATTCCAGGTATAGATAAATTCATGAGTAATCGTTCCCCACCGTAATATGAAAGTATAAACTATGAAAAATAATAAAATTTATCCATTTTTAAATATATATATTATATATATATATATATATATATATATATATATATATATATATATATATATATATATAAATTGAATATAATAATAGGCAATTTTTTCTTAGTATGACATTTGTTGGTTAAGAATGTTCGCATAAAATATTCTTAAGACTAATTTTACAAAAAGAAACTCATATAAAAACTCTGCTACGAATTTTGTTATAAGGTATTTATAACAAAAAAAATTTGGTAATTCGATCTCCGATCATATTCACGATTCGACAATGACCAAAATTCAAAATTACTAAACTAATTTTAGAAACAACTACAAAAATATATATACCAAAGGTCCGTACCCTTTATAAAAAATCTGAAGTATAAAACACTTATATCGATGGCTTTATCTTTCTTAAGTATCAGTGAAGTAATATTAAATATTATATGGCATGTTAAAAATATTTGACATTAGGTGCTATCATAATATGATTATGATAGCACCTAATGTCATAATATCATAATATGATATGAACATCTAATATCATAATATGATATGATTAATTAAAAAATTAAATATTGATTATTTTACTCTACAATTCACTTTTTATTTTTCTGACTTCGAAATTTTAAATTAAAGTGGATCTATATAGATTGTAAAATCCTAACTCATACCACAATAGAGATAAGAATCCGCAAACATTACCTGAAAAAACGCTTCGAAAGTTTAAACTCAGCTGCCGATGCCGCCTGACAAATCCTTGACGCACGCGAAGACGTATTACCTGTCACGGAAACATATTACCAAGTGCGGAATTTCACATTCTCAACAAGACAAGTAATAAACAAGACTAAAAATAATATTTGTGATAAATGAGGAGTAATTACAATACACCGAGGTTAGTCTCCTCTTCCCAGTCACGTATACGAACCATACTTGCTATTTGCAGTAAGGACGATAATGTGGCATGCATAAACGGTGACGTATATAGTCGTAAATCTACGCCGCGTTACGTTAAATACGGAAGCTTTAAGTTCTAACTCGCGCCTTCTGCGAGGCTTACCTATGTCACGTGACAGTCGAATGTGCTTACACTGGAATATCTTCCTGAGGTTTACTTCCATCGTATGAGCGCCGTGTGTAATTAGGTTGTTTCAGTGGAGAATGTCACACAAAATCGTAATTTAATATGAATTGAATGAAAAGAGTAATGCATTTTAGTTACCTTGGAGCTACGTTTGATGGATGTCGATACACTCGTACCGTGAAACACGACTACACGTATAAAACGTAGAGTTACGTAATGTTAACAAACACCCCTAGCCGCTTTTATGGTTAAAAAAATCACGTATCTAAATTATTTTTATAAACTTCCTGTTTCTGTGTCTTACCATCCACATAAAAAGTATTATTTACAAGTTTATTACATTATAATTAACATAGCTTTGTACTTATTTAGAAATTGACACTAACTCTGGAAATTTAGGTTTTTTATATAAGTAGAAACAAAAAAATGTATGCTGCTGCCCTCTATAATAATCTTATGGGGCTTAAAATTTAAAAAAATTAAGTAATTTTTTATTCCTATATTTTTTCATTCGAAAGTTTCTAATTTTGAAAAAAAAATATATAGACATATTATACCTATGATAAAGTAACTGAATCCAATAGCCAGAATTATTCGCTCGAAGGAAAACTTCTTGGATAATTCATACAAACCACAAGTTTGCCAGTACTTATTTCCAGTCTATTCAAGATATTGTATTTTAGATGATGATTGCAATTTTGTTCCTTTTATCTGGTTTTCAGAAACCTTTATAATAAATAATATAATCTCTGAGAAATGGTATTATATAAAAAAATATTCAAAGATACAGGTAAGTCAAAGAGAGAGATAGAGTGAAAGACTAACAGATAACGCACAGTGAGGAATTTCGAGTACAATACATCAATCTAAATATAACTCAACATCATAATTAAATACGTTTTCTCTGTTATAATAATTGTGGGCAGAGTATAAGCAGGAAAGTTAAGTTCAGAGGAATAATTTAACCCAAACGCGCCCAACAATAACAGCTACGCTTCACAAATCACATAGCTTGTATTTAAGATACTACTTATATTTTAATAGTTTCACGTAATATAAATTATCAGCCTGCAAGATAGCGATTAGCACACATATCATGTTATACAGTGTGGAAGGGAGTCAATATTTGCTACTGATACCGATACATCAGCGTCTTAATACGTAAGTATTAAATAGTATTTAAAATACTTGCAAAATAATACAAAGATATATAATTTCAGTATCTTTGAAAAATTCAAATCTGTTTTTAATACCTATTATAGTTTCATTTCAAGTTCCAAAGAATACGTTCATGTAAAAAAAACTCTTAATGAAATAAACTCGTTAAAATATATAAAATAAAAGGCACTAACTTCTTAGTACTAGGATTTTATAAGCTGCCCCATCGAACATAATAATTTTTTACTCTCTGTCTCTATGAACATACGAATCTACACAGATTTTCTGAAAAACAAAATATATGTTTTAAATACACCACGCTCTCTTTTGATAATATTCATACAAAGATACAATTAATTCAATATTCAGTAACCCGAATTTCGTTACCAAACGGAGTGGAGACAAAATGTACAAAGTACAAACAACGCAAAATCGACGCAGCCGTTATGCTACTAGTCCTTTTACTTTTTCTGTGCATCCTTTTTAATGTGGGACCTTCGTACAAAATTCATTTTATTCAGAATGTAAATTAAATTTAAATTTAATATTAGGTTTCGACATTTTTTTTTTCTTACAGAAAAATCATATTCTGACATCATTTTTCTATGAGAATTGATGATTATTCAATTTTCACGTCTAGTTAGAGACTGCAAGGTGGATTAAACAAATAATTATGTACCTAATATTTGTGAGTGTATTGGATGAATAATTACGTATGGCCGATTGCCAGTTTAATTTTGAGCAATTTTCTTGAAAATTTTCCATTTAATTTATAAGCCATTCTAAATCAGGCAGCCCAACCAAATATTTTGGGCGTTTGTGTAATTTTGGGCATAAATATGATTCTATTGAATGAAATTATATTGTTTTTGCAAATAAAATTTAACACAGGGATTTCAACTAAATTGACCACTGTGTTATACAGATATCAATTTCATATTATATTAAAATTGTTTTATATCCTTAAAGAGGTCTCAATAAAAACAAATCCCATTAATTAACTAAACATTTAATCACAAGCTTTAATATATAAATATTTAACAACTATGATAGACGGTATATAACTTACTTTCCTGTACAACTCATGTACAAATATCTTATATATTAAATTTGTTTTCTCGCTTACGTCCTTATAAAAATATGTACTAACAATTTCGTTCAACATTAGGATTTTCATTTTATGTATGTATGAAACGAGTAATTCTGTAAGCTTATTATGAAAGTTTTAAATATTTCGGTGATCTCTTTCGAAGTTCGTCCTAGACATCCTGTTTATTGCAAAATAATCAGAATTTTTATAAATATCACATCAATAACCTCATAAAATAATCTCATCATTAAACTCGTATACAGAATTTAGTCAAAATATTCCGCCGCTCTTTGTATCTGTACATAATGTAAATTATCTGAACTTTCACACTTAGATGCGTCTCAGAAAGCTTTAGATAAACTTCATGTGTTAAAAAGTTTCCGAGAGAAATCGACATAACAGATAGATAAACAAAATATGAAACATGGCATTACGAATTCTATTCAACAAGCTTAAAATTGCGATTAGCACTAAATTATATTTGAAAAATAAATGTTTTAACGAAATATTAACGTATTTCACTTAAGTAGGCTGTATATATCAAATATGAAACATTAATTTCCATATAGCTGTTTTTATACTTAATCCTTATTAAAGCTTAAAGTATTCAGGATTTACTAAAAGACAAATTAAATTTCCTGCCTTTAACTTGAGAAACATCGTATTGACGCTAACTTAAGTGACTCCGATCACATATACCATTCAGTATCATCACCACACTTGAATTCGTCAGTCATACTTGAATTCATTGATCGGAAATAATAAATGACCATCAAGTATTGTTCAAAGTCTATTGTAAATTTCTTTTTGATAATAACTATATTTAACGATATAAAAAAATGCACTAAAATTTTTCCTCGTTAAGTTCGTTTTGTTATACTTACTTGGTTTTTAAATTTTCATGAAAATCACGTGAGGAACAATTTTTAACGAATATAATAACTAACATATTTTGTTAATTAACTGATAATAACATTTATTATTGCGTACGTCTAAGTGAAAAAGTATAAAATTCTTGATGATTGTCAGTGTCACCTAGTGTACTGAGTTTTCAAGGCTCTCTTATGTTTAAAATTTTCACGAAAAGCATAAATGAGTTCCAAATACAAAATCATTACTATATAATTTTCTTTATTATTTTCTTCTGTAGATGCTCCGGATTAACAAAAACGTTTTCATTTTCAGTTCCGAAGCCAATCCTTACACTTTAACTATTATTCCAAAAAAAGTTTTTTACAATATATCTCTTAACCGATCTTCCATTCAAAAAAATCTTTGCAAGTGTAAGGATGTGACACTCTATTTTGTTTGTTTGTACCATTTGTTAATATTCCATGCATAACCGAATAAAGTTTAAGTTATTATTTGGTTTTAAAATTTTACTTCTTCAAATGTAAATGTCATTAAATACTTAACAGGCCTTTATGACACTTAGAACTGTGTAACTCTATGATAAGCGTCAGCTTTAAGTTGTTAAAATTGGAAACAACTAATTGGAAAGAAATTACCTTTAGGTAAAAAATGCAAAACAATGTTATTATAATCAAGTATAGAATTTGTCGACTGACATTATTCCAATATATTACAAAAAGTAATTTAAAGATTGATAAAAGGGGGAAAGAAATATTATTTCAAATATTCGTTAATAACTTAAAATTTGATAGTAGCACAGGATTTCACCTTGTGAATGATTTAATCCAAGATTTCTTAGATCTTATCCGTTGATTGAAGTTATCACATTTACTTGCGAATCACGTATTTTATAGACGTCCATTTGCTGAGAGAGAAACAAGACTTCAGTTCAAAGCTTTGTTGTGCACCGGAAAACTCCACGATAAGATACTGAGAGATAAAATATACCGTTACTGATTTTGTTCATTGATTCAATAGCATTCGATTAATTTAGACATAGCAAATAAAATCGACGTTTCCAACAGATTTTTTAAAATTAATATTATCTTCTGTATTATTTAAAAGTATAAAAAAATTTAAGCGAAAAAGAATTTACTTACTATAAATTTAGTAAGCCTATGTGTAAACAGCTTAGAGGCCAAAAATGAAAATTCAATATTTTATTAAGCACTCATTGCATTAGTTCTATCTATAACATTAGAAACTTCAATAAATAAGATTAAGGTATATATTTTTGCACATTATCAATCGCTTTTCAAAATACTTTATTATATAAAGAAGCTGATATTAGGCAAAAAAAAATTAATTAGATGTGTTGAACAAATCGTAATTATACAACAAAATGAACGATAACATTTATCGAGATCCGCAAAATAAACGAAATCCGTATTGAATATATAGCTACAACTTAAGAAGACAGTACTTAATCTTAATTAGTTATATACGCAATGCATACGTCAAAAGTCACTCACTACACGAATGTAGCTCTGGACAAAGGCTAGTTATCAATGATCAGAGTCAATTAAGATAAATTTGTTCAATTACAAAAAAATATATATAATTTTGTTTTCAGATTAAAATTTCAATTGTAAAATATAAAATATATTAATTTTAAATATTCATCATTCACTATTTTACACATTATTCAGTATTATGTAGCTCACAGTCTTAATCCAGCTCCTCATCCATCCAATAGTCAAGGGAGGATTATAAGGTGTAAAAAGCTTTCAATTAGAAGCATAATACGACCTACAGACCTGAAAACATTGGAATCCAGGTAAATCGTATTGTGGAATGATTTTGAAGGCAAAGAAAATATTTTTAAAGCTTTATGCAGAATACTTTAATTTAAAGCTTTGAATAGAATATGAATTTTTGAAGCTTTATTTAAAAATATTCTTGGTAATATTAAAACATATTGGGTCCGAGATTTACATACTCAATATTATTTAAGTAAATTCTAAATTATATTGGGTACGTAAAACTTGTAACCTCACTCATCACACCCCACTTCATAATTTTTATGAGATTTGGCCATTCTACTTCTATTTAATAAAATATATTTGATCCAAGGCTTTAGCAAAGGGGTACCTTTACTTTTCTGATTTTTTTTATGAACTGGACCTTCGGTAAGAAAATTCAACTCGCATTTACTCTTTATACAATAACAAGTTGCATATAATTATTTTACGTAATTTCGTACCCATGGTAATACAGCTTCTTCTTCTTAAGCACTACAGCCTGTTGTAGGCCAAGGATGTATCTCTGAGCCTTCTCCATCTGACCCTATCAGGTGCAACAACCCTCCTTCGATTTACTCCCAAGTGTTTTAAGTCTCTTTTAACCTCATTCAGTCATCTAGTAGATGATCTTCCTCTTCATCGTTTTCCTTTTATTATTGAAAAAGTGATTTTCTTTGCTGGGGATGTATCATTTTATCTAAACATACGACCAAACCATCTAATACGAGATGTGTTGGCAATTTTCACAATGTCGGGCTTGCAATATTTCTTATAGATTTCATAGTTATATTTAATTCTTCCTAGATCATATTGTTTTACTGCACCATAGATTTGTTTAATTGTTTCCTTCAAAGATTAGTAGAAGATCTTCTTCTACTTTGTTTAACGTCCGGCAATCACTCCCACATACGCAACAGGTATTATCAATGTTTTATATAGACAAGTTATTGTTTGACTAGTTTTTTTCCAAATACAGCGATGTGTATAAATATAAATTTAACACAAAAAAGAGCAATAAGTATATTAACCTAAAAATAAAACGTATTTTTCCTGCCAATCTCAATCAACATTCAATTTACCACCTTGGCATTTCACAAGCATAAACCAATTAGCGATGTAATGCTTTATTCCCGTCCCTATAAAAATGCAGTTAGTACATCAGTTACAGTTAGTTCCCCCTGTTATCGTTGACTATGATACAAAACCAATTTGCTGGATGGCACAGCAGTACCTAGGGCACCGAGCGATACAGAGCCAAACGACGTCAAATGGGGTGAAGCAACGTGAAGCGGTTTTAAACGGCGCAAAGCGGCGTATGGCGGGACCTCAAATTTAGATGCCACCAGAAATCCAATATAAACGTTTACTACGGTTATTGTTGTATGTTCTCTGAACAAATATAACCGCCTTTTTCGACGAAAATTTTTATCGTTTTCCAGTTTTCATCGGTGGTAAATAAATGTTTAGTTTTCCGATTTAACCGGTAATATAAATGAAATGTTTAATGTCAAACGCAGTTTAAGAATAATATTCTTTTAGAAATAATAGTATTTTTCATTTTATGTAAATTTTTTTGTGCTCTTTAATCTACATATACTCCTTAATATTACAATTATAATCCACAGATAATTCCTAAATGACCATTACATTTGAAGATGAAATTCAAAAGGATTCTAGAATTTTAATGTAATTTTAGGTGCTAAATTAATTAACAGCAGTCTATTTATTTTCAGTTTTATTCGACTGTTATAAACTTTACATAAAACTTTAGCAAAAACAGTCTTTTGATAACCATAAAACCCATAAAAAGACCCATCTCAATCGAATCATTTATAATTCCAGGCAGAGTCTCGCCTCCAGAACAACTGGCAATTATAAACTTATAATCAGTCCACATCCAAGCCGACGGCAGATAAACGCGTTACAAAAAGGTGGCGCAAAATGGTCCACTTGTGTACTTAGGATATTTGCGACGAGTGGATGAGAATACGAAATGCTGGTGATCCTACTCCATAACCCAAATTATAATATACTCTGTAGTATAAAACATTTAAATCGAAGGCTTTATCTTTATTAATGTGCCGTTGTTAAACAATGTTAAGTACTCGTATTATATTTACGTTAAAAAAACTTATCAATATGAGATACTGTCAAAATAAGGTGATCTGTACAAAAAAATAACTGAATATTTATAATTTAAAACCACACATTCACGGATCATCTATTAAATTTTTACATTGTAAATTCAATTATTTTTTCTCATATCAATATTTGTAATACATATATATATATATATATATATATATATATATATATATATATATATATATATATATGTATATGTATATATATATATATATATATATATGTATATATATTTATATATATATATATATATACATGGATATCCATATCATGACGTTATAACTAATGGAAATCTAGTTGAATTCAAAAAATTTGTTTCATAAGAACGCTTAAACAATACGTATAAAAGACACGTTTCGAAGGCTAAACGCGAAGGGCTACGTCGTAGCCCAGCAAATCCTTGATATATCGCCATGGGAAACATATTACCAAGCACGGAATTTCACATTTCCAGCAACACAAGTAATAAACAGGACCGAAAATAATATTTGTTATAAATGAGGAGTAATTATTATACACCTAAGATAATTTCGTCTTCGCAGTGACATACATGAACCAAACGTGATGCTTGCATTAAGGACGAGAATGTGGCATGCGTAATCGGTAACGTATATGGTAATAAATCTACGCCGCGTTACGTTAAATACGGGAGCTTAAAGTTCTAACTCGCGTATGTCACGTGTCAGTCGAATGTGCCCGAAGAGCTCTATAAGGTTTACTACCATTTATTTGAGCATTTTGCGTAATTAAGTTATGTCTCTTCACATAAAATAGTAATTAAATGTAGGTTTACAAAACATAATATGTGTTATTTACTTATTGAGCTATGGTTTATGGTACAACTATAAACTTATGATACACTTATGATGACACGTAAAGGATATATAGTTTTGCAAAGTATTAACAGTGAAGACGCGCAAGTAAAAATCAAAAGTAATTCCACGCTCGGCCGTTAATTTTAGCATTAGTAATAAAAACAAATTACGCATGAACTTATTTATCTAAACTACGAACTTTTAGAGTATTAAAGAACTTATTATCATCATTATTAATGACTAGATCAAAGTACGAATTACAAACTCTTTACATCATTATTAGCACGGCCCCGTGTTTATTGATGTTAAGGCTTATGATGTAAGTCTGTTCTAATATTAGTAAAAACCAAATCCTTTTATTTCTCTGCTCCTTATAAGCAATTTAAAAAATTAAAAGGAAAAGCAAAGTGATTTTCCGAAACGGTATTTTTAGTTTTTAACTCAGAAATCTCAAAATTCAATAAAACAAAAGTAATTCAGTTTCATCAGTCCTAATAAATAAAATGCAAAGAAACTTCTTTGGCACTTTATCCAAAACAACAAACGTAACAACCAATTCCAATAATCTAATATAAGACATTATATCATAAATGATTTCTTTTTTATTTTCATTGTGTAATGTCTCAGAAAAACCTATTAATATATAATTTTTGGGAAATTGTAATATACAAAAAACATTTAAATATATACGTAAGATCAACAAGAATGAATATGGGGTAATAGAAAACGAAACGCGCAAAAATTAAAACGTGATATTTTAACTTTAAATTATTTTATATTAATCGAAAATGTAGAGTTAGCGTAAGAAGTAAATGTTTTCTCATCTTTGTATTAACTATTGACAAAACATACGCAGGAAAGTTAAATTCATGGGAAAATACAATCTAAACGCGCTGAACGATAACAGCAACCTATTTGTGTGTTGATAGTTTTATGTAAAAGTCGAAAGCTAAAAATTAATTAATTTCTTATGTCTAGCGAGTCACATCTAATTAACCTATGTAAGTATCCTTTTCATTAATCTCCTAATTTTTGCAGTAAATAGTACTACGTAACGAGGTGGGTTACAGGTTACAGGTTACATGATATGTATTGTGCAAATATAGGTTAACTTTTGTGCTGCCGCCTACGTACGAGTATTTATTCTCATCAAAGCTGTAAATTATTTAGTAATCGGCATAATTGCAAAGTAATTCAGAGGCGCGTAAATTATCATTTTTTGGAATTTATCCTTAAGAATTTATTTTTATATATAGCGCCCGGTGTTATTTTATGAATAGTAAAATCAGAAATTCAGAGCATACACAATTGAAAGCGTTAAAAAAAGTAATTAGCTAATTTCAGGCTCGTCTTTAATTGATATATCCAATTATTTACTGGCAGTTGTAAGCAAAGTTTGTTTTAGCTGGAAGTATTGCGTTTAACAAAAGTAGTAAAATGAATATAAGAAAAGGAAACTGCACGGAAACAGAGTGAAGATATTCGTCTCTAACAAAGATGTAATTGAAAATAAACGCACCGACGAAGCAAACGTGACGATGAAAAAAATGCCGAGATACCTGTATAATGCTATGTAATATATAATAATGAAAGGATAAGTATAGTCAAATGTTTACATTTATAACGAAAATAGAACTAATTTTGAAAATTCAAACCGGTTTTGTAAAAGAACTATCATGTTGTGTTTTCAAATTCGTTTATGTCAAAAAAACCTTCGTTTACTTGTAGAAATTAATTCAAACTCATTCAGTATCAAAACACATTGTGCAACCTCTCAATATTCAAATTTCATAAGTGATCAAATAGCCTCTATCGAATATGTTAATTAGGATGCAGTACCTCAAAAGATAAAGGAACCCTCATAGGATCACTTCGTTGTCCATCTGTCTGTCGGTCAAGACGCTTTTTCTCAGGAACGCGTGCGCGTATCAAATTAAAATTAATATCCAATACTTAGTTCTGCGTTACTTTGGAGCTGTAAAAAATTAAGTTTCTAGGGCAATATAAAAATAAAACTAAAAATACGGCCATTTGTGCTACATATTTTGACACTCGCAAATAATTCAAAACCAATACTTTCCGTTGACCTAGAATTATACAATTTTAATCTCACAGCACAGGTAAAAGAAAAATCCAAAAATTTGTATTTATATCACATATTTTTTTCTTAAATATGCGTCTGTAATACATAGAGTTGGCAATAATTTTAGTTTTAAAAATTAAAATTTTATAAATAGTTTAACAGGAATATTATGCACCATTAATATTTACAAGTGCTTAAATGTATACGAAACCTTCGCAGTGCGAGTTTCACGGGTGTTTGACAGGTATTTTTTATATTGTATCGCAATCAATATGAGAGACTACGAGCTTACAGATTTTCTCAAAAAATACTCCTTGTATTTAACACTTTTAATGTCTTCCGCTTTACGCTACTCGCAGCCGGGCGCCATTCATTCAATATTCAATAACCCGAATTTCGCTTCCCAAACGGAGTGAATGCAAAATACACAAGATACATAATAAACACGCAAAGTTAATGTGGCCGTTATGTGGCAAGTCCTTTAGATTTGCTGTATGTAAGTGATTTTTAATTTCAGAGCTTCGTATGAAATTTATTTCCTCCTGAATTTAAATTCAATTTTAATTTTATGTTAGGTTTGAAAATTTAAATTTTTTCTCTTAGAAAATTAACAATAAAAGGGTGACCACACAATGTTTTTACATCTAGTTAGAGTCAAATGACTTTGGATTAAATCTTGCGTGTCGTATGCCTCATATATGTGGGTTCAATGGGATAATTAATCAAATTTAGCCAATTGTCAGTTTGGTTTTGAGTAATAATTTTGTAAAAATATCATTTAAATTAAAAAATATTTCTACGATGGATCATAATTCTCTCGTTTTCTCTCATAAATAATATTTAATTATAAGATATTTTTCTTCTCTTATCATTACACAATTATATTCCCACAATTTTGGTAGCTATCAGATATTTTCAAAAATGTCATGTCGATCACCTCATAAAAAATAAACATATCGCTAAATTAAAAAACCGACTTCATTTAAAAAAAATTAAGTAGCACTTTATATTTGTATATTTCGTAAATTATTTAAATATTCCTTATATAAAAATTAGCCTTTTTTACTATGACATACGTTTTTGACTTCGAAAAATATCTAGTCCCCAGAAATATGGCAAACTTCTGTGTCAAATTCTATCCAAGAAAATTCATACGAAAAACGAACAGAGGAATACCGAGGTAATACCGTTACGGCATTCAATTTTCTTTTCAGTTTTAATACGATACATTAAAAATACATAATAGTGAAATTCCCTTTTTTAACTGACTTAATAAAGAAAAAAGGTTCTCAATTCAACTGCATTTTTTATGTTGCTTCTTATTTTCGGTATTTATTAACCAATTTCCTAATCTTTTTTTTTATTTAAAAGGGTATACTCCCAACTCCCAGTACAGTCATATGAATATTTCTTTATAATCTAAACATGAAAACTGAGGATACAACATAGAAGTCCTGAAGGGGATACTCCTAAGGGCAAAACAAATCTGCTCTTTATTAAAATCAGTGTATGATAGTGGAGTCGGAATATAATGATGGGGACTCTTCAGCGATTAGAAGTAAACTCATCAAGTTTGAATTCGTTTAATTATCCTCGATTCTAACTTAGCGATTGAGAATTTTTTGGAAGGTTAAAAAGCTTAATGTAATGAAATGTATAAAACATAAATATAAAGGGAGGAAAAATGGAGGAAGACAGTTGTACTTAGTTGCTACATTCCAATGTCAAGTTAAAATTTACAAAAATAAGCCACGATATTAATATGGCAAAATGCCCAAAGTCATGTGTTTACCACCATATATTTCTCAGTGGATGGTAAAATTTCCTTTGAATTGTAGGATATATAATTTCAATTTAAATTAGTTAATCTAGATAGAATTTCTAACAAAGTAACCTGCTTTATACTCAGATTCTCTACATTCAAATGGAAAATGTTATCAATAACGAAAAACATTTAGTAACTTATACAAGAACAAGCAAGAAAGCTTAATAAAAGAAACAAGTCTTTAAAATGAAACTTGACAATTCAATGATATCAAAGTTGCTGCATAGATCATATGTATTTCACTATATTTATTGTTCATTGTGTATCTGTGTTTAACATATCTTTAATTATCGTTTAAAATTTTCAATTCGTTTACTAAGACTAAAATCTTACAAAGAACAATAAGGTGTTGTGCTACGATGAAACTTAAAATACGATGAAACGCTTTAATATTTAAACGGCATAATGCATTATACTTTTTTCCGCTGCATTATTTTTGTAACTGCCTGAATAATTTTAAAGACTGCATAAAATTAAATATTTTAACAGTTTAAACGTTATAGTCACGATAAGTATTCGATTTTAGTTTTAGAAATTATCTAATTCCATTTCGATAGCTTTTCTTAGACCCCCAATAATTACAATAAAAGTGTACATACATTTATTACGATGATAAACAATTCAAAGAAGAATTCAGTAGAAAAAGACGTCCCAAAATATACACTCAGTAAAAATAATTGCCTAATCCACATCAAATGATTTAGTGCTATCGATACAATTACTGGGTGAATAGAGTCTAATTAAATCAAAATTTAATACGAATATACCCCTAACAAGTAATTGGGAAAAAATACTGACGGAATTCTTAATGTAAGAGTGTATTTAAATAATTTGCATTTTCATTGATTATAATTGAATTTTCCACGTTTTATTTTTCATCATTCGGTATTCTATAAGCGTGCCCATTGAAAAATATGAAACTGGAATGTAACTGAAGTTAACGAAAACGTTTGCGAACATTTTTATTCACGAAATATTTAATTGAAAAATTTATCTCATAGAAATTTATTACTTTTGATGTTGACAAGCGTGATCCATTTCAAGTTAACGACTTCTTAATACGTGACATTTTGCAAATAAAAATGTATTAACATTCCTCTGGTTATTATTTTATTATTGTTTATTTGCGTACTTTTCGCTGAAGTTTCGCAAATTAAATTTCGCTGAAGTTTCGCAAGTCTCGCTATTTTTATCGGCAATAAGTGAGGATTCCATGTTCAACAATTTATTTTTAATGAAGGCCTAGATCCAATTAAACGTACTAATTATTCTAACTTATCGTTTTATACATTACGCCTATAATGGTTTTCTTAATTTTGCCCTTAATAGATTATATAAAGGCTTTACTACTTATTACAATTGTAATTATACATTTCCTTTGGTATGAAACTCAGCAAACCAGGAATGACAACCAGGAATGAGAAAAAATTAAAAAAAAACAATAGGTAACAGTAATGCAAAACGAAAAAAGAAAAAATGTTATAAACGCGCATATATTATATTTTTATTATATTAAGAACTGTTACCAAGAATTAAAAATAACAAATAAATCTAATGAAGTATATGATAACTCCTTAATGATGATTAAAAAATATTCAAAACTGATGACTTTTTTAAATTGCCACCATTACCAAGGTTAATTAAAAATAAACTCTTAACTGACATTGACATTGTTATATTGTTATCAAAACCAATGTCTATTTCGTTCTTTAGGACTTTTACGTAGCTTTTTCTCGATGACACTGCCGGTCTAGCAAGTTTCATGGACTAGTCAAAATACATTTGCATATGAAGAATACAATAGGATACAATCTGTGCTTAGTTTCACCTACCTGATTCAAAGAGATCCGTGGAAATAATATTCAAAAACTGTAATGAAAAATAATTTGACTTCATAATTAAAACAAAATTTCTTATTCTCATGATTGACGATCATGGGGATGATGAAATAAGACTTTTTTATAAAATTTTCTTTTTTATTTTTTTAGGAGTGCAATTTATAATCTTGTAACACTTGTGCCCAATACTACATGGAATTTTGACTATCTCATTTTGCAATATCTATTTACTTTAATTTCTTTTCTAGTGATGAATAAAACACTAAACATTAATTCAACAGACTTTCGTCAACCTGTGATGGTATCTTGGCGCCATCTTGGAATTAAATTGATCAAGCGGATTTAACAGTCATAATTAATTTTAAAGTTAAGGTCAAAAAACTCAAACAATGTAATAAAAAAGACAAGCTCATACAGAAACAGCGTCGTTGTCACCGCACGGAATATTCTTAACGCTCACAAAGACGTATTATCCGCCACAGAAACATATTACCAAGCGCAAATTTTCACATTTCCAACGACATAAGTAATAAACAGGACGGAAAGTAATATTTGTTATGAATGAGAAGTAATTATTATACACCAAGGATTGCCTCAGCTTCCCAGTCACGTATATGAACCAAACGTGATGCCTGCATTAAAGACGATAATGTGGCATACGTAAACAGTAACGTACATACTTATAAATCTACGCCGCCTATGACGTTACGTTAAATATGGAAGCTTAAAGTTCTAACTCGTGCCTTCTTCGAGGTGTACCAATGTCACGTGACAGTCTAATGTGCTGACACCGGAAGAGCTCCTTGAGATTTACTTTCGTCGTTTAGGCACCGTGTGTAATTAGTTTGTGTTAGCTGAAGATGTCACACATAATCGTAATTAAATGTGGCTTTAAGTAAGAGAGAAATATATTTTAATTACCTTAGAGCTATTGTTTATGTAGGCTAAACTTTCAACTTTGAACTAGTGACAGTACATATAAAACTTGTAATTACATTGTTTTGACAAGCGAAGATGGCTAAATAAGAAATGTTACTTTTTTGAATCATGTATCATGTCTCAGCGTGCTTCCGTAATAGCATTAAAAAAATAAAGCATCGAAATTATTTATATAAACTGCTCATTTTCAGCGCGTTAAAACTATATTGCATGTAATACATTGTTAATGACTACCTACAATTTCCAATTATAATCTCATTAATTCGTAATTAGCAAAGTCTCGTGGTTTTTTACTAATCGACACCACTCTTGTAATATAATGTTTAATATTAGTAAAACAAAATCCTTTTATATACCTGATCTCTATAGTTATCTTATTAGGCTTAAAAAGAGAAATAAAATAATGTATCGTTCCTGTATATTAAATTTTAAATTGAAAAATTTTAAATTTCAATAAAATAAAAATAATTAGGTGTATTTGTCCTAACACATTTAACGTAAGGAAAACGTGTGTGGTACTTATTTAAACGATTAAAATGACAACAATAATGAGGGATCATATTATAGATGATGATTCCCTTTTTGTACTCATTCTCTGATCTTCCTAAGAAGTGAGTGTATTTTATTGAAGTACATAATTTATCCCCGACCACTTTGATCAAATTAAAAAAAAACCGTTTTCACACTTAATTTCACACTTTTTTTATTTTTGCTCGTTAATTAAGTTTAGATACTTTGACATTTGATAATAATAAAAAAATATTTAATTCTGGCGCTAAATCTACATTGTCGATTTATATAAATTTATTAAAAGCTAAAATACCATGATTCAATTTTTGCACGGTCCATTATCTATTAGTCTCTACACTCTATCCATTCTCACTGACATTACGTATACTTTTAAGTACATTTTGAATAATAGAATTTCACAAATATATTACTAAGAGATATTTCTTAGACATTAAACGAATAAAACCAAACGGAAATCATCTATGATATAATCTCACAGAATAAAGTAGAATTCGTTGTCGTTGTTGTGGTTTGAATAAAATACCAAATATATTTTCTTTGTATTTAATGTATTAGGACTCAGAAAACTAATTTATTTTAATTTTAATGGATTTAGAAATTCCTTACTCAACAACTTAAAATTTAGACCCGGAACATTGCCTTGTTTTTACTTTTAAATTTTATCAAATGGCTATAGTGAAAAGAGAAATAACATAATTTGGTTTTTACTAATATTTGAATAAATTTAGATCATAAGCCTTAACATTAATTAATGGATAACCACGAGTCATGCTATTATAAAAACTTTTTTTGTCTCAGAAAACTTATATTACGGCGAGGCGCAACTGACATTATAATAAAAACTTTTCTTAAAAAAATACCTCTACATAGCGACTGCAATTTTTAAGTTTTTTTAATCGCTTTACTAAGCAGAATAAAAATATTTAACCAGAAAAAATGAGTATTGAATTGCATTATGTCAAAACATCTAAACTAAATTAACGAGCAAAAATAAAAAAAGTATGAAATTAAGTGTGAAAATTTAGTTTTTTTTAATTTTTGATCAAAGTGGTCGGGGTCAAATTACGTACTTAATAAAATACACTCACTTCTTAAAAAGATTAGAGAATGAGAACAAAAACGGAATCATCATCTATAATAAAATCTCGCATTATTATCATTTTAGTCGTTTGAATAAGTACACACACAGGCTTTTTTTGCGTTAAATGTGTTAGGACAAACTCAACTAATTTTTTTTAATTTTATTTTAGAAATGTGAAATTTTTCAATTCAAAATTTAATATACAGGAACGGAATAATATTTTATTTCCCTTTTTAGGCCTAATAAGATGACTATAAAGCTCAGGGACATAAACGGATTTTGTTTTACTAATATTAAAAATCATGTTACAAAAGTGGTGTCAATTAGTAATAAACCACGATACCCTGTTAATTACGAAGTAATTAGATTGTAATTGGAACTTTTATGTGATTATTAACAATGTATTGCATTCAATATGGCTTTAAGGTTCTAAAAATAAGTAGTTTTATATAAATAATTGCGATGCCTTATGTTTTTACTGCTTTTACGGAAGCACACTGATATATGGTTCGAAAGATTTTTGCTTGTTAAAACTACGTAACTACAAGTTTTATTTATGCCGTCGCTAGTGCAAAGTTGAAAGTTTAGCCTAGGTAAACAATAAGTCTAAAATAATTAAAATGTATTACTCTCTTACTTAAAGCCACATTTAATTACGATCTTGTGTGACATCTTCAACTAAGATATAAACTAATTACACCCGGCGCCTAAACAACGAAAGTAAATATCACTTCCGGTGTCAGCACATGTGACATTGGTACACCTCGCAGAAGGCACGAGTTAGAACTTTAAGCTCCCGTATTGACCGTAACGCGGCGTAGATTTATGACTATATACGTTACCGCTTACGCATGCCACATTATCGTCCTTAATGCAAGCATCACGTTTGGTCCATATACGTGACCGGGAAGATGAGACAACCCTTGGTGTATAATAATTACTTCTCATTTATAACAAATAATACTTTCAGTCCCGTTTATTACTTATGTCGTTGAAAGTGGGAAATTTGCACTTGATAATATGTTTCTGTGGCGGATAATACGTCTCTGTGCGCGTTTAGAATATGCCTTGCTGTGACAACGACGCTGTTTATGTATGTGAATATATATATATATATATATATATATATATATATATACATATATATCAATATATATAAGTGTTACTTTCGCTCACCACCTAATGTTAGTAGTAAACAGTACTACGAAATGAGGCGGAGAGTATTATTACAATGTCACAAGTTACATTATGCAAAAAGAGGCCAATTTTTCTGCTACTGGCCGTACAAGAGTACTAATTTTAATCAAAACTGTATATTATACAGTGGTTAGAACAATTGCACAAGAAAAAAAAACATATGAAATGTTTTTTTTTTTAATTCAAACGAGTTTTGTAAAAGAAATGACATGTAGTATTTCCAAATTCAAAAGAAAATAGATACGTTAAAAAAATAATTTAAAACCTATTAGGAAATGTATAAATTCAAAGCATATTTTAAAACCTTCCAATATCAAAATTTCGTGAATGGTCAAATAACCCTTATCGAACATATAATTTTTTCATGTTGTACTGCACCAAATATAAGAAACTACGAGCAACCAGATTTTCTGAAAAACTAATATTTGTTTTAAATACATCACGAGTAGCGTAAAGAGAAAGCTCTTTACGCATCTCGCAGCCTGGCGCTATTCATTCAATATTCAATAACTCGAATTTCACTTTCCAAACGGGGTGAATGCAAAATACACAAGATACATAAAAACAACGCAGTCAACGTGGCCGTTATTCTACAAGTCCTTTACACCTGCTGTAACCCCTTTTTAATTTTGGAGCTTCGTATGAAATTTATTCCTTCCTGGATATAAATTTAATTTTAATTTTATAATAGCTTGGAAGTTTAAATTTTGCTCACATAAAAATAACGATAAAAAGATATACATAAAATGTTTTTACATCTAGTTAGAGTCAATGGACTTTGGATTATATCTTTCACGTGTGCCTCATATATGTGGGTTTCATGAGATAATTGATGAACTTTGGCTGATTGTCAGTTTAATTTTGGGTAATACTTTTGTAAAAATACAATCTGAATTAAAAACACTTATATGATGTATTATAATTCCCTTGTTTTCTCACACAAATAATATTCAAATTATAAGATATTTTTCTTCTCTTATCATTGCACAAATATATTCCGATAATTTTGGTAGATATCAGATATTTTTAGAAATTTCATGTTCATCACCTCATAAAAAATATACATATAACTAAATTAAAAAATCCATTTCATTTATAAATTCTGTAAATTATATAAATATTTCTTCCATAAAAATAGTTCGCATTTTACAGCGACATACATTTTGAAAAACATTTAGTCCCCATAAATACGGCAAACTGTTGTGTCAAATAGTTTCCAAGGAAAATTCATTTGACAAACGAACAGAAAGATACCGAGGTAATACCGTAAACATTCGTTTTCTTTTCAGCAGAACTGAACGTTACTGAACTGAACTACTGACATAATACATTAAAAATACATAATTTGAAAACCCCCCTTTCTAATTCGACTTAATAAAAAGGAGAGTTCTCAATTTGACTGTATTTTTTAACTTCGGCATTTATTAAACAGTTTCGAAGGTTCATTTTTTTATTTAGTAGGTTATACTCCAAACTCCCAGTATAGTCACGTAAAACTTTCTTTATTATATCAATCTGATACTGGGTGTACTGCCTGACTAAACTGATTGTGGATCTGAAGCAGATGCTTTGTCATTAAGCTTCAAGTTCCACCTTTTCGATTCTGGTATTACTGGAGTACTGCCTGCCTAAACCGTGAGACTTGAAGATCTGATATTTTTAAATTGATTATGCAGATCTAATACAAGAACTCCGTCACTGAACACCAAGTTCCAATTTCTCAACCCTTAAGCCAAAGGAGCCTAAACTTGTTTTGAAATTAGTATTTTGGATCTCAAGTCAAAACTGTACTATTATTCTCCATATTCCATCTTCTCAATCTTGGCGTTTTGGGAGTACTACCTTCTTAAACTATGAGAACTGTTTTTTTTAATTTAGTATTTTGGGTCTTATATAGAGACTGTGCCATTAAACTCAGGGTTCCAAGTCCTCAGTTCTGATACAACAGAGACCCTGCCTGCCTAAACCGTAACACACGATGTCATGCTGTTCTTATTTTAGTTTTTTGAATCTCAAGTACAGATTCTGCTATTGAAATTCGGGTTTCAACTCCACATTTACACTGTGGGAATATTGCCTGCTTAAATCACGGGACTTGAGGATGTGCTGTTTTTAAATTGACATTGTCGGGTTCAAACAGAAGTTATGGTTAAAAACCAGGTTCCCACTTCTCAGTCTTAATTCTGTCGGAGAACTGCGCGCTTAAACCGCAAGACTTATTTTTTTTAAACTAATATTATGGGTCTCAAGCAGAGACTCTACCGTCTAACTGCGGAATATAATAATTCAGCTTCTAGCTACATGGTACGGCCTATTTTATGTAGGTCAATTAGAGAGTGAATATTGAGATTTTTGAAATCGATCTCAAGTGAAATATAGTAATTCATCTGTGTGTGTGTGAGTGAGCGTTTGAGTATACATGTACTTAAGGAAGGAAAATAGCATCGACTTGACACGAATTCCAAAAACTTTAACAATAGCAACAATTTGGTATTTTAGTATGTTCGAAAACAATTTTTTCGCAAAAATTCCAACAAATACTCGTATTTTCATTAATTTATATTTCCAGTGCACGTCTTATTCGATGGTTATTTGAAATCGGTTAATTTTTTTTTAAAAAGATTTATTGAAAGTCGTTACAAATTTTTTTTATATATTTTTCCATGTCGCCACTTGCAAGGGAAGAAACAGGCTATTGAGTCAATCAGTATAGTCTCTAATGTAATGATCTGTTACATCTTTTTTTTTTCTAACAAGGATCCCAGTAACGTGAAATATGGTACGGAAAGATATATATCATCGTTATGAGCAAAAATCCCTTTGCCGTTGAGCAGAAGTAAAATTAGCAGCATTTTCTTTACGTTTTCTTTAATTAACTAAAATAAAATAATTTTAAACAAAATTACAAAAAAGCATACTAATAAAAATACAGCCCTCAAGTTGAAGGCACACGGTATGGTCTGTTTTGTGTATGACTTTTTACAAAAATAATTGAAGACAGTATTAAAACAATTTAAAAAAAAACTTAAAAAGACCGTAAGTGAGGTACTTACATTTAATATTAGCAAGAAATAAAAAGTTAAAAGATGAATGAATCCCCGACCCTGAAATAAAGAAATACCCCATACTCAACAAAATATTATCGTCTAAAAATATTGACATCTAGTCCTTTCGAGATATTTTCCTCTTCAATTATTGTCGACATTATTTAAAAAAAGGAAATTAAAAAACTTTTTCACAATGACCGGGCGAAGGTGCCTAATTACTTAAGTTTTGTTTTCATCTGTCACTGTTTGTCCCTTCATCGTCGACGCCCATCGTTTTTTGTTAAAGAATAACAATTTTGAAGACAGAAATTACCTTAACGCCCGAAAAACCAATCACTAAACGTACTATTTTCGATTTTATTTATTACCATTATATATTTCTCAGTGAATGACAAGATTTACTTTGAATTGAAGGATTTATACCTTCAATTTAAATTAATTGACTGAGATAAAATTCTCACTAGAAATCTAACTAGGTAACCGGCTTTATACTCAGATTCTTTGCATTCAAATGAAAAACGATATCAATAAAGAAAAACATTCAGTAACTAAAAAAAACAAACCTTTAAAACGAAACTCATTAATGACAATTTAATGATAGCAACGTTGTTGCATAGATCATATGTATTTCACAATATTTTGTTGTTCATTTTGTAGCTGTGTTTAACATATCTTTCTTTCATTATCGTTTAAAATGTTCAATGTGACTATCGGGTATTTATTTCAATCGCCATTATAACAGTATTATTGTTAAGTTCAAAAATCAATTTTTCGGCGAGTGGTCTATATTTTAAAATTCGATATTAATTTCAATGTATTTTACGGGTAGCACTACCAAAATCTAAAATTGGTTACATTGCGCTAACAAAATTTTACGTAAATTGATAAACATACAGCTCCAATATATATAAATCCACGTAAAATTCTCAGTTGTACTTTTATAAGCAATACTTTTACTAAAACTGGAACCGTACAAAGAACAATAAAATGTTAAGATACGATGAAACTTAAAATAGTGAAACGCTTTAATATTTAACTATAGTGTGGTGCATTTATACCTATTTCCGCCGCATTATTTTTATAGCCGCCTGAATTGATTTAGGAAATTGAAGATTTTAACCGAAAATATTTGGAAGCTATGAAAATTCATGACCTTTTAATATTTATCATCAGGATGAGTCTTGATATTTAGTTTTAGAAATGGACTGATTCCAATCCCAACAGTAATTTCGACAGCTTTTCTGAGACTTTTAATTACGAGGATAAAAAATTTAGAGAGGAATTTAGTCAAAATATACAAACATTAAAAATAATTACCCAATCCACATCAAATGATTTAGAGCTATAGATATTATTACTGGATTAATGGCGTCTAATTAAATCAAAATTTAATACCAATATACCCGAAACAAGTAATTGGGAAAAATACTGACGGAATTTGTAATGGAAAATGGTATTTAAATAATTTGCTATTTCAATGATTATAATTAAATTTTCCACGTTTTCTTTTTCATCGTTCGGTATTCTATAAGCGTGCCCATTGAAAAATATGAAACTGGAATGTAACCGAAGTTAATGAAAACATTTTTATTCACGAAATATTTAATTGAAAAATTTGTCTCGTCGAAATTTATGACTTTTGATGTTGACAGGCGTGATCCACTTCTAGTTAACGACCATTTAAAATGTGACATTTTGTAAATAGAAATATTTTAACATTCCTTTGGTTATTATTTTACTATTGTTTCCTTACGTGCGTTTCCTTACGAAATTTGGAATAGTTTATATTCCCAATATTTTTATCGGCAACAAGTGAGGATTCCATGTTGAACAATTTATTTTTAATGAGCGCCTAGATCCAATTAAATGTAGTAATTATTTCAGTTTATTGTTTTATACACAACGCCTTCTATTAGAGTTTTCTTAACTTTGCCCTTAATGGACTAAGGAATTGGCTGTATTGGCTTTATTACTTGTTATAATTTTAGAAAATGTTGGTATTTATAAAATATAAAAAAAAAAACATTTCAGCAATTGACAATCAGATTGAGTAAAAAGTTAAAAAAAAACAATTGGTGACAATAACACAAAACGAAAAAATAAAAAATCTTATAAACGCGCATATATTATATTTTTATTATATTGAGAACTGTTACCAACAAATAAAAATAACCAGTAAATCTAACGAAGTATATAATAACTCCTTAGCAATGATTACAAAAAGTTACCAATGCCGATAATTTTTTTTATTTGTGGCCATTACCAAGGTTAATTAAAAATAAACTGTTAACTGACATTGACATTGTTGTATCGTTGTCAAAATAAAGGTCTGTTTCGTTCTTTAGGACTTTTATGTACCTTTTTTCAATGACCCTCCCGGACTAGCAAGTTTCATGGACTAGTCAAAATACATCTGCATATGAAGAATACTACCTGATTCAAAGAGATCCGTGGAAATAATATTTAAAAACTGTAATGAAAAATAATTTGACTTGACGATTAAATGAAACTACGTGATGTAGTATTATTTCTACTTTCTTTAAGTTCTTTACCATGACCTAAGTTTCGTTGTAATACAACATCTTCAGGTGGGCTATTAGCAAAGAATATTTGCTAATACAACGAAACCTAGGTCGTGGTAAAGAACTTAAAGAAAGTAGAAATAATACTACATCACGTAGTTTCATTTAATTGTCAATAATGAATTTTTATAAAATTATCGCCAAATATATTAAATAATTTGACTTCATAATTAAAACAAAATTTCTTATTTTCATGGTTGACGATCATGGTGATGACGAAATAAAACTTTTTCATAGAATTTTATTTTTTAAGAGTGCAATTTTTAATCTTGTAACACCTGTGCCTAATACCACATGGAATTTTGACTGTCTCATTTCGCAATATCTATTGACTCTAATTTCTTTTGTATTGATGGATAAAACACTAAACATCAATTCAACAGACTTTCGTCAACCTGTGATGGTATCTTGGCGCCATCTATCCTTCCATTTTTATAGATATTATCCAAAATATTTTCAAAGTATCATGATCATTTGCGAAAAAATATCACATGATTTTGTGTATAAACATCTTAGGCGTCAATAGTGATCGGTAGCATTTTATATTTTCATAAAAATAATCAGGAATGAAATAAGTATATTCCGATAATTAATAAGGATTGAATATATTTGGCGTTAATTTTGTAGAAATTCATTATTCACAATTAAATGAAACTACGTGATGTAGTATTATTTCTACTATCTTTAAGTTCTTTGCCACGACCTAGGTTTCGTTGTATTACAACATCTTCAGGTGGGATATTAGCAAAGATTCTTCAATCTTTGGTTCTAGGAGGTTTGGTCCATATAGTTGACTGGGAAGACGAGACAATCCTTGGTGTATAATAATTACTTCTCATTTATAACAAATATTATTTTCAGTTCTTTTTATTACTTATGTCGTTGGAAATGTGAAAATTTGAGTTCGGCTGTGGTTGTGAAAATATGTTTCTGTGGCGGTTATGAATATGCTGTGCGGTGATAACGACGCTGTTTGTGTATGCTTATATATATATATATATATATATATATATATATATATATATATATCAATTTATATAAGTATTATTTTCGCTTACCTTACCTTTTCGTAGTACTGTTTAACTTACGTGGTAAACAGTACTACGAAATGAGGCGGATAGTATTATTACATTGTTACATGTTACATTATGCAAAAAGAGGCCAATTTTTCTGCTACTGCCCGTATAAGAGTATTAATTTTTATCAAAACTGTACATTATACAGTGGTACATTGGTACACTTGCACATTAAAAGAGAAGAATATAATGTTTTTTTAATTCAAACGAGTTTTGTAAAAGAAGTAGTAACACGTAGTATTTCCAAATTCAAAAGAAAATATTTACGTTAAAAAAAATTCATTTAAAACCCATTAGAAAATATATAAAATCAAAGCATATTTTAAAACCTCTCAAAATCCATATTTCGTGAGTGATCAAATAACCCTTATCGAATATGTAAATTTGTCATGCTGTACTGCAACAAATATAAGAAACTACGAGCATACAGATTTTCTAAAAACTAATATTTGTTTTAAATACATCACGAGTAGCGTAAAGAGGAAGCTCTTTATGCTACACGTAGCCTGGCGCCATTCATTCAATATTCAATAACTCGAATTTCGCTTTCCAAGTGGGGTGGATGCAAAATACACAAAGAACATAACAATAACGCAGTCAAGGTTAGTGCCGTGGCCGTTATTCTACAAGTCCTTTACACCTGCTGTAACCCCTTTTTAATTTTGGAGCTTCGTATGAAATTTATTCCTTCCTGAATATAAATTTAATTTTAATTTTATAATAGCTTGGAAGTTTTAATTTTGCTCACATAAATGTAACGATAAAAAGATGAACATAAAATGTTTTTACGTCTAGTTAGAGTCAATGTACTTTGGATTAAATATTTCACGTGTACCTCATATATGTGTGTTTAGTGACATAATTAATGAACTTTGGCCGATTTCCAATGTGATTTTGGGTAATAGTTTTGTAAAAATACAATTTGAATTAAAAACACTTATATGATGTATGATAATTCCCTTGTTTTCGCACACAAATAATAGTCAAATTATAAGATAGTTTTCTTTTCTTATCATTATACAAATATATTCTCATAATTTTGGTAGCTATCCGATATTTTTAGAAATTTCATGCCAATCATAAAAGATATACACATAGCTAAATTAAAAAATCCATTTTATTTCAAAAAAGGTATGTGCTACATACCTGTGTTTGTAAATTCTGTAAATCATCTAAATGTTTCTTCCATAAAAATAGATCTCATTTTACTACGACATATATGTTTGACTTTGGAAAACGTCTAGTCCCCATAAATATGGTAAATTGCTGTGTCAAATTGTATTCAAGAAAAATGCATTTGACAAACAAACAGAGTGATACCGAGATAATACTGTAACCATTCGATTTTCTTTTCAGTAAAACTGAACGTTACTGAACTAAACTACTGATACGATACATTAAAAATACATAACTTGAGAACCCTCCTTTCTTAAGGGACTCAAAAAAGGAGACGTTCCCAATTCAATTGTATTTTTTTATATTATGTCACATGTACGGCATTTATTAAACAATGTTGAATGTTAATTTTTTTATTTAGAAAGTTATACTCCCATTTCCAAATACAGTCACATAAAAGTTTCTTTATAATCCAAACACAAAAATTGAATTAAATGATTCTAATTAATGATTCAGTTCCCGTGACATTACAATATTATGATAATTTCAAGCTTTAATCCATCAATCTGTACTGTGGGTGTGCTGCCTGACTAAACTGAATGTGAATCTCAAGTAGATGCTTTGTCATTAAGCTCTGAGTTCTAACTTGTCAATTCGTGTATTGCTGGGGTACTGTCTGCCTAAACCGTGAGACTTGAGGATCTGAAACGAGAACTCCATCACTAAACACCAAGTTCCAATTTCTCAACCCTTAAGCTAAAGGAGCCTAAACTGTAAGAAATGAGGATCTATTGTTTTTAAATTAGTATTTTGGATCTCAAGTCAACACTGTACCATTAATCTCTATATTCCATCTTCTCAATCTTGGCACTTTGGGTTTACTACCTTTTTAAACAATGAGACATGAGGATCTGTTTTTTTTTTTATTTAGTATTTTGGGTCTCAAACAGAGAGTCTGCTATTGAACTGCAAGTTCCAGCTTCTAAATCTTTGTGCTGTAGGACAACTGCCTGCCTAAATCACGTGACTTGAGGATCTACTCTTTTTAAATTAGTATTCTACGTTTCAACCAAACATTCTGCCATTAAATTCCGAGTTCCGATTCCACAGCCCTTATGCTACAGTGCAACTGCCCATCCAAACCCTGAGACTTGAAGATCTGCTATTTCTAAATTAATCATATAAATCGTAAGTTGTGACGCTGTTATTGAACTCCGGGTTCCAACTCCTCAGTTCTGGTTCAACTGGGACCCTGCCTGCCTAAACCGTAACATACGATGTTATGCCGTATTTAGTTTAGATTTTTGGATCTCAAGCATAGATTCTGCCATTGGAATTTGGGTTTCAATTCCACACCCTTGACACTGTGGGAATATTGCCTGCTTAATTCACGAGACTTGAGGATCTGCTGTTTTTAAATTGACATTGTGGGGTTCAAACAGACATTATTGTTAAAAACCAGGTTTCCACTTCTCAGTCTTATGCTGTGGGAGAACTGCCTGCTTAAATTGCAAGAGTTAAGGACCGGTTTTTTTTTAAATTGGAATTATGGGTCTCAAGTAGAGAATCTACTGTCTAACTGCGGAGTCTGATAATTCAGCTTGAAGCTACATAGGACGGCCTATTTTATGTATGTCAATTCGAGAGTGAATATTGAGATTTTTTAAATCGGTCTCAAATAAGTCTTCATTTGTGTGTGTGTGTGCGTGTGTGTGAGCGTTGGAGTACACATACACGTAAGGGAGGAAAATAGCATCGACTTAACAGGAATTCCAAAAACTTTAACAATAGCAACATTTTGGTATTTTAGTACGTTTGAAAACAATATTTTTTCGCAAAATTTCCAACAAATACTCGTATTTTCGTTTTTTTTTTATATTTCCCGTGCACTTCTTATTCGATGGTTATTTGAAATCGGTTAAATTTTTTCGTAAAAGGTTTATTGAAAGTCGTTACAAATTTTTTTTATATATTTTTCCATGTCGCCACTTGCAAGGGAAGAAACAGGCTATTAAGTCAGTCAGTATAGTCGCATATATAATAAACTATTACATGTTTTTTTTTCTAGCAAAGATCCCAGTAACGTGAAATATGGTATGGAAAGACATATATCATCTTTATGACTTTTTACAAAAATAATTGAAGACAGTATTAAAACAATTTAAAAAAAACTTAAAAAGACCGTAAGTGAGGTACTTACATTTAATATTAGCAAGAAATAAAAAGTTAAAAGATGAATAAATCCCCGAACCTGAAATAAAGGAATATCCCATACTCAATAAAATATTATCGTCTAAAAATATTGACATCTAGTCCTTTTGAGATATTTTCCTCTTCAATTATTGTCGACATTATTTAAAAAAAGGAAATTAAAAAACTTTTTCACGATGACCGGGCGAAGGTGCCTAATTATTTAAGTTTTGTTTTCATCTGTCGCTGTTTGTCCCTTCATCGTCGAGGCCCATCGTTTTTGTTAAAGAATAACAATGTTGAAGACAGAAGTTACTTTGACGCCTGAAAAACCAATCACTAAAACGGTTTTCTCCCCCTGGGAATGCCTGTTTGCAATAAGCCTTATTATCCTTGATTCTGAATAATATTAATCTGGACAATATTAATATCACAAAATGCTCAAATTCATACTGTTTTCGACTTTACTTATTACCATTATATATTTCTCAGTGAATGACAAGATTTACTTTGAATTGAAGGATTTATACCTTCAATTTAAATTAATTGACTGAGATATTATTTCTAACAACGTAACCGGCTTTGTACTCAGATTCTCTACACTCAAATGAAAAAGGATATCAATAACGAAAATCATTATAGTAACTAAATAAAAAAAAATCTTTAAAACGAAACTCATCAATGACAATTCATTGATATGTACTTTTTAACATAGGTAGTATGTATTTCACTATATTTTATTGTTCATTGTGTATCTATATTTAACATACCTTCTATTTCATTATCGTTTAAAATTTCATATATATATAAATCCACGTAAAATTTTCAATTGTTCTTAGATCACCAATACATTTACTAAAACTAGAATGGTACAAAGAATAATAAGATCCTGTCCTGGGATAAAACTTGAAATCGTGAATCTTTTTAATATTTAACTGTGGAATCGTGTACTATATCAATTTCCGGGAAATTTAATTAATTTGGAAGTTATTTAAAAGTGAAATTCCAAGCTTTATTATCACGATGAATCCGGAATTTCAGTTTTAGAAATGGTCTGGTTCCAATTCCTGCAGTCATTTCGATAGCTTTTCTGAGACCCGCAACAGTTGTTACTACAAAAGTGTACATATCTTTATTATGAGGATAAAAATTTTGGAGAGGAATTCAGTCAAAAAAGACCTACTGAAATATATGCTCAATAAGTATAATATATGCCCAATACACATCAAATAATTCACTATTATATCCACATTAAATAGATACTATGACTGGGTGAATGGCGTCTAGTTAAATCAAAATTTTATACCAATATATCCGTAACAAGCAATTGGAAAAAAGCACTGACGGAATTTGTGATGGAAAATTGTATTTAACTAATTAGCGATTTCATTGATTATAATTAAATTTTCCACGTTTTCTTTTAAAATCGTTCGATATAAGCGTACCTATAGGAAAATGTGAAACTGGAATAAAATTCAAGTCAATGAAAATGTTTGCGAACATTTGTATTCATTAATAATTCATTGGAAATTCATATTATCAAATCTGATCACTTTTAGTGTTGACAGGGGCGTGTTCAATTTCTTGTTAACGACTATTTAACACGTGACGTTTTGTAAATAGAAATTTAATAATATTCCTCTAGTAATAATTTTATTATTGTTTATTGAAATACTTTTCGACGAATTTTCACAACGTTTATATACCCGCTATTTTTATCGGCAATAAGTGAAGCCTCTATATTTAAGAAATTGTTTTTTTATGTTCCCAAATCCAATTAAAGATATTAATTATTTTTCCTTATAGGTTTGTACGTAACGCCTTTTATATGGTTTCCTTAATTATCACATCAATGGATTATATAAAGGCTATACTATTTATTGTAATTTTATATGTCCATGGGTATGAAACTCAGAGCACGCAAGTCCGTTTTTTGACTCTTGAAATTATCGTTTATGGACTCTTGCGTGATACGCTTTACCTATTATTATTTTCGTAAATACATGAATTTATTTATAAAATCAAGTCCAAAAAAGATCACGTCATAATTTCGTGTATAAACATCTTACGCGCCAACAGTAATTGGTGGAATTGTTATCTCACTTAAACACAACACTGAGGTATTAAATAAGCATATTATAGAAATTTTAACTAAAATTTATCTAGATAGATTGTTAAATCACAACTCATTTCATAGTTAAGATCAAAACCCTCAAAGAATATATTAAAATAGACACCTTTCGAAAGCTCATACACAAACAGCGCCGCGGTCGATGCACGGCATATTCTTAACGCCCGTAGACAGATTGTCCTCCACAGAAACATTTTACTAAGCGTGAATTGTTATATTTCCAACAAAGTAAGTAATAAACAGGACCGAAAGTAATATTTATTAGAAATGAGAAATAATTATTATCCACCAAATATTGTCTCATCTTCCCAGTCACGTATATGGACCAAACGTGCTACTTACCGTAATGATGATCATGTGAAATGTTAACGTAAACAGTAAGATATGTAATCGTAAATCTACGCCGCGTTACGTAAAATACGGGAGCTTCAAGAGCTTCAAGTAACTCGCGCCTTCTGCGATGAGAAGCTACACCGCATGACAGTTGATATGCTAACGCTGGAAGAGCTCCTTGAGGTTTACTTCCGTCGTTTAGTTGCCGTGCGTAATTAGTTTATGTTTTACGTAAGTGAGAATGTCACACAAAATCGTAATTAAATGTGGCCTTAAGTAAGAAAGTAATATATTTTAGTTGCTTTAGAGTTATTGTTTATGTAGGCTAAATGGTCGTCTTTGAACTAGCAACGGCACATATAAAACGTGTAGTTATGTAGTTTTAACAAGCAAAAATGACTAAATAATAGCAAGAAATGTTACTCTTTCGAACCGTATATCAGCGTGCTACCGTAATATATTTAATATTACCAGTCAAAATAAATAACTCAGCATAATTATTTATATAATCAATCTACTTTTATAACCTTAAAAACTATTTTATGTACATTGTTAACAACCACATAAAATTTCAAATTAAAATCTCATTACCTCGTAATTAACAGAACATTGTGGTTAACTACTAATCGATACCACGGCTAGTAAGCTAATTTGTTTCTAATAAAAGTAAAACAAAATCCGTTTATGTCTTTGATCGTTTAGCTTAAAAGGAGAAAACAAATAATTTTCTATTCCTGTATTTTAAAGTAAAAAATTTCAAACTCTCTTTTCATACTTGACAAAATAAAAATATTCAGTCCTACAACATATTAAATCCAAAGAAAAACTGTATTGTACTTTATTCAAACAACGAAAGTGACTACAATTACGAGAGTTTATATTGTGGATGATAAATAATTTTCCGTTCTCTTTCACTAACCATTTTAATAATTATATGATGAAGTGAGTAAATTATCTCCGACTAATTTGATGGGTCAAAGAAAAAAGCCGTTTCTATACTTAATTTAGCACTTCTTTTATTTTTCATTAATTAAGTTTATATATTTTCACACATTGCAATTCAAAAACCTTTTTTATATTCGGCATATAGCAGAATTAAGAATGAAAAATTAAAAATTAAGAATTATTCAACAGATTAGCATGAACAAATCAACACTTTTCCACTGCTCTGTCTCTGTGAACAGAGACATGACAGACAGAGATATGTATCACACATATCCTATAATCATCCACAAAGAATAGGTTTTCTAACATTAATTAATAACACAATGAATTTCCAACGCAGTTAGCTAAAATTTATTTAAATCACATCTGCGGTTCCAAAGATTAGGACGAACAAACAAATAAACTAACAAACTTTTTTTCTTTGTATATTAGTATAGAAAAAGATGAGAAAGTCAATAAAAACAGCCCTTTTTAGTCCTATTGTTTTGTCCTTTTAGAAGTATTTTATTAACATATTCAACTTAAGTTGTCGAAATATTGTGTATTGATTTAACAAATCCTAAAATTATATTCAATTTTAATAGTTTGTATGTTATGACAAGTTTTTAGGATCACATGTTACCTCAAAAAGAAAAAGGTGGAACCTTTAAAATATAACCCACATATTCGTTTATGTGTCGGTTTTTTACAGCCATTTTTTTCGAAAATCATTCAACGTTAGTTAAATTATTCGGAAACTTGTCATTTTCCTGAATATTTTAACTATTTGTTGTTCAAAAATATTTATAGATACATTTTAGAAGATGTAGTAGGAGTAATCAAACTTTTCTAAATTTTCTATGTCGAGCTTCTATTGAAAGTATATAATGAAAGAATAAAAATTCCAAAACGATTTTTACAGAATTTTATGTAAGACAGTTCTAGAAATATGTTTGCAAAGAATATAATGAAAGAACAAAAAATCCAAAACGATTTTTACAGAATTTAACGCTGAAAATGTATTGTCTCTGCCTACCAAACGGCAATAAGTTTTTAAAACGATTTTTACAGAAAGAACAAAGTATATAATGAAAGAACAGAAATTCCAAAACGATTTTTACAGAATTTTATGTAAGACAGTTCTAGAAATATGTTTGCAAAAAATATCTCTTCCCCAAAACATCTAAACCGAACATTATAAAATAAACAGCGTTACAAGATTATATAAAACTTGAATTCTTGCACTTATTTCAGCCAACATATATTAACTGTATATTCGTATACCCATTTGTAAAAAACTAAATAATCCAGGAAGATCAATTTTTAAATTTGTACCAATTTTTTATTAACACATATATACTGTTATTGTAATAAATATTTTAGCGAAAAATAAAGACTTAGTATTTTATTAAAACAATTATTTTTAAAGACACTAGCTAACAAAAAACGCTAAAGATTACGAGACATGTATACCTTTTTTTCTTCTTGGTTTACAAGCCAGTAACAAATCGTAGATAATTTGCTATTGAAACGCGTGTTGCTGGTGATGTTAGGATGCACTTAATGCTCTAACATCCTCTCTTTAAGTTTATTGCCCTGCAGCAGTCATCAGTTTTCTTCTGTGAGGTGGCTTTCGTCAAAATGTCCTAAAATTGTTAACTTCAATTTCTTTATTACTAACTTTCTCTCGAAGAAAATGATATTTTATTTCAATAGCTTTGATGCGTGAACAATAAGCATCAGTTTTTTTTCTTTCCTCTGTCTTCGTCAGTGAGATATTTGGTAATTTTTGCAAATTTCTTTAAGTTTTGACAGGTTGATATCCAGCAACACATCCTTACAAATAATTCCTTTTCCTCCTGGAGTATATTATATTTAAATCTCATAACCAGTAAGGTGTCTACCATGAGTTTTAAGCTTGTCCATTGGATGACTGTCTATTCTATTTTTATAATTTTCAGTGATTTAATTGGATGTTTCCACGAATGTAAGTACATATAGATCTTTGGGTAGGATCTTGTTTGTAATATACCAAGTTGCCTGGGCGATCAGTCGCAGGGTATTCGATTGGAACCTCTGGATACTATTGATGTTAGACTTGGAGCTGCAGCCAAAAACTGAATCCCGTTCATTCAGATGGATGTAATAATACATTTATAAATCATAAGTGGTGACTGCAGAGATATTTGCCACTGCTCACATATAATCCAGTGCATCTTCTTGATTAGCTTATCAAGTTGTTTTCTTTTAGAATCAATACGTTTACCCCATGTAAGATGTGGGTCCAGATGCAGCCCAATGTACCTAACGTAATTAATTGATATTTAAAATGATTTATATTGCAATATTTTAAAAACTTATTATTTGCAAAATAAATAAAACACAGGTTTTGTACAAGAAAAACTTCACTATAAAACTCCCACAAAAAATTATGCTTCATTTAATAAGCAAGTTCATATGTAATGTAGAATAAAAATCTTGCACTGAAATACATACTATTTTTGTATGCATTAAACATTTCGTTTATATTAAGGGTTAAAATATAATACAGAACACCTTTCTACGATCTCCAAAACCCGGAAATAATACAACGTACCTTCGAAAATATCGACTCAATAGTACTTACGACGTCCTAATATATCGAACATTTTCTTACCCTCCCTTCTCGGTAATTCGTTCAAAAAATAGATAACAAGAACCGTTTTGAAGATTTATAACGAGTTTCTAGTGGCTCTTAATTAGAGGCGCCGCCGTAGGCAGACGCCGCTTCGCGACGCTACACGCCGTCCATTCCGCTTCACGTTGCTTCACGCCGCTCCAAATCGTCTGGCTTCGGTCTGTGTCGCTCCATGCCGCTAGGTACTGCCTCCTCGTTTAGCCAATTGATTTAGTGTGACAGTAAACGATAATAGGGGAAATATATGAACTAACTATTCTTTTCTCATACGAACGGGGAAGAAAACTGTTACATCACTAATTGGTTCACGCGTGTGAAATGGGATGGTGGTAAATTGGACGTTGATTGGGGGTGGCTGCAAAAGTGAGTTTTATTTGTAGGTCAATGTACTTATTGCTCTTACTTGTGATAATTTATATTTATCTATATAGGTTTGTTAGGGCAATCACATTTCGTAAAACAATTATACACAATTTGATAGTAAATTAAGAGTAAATGGAAGTTGAAGTTTCTCATCGAAAGTTTCATCCCTGTACTAAAAAAAACAGAAAGTTCTATCTACTGATAAGAAACTTGAATTAAAATATTGTATATTGAGTAGAAAGGGAATGGCTCAATCCAATAAAACCGAGTCCGCCTTGCCCTAATCAGCTACTTAGATTATTTAAAGCCACGCACATTTCGACAAATACTTTTCAATTTCTTTTTAAATAACGGAACATAATGTGAGTACAAGATCTACTTGTTTATACCATATTTTAATGTAATTCAGGATTTTGATAATTTAAATTACCCTTAAGTATGAGTGGAACTTGTACTAAAAATGGTCTCACTCATTTAAGTATAAATATACATTTAGTAATATATTAATATTTAAATACAATTAAAATTTAATATATTTGCAAGTAATCATATTGCTTTTCACCATGTAGATATATTGCCTAGTGTAACATTCACAAACATGTATATATCGTCAGTATCTTAAAAAAGGACACTTAGTTATATTTAAAATGTTCAGGTGAAATTTAGGTACTTTTTTGATAATATCTTTTCACATTATTTTTATTCTACCACTTTCATGGGGGAAGGGGTTAATATATTTATTGTAAAGACCTGCAGAATTCTTGCTCTTTCAATAAATTTATGCAATACGAATTTTAAATATCAGTTATTTATATTGCATCCTTTAAAATTGGTACATAATTGTTTTTGAACGTTACCTTTCGAAATATTTGCTAAATTTAAAGTTATCATTGAATAGATCCTTGGACAAAAAAGCTGTTGAAGACGAACAAAGAGAAGGACACGTAAGATATCTTATAAGGGTTTTTTATTTAGTTTTGGGAACGGTACCCTATAGTTGAATCTAATTTAAGTATTTGTTGTTAAATTCAAAAATATTTCAAATACCTAAATATTAAGGTTGTCGAGATAAACATGATGGCTAAATAAGTCTTGAAATAATATCGTCGCAGCGATATGTTGGTTTGATTGCAAGGTATATGACCGTTGATGCCGTTGATGCACCGCGGGGAACTGGGTTCTATCTGGCCGCTTAATGTTCAGGATAGGACCAGTATTCACATTGGATGTAATAGATTAGTCCCTTAACAATAAGTCCACCATATGTATCAATTACATAAATATATTTTTACATTTAAAAAAATAAACATTTTTATAAAATCTGCCGGGCATTATTAAAAATTATACTACGAGGAATTTAATACGTATTTAAGCCCTTATCAACAAATTTAGCTCAGGCTTCTAAAAACCATTTTTTCATAATTTTAAATAATTTTCAAAATAATGGGGGGAAGGATGTACATATTTTTTCAGTATACCGCAGAAAATAATTATACGATGAAAATAATAAACTTAGGACTATGAAGAATTATACGATGAAAATAGTAAGTAGTATACTTATGACTATGAAGATATACTACATATAAGTATGAGAAATATTTTTGAAGGACTTAATATTTTTATTTGTCTTATTACATAGCCCTTTGAAATAACACCCCACTCTATATATGAGTCACACAGTGGTGCATTGGATGGATGACATTACATACGGCCTTTGCCGGCTCGGCTCATCGGGGGACCTGGGTCCCATTGCCGACAGTTCATCTACCGGGACTACACTGGTATTTTGGTTGGCTGTAAGATATTGCATTTGTAGCAAGAAGTACGGCGTAGCGTTCAAGCTTGTGCGTCAAGTAGTTTTTGAGAAAAATGGATGTAGCAAACGGGCAGACAGACAGAATTCATCATTAGCATAGCATATTTCTCTTTATAATATTAAATTCATGTTACATACTATTTATACCGATTCTTATATTTTCAAACCTATCTGTCGTAATATACTAATTTTTGACAGCTTCTGTTATACATCGTAATCTTATCTTGATTACGGGGTTGAGGTACCGGATATAAATTATTTGATTTTATGAATTATTTACATAATATAAAATAAGTTTGCAGAAAACAAATTTTTAATAACGTTTGCAGAACTCAAATATTGCCTACTGTGCGTGAAACCATAACAAATTATATGAACGACTGTTCTATTTGTACACTTAAATAGATTCGTTTACATGGAAGATTTTGTAGACTATTTTTAGACTATGTTTTAGCAGTAACAATTAGAACCTAAAGGTGGGCTTCGGTATTGAAATTGAAAAGATTTGCATTACAAAGCATCTACGGGAGAGTATTAAAGAACATGAAATACTAGTATTGTTTATATTCGAAACGAATTAAGCTTTTCGTGGCTCTCAATGTTAGGTCCAGTTCATGAGATTCATTAAAAATTAGTGCACCATATGGCTAAAAATCTAGCCATAGGCATTGAGTAACTTTGCTGTAAATTTAAAAATAAAATTATTTAGTTTTTATATACGATCAAAATATATTTTTCACAATTTTGATGGAAGAACAACACAAGAAAAAAATTTCGTGTCATTTTTTGTAAGGTACTCTATGATCACAGCTAAAAAGAAATTTACTTTGGCAGCACTTGATGATCAAGTGTTATTTTACTGACTGACTTTACCTAAGACATTGAGGTTAGAAGCAGGCCAACAAGTTTATCTTTGAGTAGGAGTGAACTGCCTTCGGCATTCATATGAATTAGATACAAAAACAGCTTTATAAAAACGTATGTTTTATAAATTTTCGAATAATAAATACACCACCAATTTTAGTGAAACCCAAAAATACATTAATATTTCAGTGAAAAAATTTCTTCAAAAAATGTGGAATTGCAAACTAGTCGAGTAGACATCATAATGTTAAGCTTTTATTCAAATCAGTAATAGATGGCCTTTCGAATTTTCATTTTAATTGAATACAGGTCCACATTAACAAAGTATTTGTTTTAATAAAACTATGCATTTCTAGGGAATTTTATTATTGTACAATTTTATCGTTTATTACATAATTTGACAAGAAATTTCAACATTCCTTTATCCAACATTCCTTTAATGTAGATGCAATGGTATATTTTTAGTTTGAAGGTTTAGGTACAAAAGAAAAAATATGTGATAAATTTTGTCCCTGCCTTAATCGTCATTTCATCTGACACATCCGATTAGTAACTACTCCGTTTTAAACAATTCACCATTTGAAAAAACGAGCAAAACATTTTAAACTTTGTTAATAATTTTAAACATTCAACCAATTCATGTATATATATATATATATATATATGTATATATAGCATATATTTAAGTAATGATGCACATGAAAAAGATATTAATATACGACAATTTATGTAGGACTGCTACAAAAAAAAGAGCTAGGGATGTATCCTCTATTAGAGTTATTATGTGTATTTATATTAAACCTATTTTGTAAACATAATTTAAACGAATGCCAAATTATTTAGCTAAGCCACCAGAGGTGGAAGAGGTTATAGTTCAAATGGTAGTTTTAACAAAATTACCAAAAAGTCTAGCTATATCCCAAACGATTTTTTCAATACACCCAATTTTGAAAAATAAATAATTATTGGGACCAATACTGGAAAATAAATGAGAGTAGCAAGATCCGGGATGGCAACAGCGGCTAGTCAGCTGTATTACCGTCCGCCACAACCTGAACAGACAGCTGATTAATATAACGAACGAAACCGATACTGCAGTTTAAATTTTAAAAAAATAATACAATAAAGATAATATCAACATATAAAAGACAACATTTGAAATACAAATAGCACGTAGAGAAAAACATTTAAAGGCAGTTCGAAAATCAGTCTTAAGTAAAGATTCTTTCTTGAAAGTTAATTTCTAAGTATACTCTTCAGTGTGCCTGTTTTACTGGATATAATATCTATGTTTTTCTTAATTCAAACACAATTTTAACTTGGTAAAAATGTGTGCAAAATCAAGCTATTTACAGCCTTCAATACTTGCCATTTCTGTTTCCGCCTTCTTAATTTCGAGCTTCTAACGCTCCTCATTGGGTGATTACCTAGCCTTATTGCCCAGTCAAGATGCTAAGAAACATTGCTCAACAAATCAGGAGCAACGTTTTACGGTATGCATTTAAAAATATGAGTCTTATGAGTATAGTTTAACAAAAAATCCATGTCGTAGACCTGGAGCTACATAAAAATATTTTACATTCGTCTTTTCTATCATTATTTTTCTGTGAGCAAAGTTAAAATGTCGCAATCTAATATAAAATTAAAATTGAATTTATATTCAAGAGAAAATAAATTTTACATAAAGTTCCGAAATTAAAAAGGACTTGTACAAGACGTAAATGACTGTTAGTATAACGGCCATATCGGCTTTGAGTTGGTCGTAGTTTATATATTTTGCCTTCACCCGTTTGGGGAGAGAAATTCGAGTTACTGAATATTAAATCCATGTCGCTGGGCTGCAGGTAGCGTCGAGGAAAAATCTGATTTATTTAAAACAAATATGTTTTGGGAAAATGTGTGCAAATATTTTTTTTTTCGGAAAATCTGTGTAGTTTTGTGGTTTTGCGGAGACAAAAAGTGAAAAATTCATATATTCGATAGTGATAATTACCTATTCTATATAATAACTATTTACACAATCGGGATATTGAGAAATTGAAGAATATGTTTTTATTTGATATATTTTAGAAAGAGCTTTAAATTTATTTCTTCTAGTTAAAATCGGGTCATCTACACAAATGTATAATTTTGCACTTGAAAATGAAACTTATTTTATTTTTTATAAATGTGAATATGAATTTCCAAAGAAAAAAGAAATAAATATATTTCAATTACTTTGCAAATATTCAGTAGAGTTGATGAAAAGTAATACCCATATATCGGTAATGCGTAAAAATTAACCCATTTGCAAATTTGTGTTTAACCCCCTTGGGTTTAACCCCATTGCACTAAATCTAACATGAGATACTCTTAAAATACTCTCCTCAGTAAAGAGAATCGAAAGATACTTACATAGAAAAATTATTACTCGCTAAAGACAAGAAAAACAATAACAAACTCAAAATAAATTGATTTTCGGCTGTCCGCTTTACTTCTAAAAACTTATCGTGTGAAGGAGCTATTAAAATATAAGTGGCATCTTAAATGCAAGCCGGGCGTAACCGGGCTAAACATCGCTATTATCATTCATTGGGTTAAGGTTATATTATTCATGTGAACTTAACTTCCTTGCTCATATTCTACCAACAGTTAACGTAACAATGAAAAGAAATATTTAATTCTTATTTTGAGTTACTTGCAGATGGATATAAATTTATATGAAGTTAAACCTCATACTCGAATTTACTCACGTATCTGTTAACATTTAGTCTCACCTTTCTTTTTGATTTATGTGTATCATTAAGTATCTATTATTTAATAAAATTTCTTGTAGAAGTTTTTTGAGTCACAGACAAATAAAAAAAAGTAATTACCAGTTATAATATAATATTCTAAAACATATCCTTAGATTTCATTTTTGTCAATGTTTTAAGTTTAACGAGATTATTACAGAGCGCAGGACTTAAAAAGGATTTTGGACAAATATTAAAAAAAGTTTTACTATCTTTGATATCAATTTGTACATAAACACAAAGTTCTGCTGATTATGGCGTAATAAGTTTATAATTTGAATTTTGATTTATTATTTACAAATTTGGTAATTTATATAAATAATATAAACATTAAATAAGCTAAAAATTATGCAAGCAATGATGCAACGAGTGGAATTACTTCTATCTTTTATTTTAGGGTCTTCACTTGTTAAAACTTAGCGAAACTACACGTGTTATTCATGCCGTCACCAATTTAAAGGCAAATATATAACCATACATTAAACATAACTCTAAGGTAACTGAAATATATCATTCTCTTATTTAAACCCACATTTAATTATGATTTTGTGTGACATCCTCGAGTGAGACATAACCTAATTACATACAGCGCTCAAACGACGGATGTAAACCTCAGGGAGCTCTTCCGGCGTCAGCACATTCGACTGTCATGACATAGGTACACCCCGTAGAAGACGCGAGTTAGAACTTTAAGCTCCCATATTTAACGTAACGTGACGTAGATTTACGACTCTATACGTTACCGTTTACGCATGGCACATTATCGTTCTTAATGCAAATAGCACATTTGGTTCATATATGTTACTGGAAAGACAAGACAATCCTTGGTGTATAATAATTACTTCTCATTCATAACAAATATTACTTCGGTAGTGTTTATTACTTATGTCGCCGAAATGTGAAATTCCATGCTTAGTAATATGTTTCCTTCACGGATGATATGACTCCACGCGCGTCGATGATTTGCCGGGCGGCGACGGTGGCACTGTTTATGTTTAAGCTTTCGAACGAGTCTTTTTTAACGTATTGTTTCAGTACTCCTATCTTTATTATGAGATCAGTTACGATTTTTCAATTAATATAGATTGGCATTAGTTAAAATGTTCAAATATGGTTATTCATATATTTAACAATATTTGTCTTGTGGGCCGATGAATTCTCAAAAATAAAAAAACAATTGGATGTCTCATGTTTTAAAAGAAAATTTAAATTCAATCTCAAAAAGTGTGCATTTAAATATCGTCTAAACTTATAAAACTTCATGTTGTCTCTATTTGCGGTTTCCACCCTCCGCCCTCTTAACGCAAAATGTATTATAATTTGGTTTATCGAGTCGAATTGCCTGCATCTCCGTGCTCTCGTCCACTCGCCGCAAACATCCTAAACATACAAGCGGACTATTACGTGCCGCTCTTTGTAATACGATTTTGTGCTGTCGACCTGGATGTGGGTCCATTTTATAAGTTTACAATTTTTAGTCTTCCTAGAGTCGAGATTCTGCTTCGAATGTTAAGGTGATTCGATTTATATGAAATTCTTTTATAGGCTGATCGAATGGATGTTTCCTGTTGAATTTTATGTAAAATTTATAATAACGAAATACAGCAAATAACACAAATATAATAGAATTATTTTCATGGACACACATGCTGAAATAACTTCCAAATGTATGATACCTTTGCCTCTTTTCCTTCAAAATGAAATGGGCATTTCGAACTTACGGGTGAATGAAATTTATTTATGTAGATAAGAAATTAAAAACGAAATTATTTACCTATTTTTACAAATTGCACGTAATACCAAAGATATAAAAAATAAAAAATATTTTATTTTTTATATTTTTTAAAGTATAAAAAATAAAATATTGGAACTCATATTTATTTTCTTTTACTATTTATCTAAATATTCAGTTTCCTCTGAGTTTGTTGCATTGCGTTCCTTCCACTTAAAGTTTTATCTTTTCTTAAAATAATTTTTGAATTATTCAGTCTTTAAATTTTAAAATTTCGTAAACTGGCGTCTTAACAAGTTTCCATATAAATATTTAGATTAATTGAATTAAATGTAATATTTATAATTTCAGATAATATAAAACCCAAGTTTTATATAAAAAACATTTACTATAATACTCACAAAAAACTCATATAATCATCATAATCAAATAATTTTCGTAATTATAAAGAATAAGTACAAATTTAACAAAAAAAAATTGTACATCAAAACATTTAATTTAAATTACGGCTTAACAGGCTACTGAAAACCTTCTTACGATATCCGAAATCTAGAAAATAATGCAACTTATCATCGATCCAACAACACTTACGAAGTCCTAATATACCGAACGTTTTCTCACCCTCCGTTCTCACAAATTCATTCAAAAACTAGATAACGAGAACCACTTTGAAGATTTATAACAAATTCCCAGTAGCATCTTAATTAGAAGCTCAGCCGTACTCCGATACCGCTTCTCATCGCTTCACGCAGTTTCATGCCGCTTCACGCCACTTCACGCCGTTTCATGCCGCTACACACTGCTTCGCGCTTTTTACCGCCCTGTGTCGCTAGTTACTTCCTCCTCGTCCTCCCAATTAATTTAGTGTCACAGAAAACGATAACAGGGGAAATATATTACAAACCGCTTTTTCTTACAGTGACAGGGAAGAGTGTATTACATCACTAATTGGTTTTACACGTATGAAATGTGATGGTGGTAAGTTGGACATTGATTGGAATCGGTAGGAAAGATGAGTTTTATTTTTAGGTCAATGTCCTTATTGATATGTTTGGTATTGAACTTATATTTATCTATTGAATTGTATTTATAATAATATATTTTTAATGGTTATACGAAGCCTATGACATTTTGTAAAACAATTATACGTAGATTGTCAGGGAATGAAGAAAAGATACGAGTTCATCTTCGTAACCGCAGGTTTGGTCCCTGTATTAAAAAGAAAACAAAAGTTGCCATTTATTTATATATAATAATATGTTGGATCAAAGCATTACTTATTGATCAAAAGGAGAACACCTAAAACTGACAAAATCTCAGGCTACGACAATTTTATTTTCTAGTATTTAATATTATTGATATTGTTTTCGGCTACTGCCAAACACAATATCAATAATATTAAATACAAGAAAAATAGGTGTAAATATTGCATTAAATTATCACAAAAACGAATGACGGTTCGTAAAACAATTATACGTAGCTTGTTAGGAAATGAAGAGAATATATGAGTTTAACGTTGTAATCGTAAAACCTGTACTAAAAAAAGCAAACAAATCTATTTATTTACTAATATGTTTATTAGAATATCGCTTATTGATCTAAAGTATAATACCTAAAACTGACAAAATCTCACACTACGAGAATTTTATTTTCCAATATTTAAAATTATTTATATCGTTTTCAAGATATATTTCCCAGGTATAAATATTACGTGAAATTGTCACAAGTTACTAGATTTGGAATAATCGTAATAATTTTTCGATGTGTCTTAGGTAAAATTGTATTTTTTGCGGTTTGATTGGAACTATATTTCCAATTTACGATAAATGTGTCTGTCATCAGGTGTTCAGAAATTGGTCTTTTCCTTGACTATGTCTAAAATTTCTTCCTTTACTTGACTATTTCTGTAGGCGTAAATACATAAACATTACCAATAAAAAAAACCCTATTTCGTGTCTGGCTCGCGCATTTGTGACTCCGAACATAGAATAAAATTAAATTTTTCACTTTTACTGAATTACATAATTTAATATATGTCATCACCAACATGAACTTCCTAAGAAAATAATTATTTAAATATATATATATATAAGTAGAGCAGAGGATATACCCATTACCGTGAATATCTCAAAAAGTTTGACATATAGAATAGCTGTTATAATTTACCAACAAATTTCACGTAGCTCATTTAAACAGTCCATCGATTCCTAATATTATAAAACATATTATTTGCATATTTTTTAATTCATCTCTATATATATATACATACTACATACAAATATAAAAAAAATGTTTCAAGCGAAAAATTACACATATAGAATGGGGTATCATTCTATATGTGTAATTTTACAATTTTTTTTTCGAGAAAATTATTTTAAACAACCCTCGCTCTCCACCACCGTTCCGTCTTAAAATTTAAATATAAATATTTTTGAATATAAACTTTTAAGCTGTGTGCGGGTTAATACGTTAATATAATAATGCTTACATTAAGGGCTTTTATTGATATACTAGAAGTGTTATTATATATTACTTTGTATCTTAAAAACACTATCAATATTCGCCACTATTAAAATAGAGCTGTAGATTCCAAAATAATATTAAAATTAATATACGCCCATGTAACCTATTGAACCATTCATATTATACTTTGTAGATTTTCTGACAGCTATATATTAAATATACGTTTATATTTTAAATACCCATAATCTATTTTATCTATATGGATTGTAAAATCCTAACTCATCTCACAATAAAGATAAGAAGACTCAAACGATACGTCAAGAAAGAAGCATTTCGAAAGATCAGACACAAACAGCGCAGCGTTCGCCGCACGGCAAATCCTCGACGCGTGTGGAGACATATTACCCGCCACGTAAACATATTACCAAAAGCGGAATTTCACATTTCCAACGACATTACTAATAAAGAGGACCGAAAATAATATTTGTTATAAATGAGAAGTAATTATTATACACCAAGGATTGTCTCGTCTTCCAGTCTCATATATGAACCAAACGTGCTTCTTGCATTAAGGATGATAATGTGGCCTACGTAAACGGTGACGTATGTAGCCGTAAATCTACGCCGCGTTACGTTAAATTCGGGAGCTTAACTCGCGCCTTCTGCAGGGCATATCCTATGTCTTGTGACAATCGAATGTGCTGACGCGGTAGAGCTCCCTGAGGGTTACTTCCGTCGTGTGGGCGCAGTGTGTAATTGGAATATGTCTCAGTTGAGGATGTCACAAAAAACCTTAATTAAATGTGAGTTTAAGTAAGGCAGTAATGTATTTTAATTATTTTAGGGCTACGTTTTACACATAACATCGTACTTTTCATTGAACTGGTTAAAATATATGCAAAACGAAGAAATAAATTTGGTTTCAACCTAAAAGACACCCAAAAAAGGCAATTAGTAATTTAAATTTGAAAAATATGGTGTAATCCTCAAAACTATCATTCGGCGAACATTTAATATTGGCAGTAAAATCAATAACATATTATTATTTTATATTGAAACTAGATTTCGTTTAGAACTACGTATGCATGAGAAGGAGGAAAAAATGGTGGTGACATTAAAAAAAAGATAATTCGAAATGTACGGATGTGGTGAAACATCAAAAAAAGAAGTCCCCTTATGACCTTATATTTAATTTCTTATGTTGACTCATTCATCCCTTCTTGAATAATTATTAATTTTCAAAAATACATTCTTCATTTTGAGACAAATGTCTTTATTTGAGTAACATACACTACATAAATATAAAATTTAAGAAGATTGGTTGGTTTGTTCAGCTACGAAAGCAGAACAAACAAATATAACTTTTGGATTTACTTCAGTTAGGCACATACAATTTTTGAAATTTCAAAACTAAATAATAGAAAATATATCAAAATAATTATGAAAAGTAAGTAACTATTATTCCACATTAATATGGCCTCTTGATTATTTGAAACTTGTCACCAAAGTTAATAATTTCAATATTTATCAACAAAATTGTTGAGAATATACACAAAGGTGTATTCCTGTAACTACATAAATGATTACTCCATAATAGACATCACGTTTCCGACTTCAAATACTGGAATCCTAGAGCACAAATTAATAGACTTGAGGATGAAAACAAAAATAAACTAAGTTTATAATTCTAAATTTAATTATTTTGCTGATAATATATCCATGGTATAGAAATGGTAAAATAAAATATTTGGAGCAGCAATTGAAATAAAATGAAAATAATGTAAATACCTCAGTACTATTACACAAAGTACAATGTAAAATATCTTTGATACTTTAAGAATGACTACAACGAATTACATTAATGTTAGCTGTGATGACATTGATTCTATTTTCTTAAAGTCTCAATACAGCTCCTGTGTAATATAATATCTTGATTATGTTGCAGAAAAACTGTTTTAAGATATTAATTGACAAGAATAAAAAGTATGACCTATCAAAAGAGTGACCCAATAAATATTTTCACTTGTACATATGTAAATATAGGGTAAAGGCTAGCAAATCGTGGATAAATTTTATCACGACGTAGAAACTTTATATGAATTTAAACAAATCTGAAAATACACATGATCTGTATGTAATTTTCTCAGTGTTTTTTCTTAAATTATTAACAGAATATACCAAATTAAATGAAACTACATGATGTAGTATTATTTCTCCTTTCTTTAATTTCTTTACCACGACCTAGGTTTCGTTGTATTATAACATTTTCAGGTGGGCTATTAGCCAGCATCTTTGCTAATAACCCACCTGAAGATATTGTAATACAACGAAACCCAGGTCCTAGTAAAGAACTTAAAGAAAGTGGAAATAATACTACGTCATGTAATTTCATTTAATTGTGAATAATGAATTTCTACAAAATTAACGCCAAATATATTGAATAGAATATAAGTAAGTACTCTTTAAAGCTATTTTACTTCAAGGAGCAACATAATCCCTATACGCCGAGCTATACTCTTGGTTCGATAGTTTTTACTTAATTTTCAAAAATAACAGTGATAACTAAAATAAACTTATTCGTATATTAGAGTGAAAATAAGGTAAAAAGACAATAGGGTGAAAAGTATTATCAAAGAATTACGCCGTACATTTTGGGCATAGATGACAATTTTTCAGCCACCGTTGAAATATTTGCTAAATTTAGATCTGAATGGTCATAAAAATGAAAATAATTAGTAAAGAACTTTTCTTACTTTTTAATTTAATAATCTTACTTGTCTCATCTCTTTTCTAAAGCTATCGAAACCCATTTGAAAAATATATTTTCAAGATTTTTGAGACTAACGCTCACGGCAATTTAAATCTCGTCGTTTGATGAAGGTTTCTTATATCAAGGAATAAGGAAAGCTTGATAATGATAGGTTAACAAGGGGCACTAATTTTCAAAAGTGCTCGAAGTTTTTCTTCATTTTTATCTAGAGTTAAAAATTATCCTTTGGTCGGTATCCCAACATGATGATTCACTTTGAACCTTTTAAAATTGATGACACATTATTTTCTTGTAAAGTCACTTTCGCCTTCTGCAGCCTTGGTTATTCTAGCGTTTTCCAATTTTTATGACTTTTTCGACTAAAAAGTATATTGGTGAAACTAAATTTCATCTATAGTTTCAAATCTTGCCAAAACATTCCTATATATCGGTTTCAAAAATCCTCTAACAATTCCGAGACCATTGCATTTCTGTTCGACTGAAAGAAGTCTCGTTACCAACCTCGCAGAGACTTACTAAAATTTTAGTTTATTGTAAATAATATTTTAGGTTCGGTTATATGAGATATCGATGATTTCAACTATGTCTAATATTGAATTTTCGTTCTTCCGTATTGCTAATTCTTCCTCAATACTTTAACAGTTGAGGAAGTAATTTAACCATTTAAGGTTTTTAATTACTTGATCATAAGCAGATATTAATTTAGGGAGCAGATGTTAATTTTCAATCATAAATACACTTGGATGTCTGATTTTTACTTTGATATACTATGAATTAGATTTTTCTAATAGTGTCCATGTTTTTCTTCAAAACTTTTAAAAAAGGTGGTATCACGGTACAATGACCAATTTTCTCCACAATTAAAGAATGTATTCATAAAAGTAATGATGAAATAAAATTTCATGAATCTTTAACTAAAGGATATGTGAATATATTAAATGTATTCAAACTTATGCAAAATAATTGCTTCCAAAATGAGATTTCAAATTCTAATTCCAATTCCGTGGTGTAGCGGTGTCAATTTTATCAAACGTATGCCACGTTTGATAAAATTGACACTGCATCATAAAATAACCGGAATGAACGTACTGTTAAAAGTATGCAATATTATAAAAAGACCTTTAATTCTATTTTCACTTTCAATATTTAATCGCATCTATATCGTCTACAACAATTGTCAAATTCAAAAGAAAACATAAAGTAGTTCTGAAGTATATAAAATAAAAATATGTTCTTCAATCTCCGAGTGTTCTACTATCTAATCAGTTCAAATGTCACTGAAAAACGAATTAATTTTTCACTTTGTTTCCCTTCAAATATACATTTGAAAAAAAAAAGTGAAAAATTAATTCGTTTTTTAGACTTGTATAATTAATATAATATAATTAATATAATATAATATTAATATTTCTTGATAAATTAATAGTTTTGTCGCTACCCATAGTTTGGCACCATTCATTTAATATTTAATAACCCAAATTTCATTTCCAAACTTGGTGAAGGTAAACTATACAAAGTACAGCGTGTCCAGTGGCAGATTTCAAAGTTTAAAGAAACATAGTTTCTGAACGCAACACATAAGAGGGGCGGCCGGGGGGCGTCGTTAGAAGCGCAAGAGATGCGGATGTTTTAGTAGCCATGGAACAGTGGAGTGGAGATCACCGCGCTTTTGCCGTCGAGGCGTACATTTCGAGCGGATTTTCTCTGTCTGTAGCACGCCGTCGATTTATTAATCGTTACAGTATTCATCGATTACGTGATGGACCATCGATCAACCTCATTCAGTCATGGATAGCAAGGTTCAGAGCTACAGGATCAACATTAAATAGGCCCAGGCCAAGACCTACACCATTGGTAGCCACGGATGAAAATGTCGAGCGTGTTATGGTTTCTGTCGTTGAAAATCCCCGTTTATCACTGCGTACACGTTCATCGATATTGGGAATTCCGAAATCAACTTTACAGGTAATAATGCGAAAAAAGCTCAAGTTCCATCCATATAAAATTCAAATTGTTCAAGATTTACACGATTCTGATTTTGAATTAAGAAAAACTCAAGAGGAGGTGATATTGTTGAGATTTCGTACTGCTACCCGCATGGGCAACATATTCTTTAGTGACGAAGCTCACTTTCACATTGAATAAGCAGAACTTTTGTTACTGGGATGTCCACAATCTAAAACAAGTGCATCAAGAGCCTTTACATAAGCCTAAAGTAACAGTCTGGTGTGCCATATCTGCATCTGCAATCATAGAGCCTTATTTCTTTGAAAATCAACGTGGCCAAACTGTAACTGTAAATTCGGAGAGATATGCCCAGTTGTTAAATTACTTTTTCAGAGTAGAACTACAGAATAGTCCATCCTTCAACCAAAACACATGGTTCCAGCAGGACGGGGCCACAGCTCACACTGCTAATGTGTCAATGAATGCAGTGCGGCAGTTATTTCCAGAAAAAAACATATCCCGAAACGGTATCGTACCGTGGCCACCTAGGTCACCGATTTAGGCCCATGTGACTTTTTCTTATGGAGATACTTAAAATCCGTTATTTACAAAACAAATCCGAGCACTGTGACACAACTTAAAGAAAATATTCGAGCCGAAGTCAGTAGGATACCCCAGTCGCTCTGCAAACGCGTTTTTGAAAACATGCGTGCTAGACACGAAGAGTGTGTCAGACTCGATGGCCCCCATTTGGACAACGTGGTTTTTAAAAAATGAAATCCACATTTGTTGTTATAAAGTTAAAATAAATCTACTTTGTATTAGAGGTGTAGTTTTTTTTTACAATTTTTCAAACATTGAAATCTGCCACTGGACACCCTTATAAACAACCCAAAGTCGACGTGGTCGTTATGCTAGTAGTCCTTTACGTATATTGGAAGTCCTTTTTAATTTGGAGGCTTCATGTGAAATTATATCCCATTGAATATAAATGAAATTTTAATTTTCGACATTTTAATGTTGTTCACAGAAGAAAAACATGAGAAAGAATGGATATACGTGGCTATGTGGAGTTTGAAACAACATACTTTGGTCAAAACATCTAAGCGAGACTCATATTTGTGGGCACAGTACGACAATTAATTAACTTTGGTAGATGATTACTTAAATTTTAGGAAATTTTGTTATAAAATTACAACTTGAGTTTCAAATACTTCTATTTGTGACGGCTTTGCCATAATTTGACGTCCATTTAAATTTGTTCATAATTTCGATTCTATCAAATGAAGTTACACTGTCCTTTCCAAACAATGTGATGAGCTTAACAGAAATTTCAATTACTTCAACATATTATTAAAATGTTAATTTTGCCTAACATGAGTTATGTTGCAGGCGCTGCCAAAGCTCAAATATTTATTTCTTCGATACAAAATTTAATTACAATTTATATTTCAAAATTTAAAAAGTATAAGTGATTATGTATAAATTATGGCTATGCGTGAACTCTATGACGGCTCGTAACAGACTGCCCTCCTTTCTAATCGACTTATGCTCATCGGCTTCGCTTGTGCACCGATTAGCATTCCTGCAGATGAACATTTATCTTGACTTGTGCCAGCTTTCTCGAGAATAGTCTCGTATCTTGGGATCTGTAGAACGTCCGGTTCTGTGTAAGCGTCTGGTGTTATATAAGTGGCTTGGGTGCCTACTTAACTCATGAAATTCATTTTATTTTATAAATGTGTATAAAGTAACCCTCAATAATTAATTTAAATATTAAATACACACTTTAATATGAACATAACAACTATAACAGATCACATATGTATTTAATTTTTTTAAATTGATAGTATAACAATTCATACTATCATAAAAATGTAATACAAGTGTGTTAAAATAAAATATATTTTGGAAACAGATATACTTAGGCTTCAGATTAAAATCTAAGTACCTTTTTTTATCAAAACTGTTCTTATGACTTTGAAATTCATTAATTAGTACTATTCGGGGGAGCGAGTGGAGGAACGTAGAGCACATGTTCCATCATTTTAAAAGTTCCCTTTCTCCCACAAAGATTCATAGTCTTTGAGAAAATTAATATGGAAAATTTCCATACTATTCTCTCTCATTGAAAGTGAAAATAATAGAGTGAAAATGGTTGACAAGTATACCCTTTTCATTCTCCAACTGCGGAAATTGTTTTTGTTAATAAATAACAATTAGGTTGGGTGAGGTTAGGTTAGATTAGGTAATGTTGGGTTAATATGTTCAACTGTTCTGATAACATTATGGTGGTTTAGGTTAGGTTAGATAGGGTTATTTTGGCTAAGTTACTTTAGATAGGGTTAGCGTATGTTAAGTTGGATCATGATAGGGTAGGTTGGGTTATGAAAGGTTAGATTAAGTTACGTTGTGTTCGAGTAGTTAGGATTAAGTTAGGTTATATTGAATTAAGTTCGGGTATGTTGCTTTCGATTAAGTGATAAATTGTTAGATTTCGCCATGTTGAATTAAATGAAGTTAGGTTTATTAAGGTTATGTTGGTTTGAAATGGGTTGAATTAGATTCAATAGGATTAGGTTAGACCATATATAGACTATCATAATTTTCATTGAGTAAAATATGAAAATAAAAAAAAATTTACTGTAAATTACATATCTCCGCAGGGATGGGTGATTATACGAAAGAGAACAACTCAGTCCTTTCTCTTTCTTTTTCTTAGCGTGAATTCGGGTAGCACGTTTCTAAATGTTACTGTTATTTACTAAACCAATTTTCAGATGAAAACAATATTATCGGAGGAAAACTCTGCAGTGAAATTAAAAAAATATACGTGAGAAAATTGCGGGCAATAATTAATTCTAAAATATATAGTTATTTTTTCTCTTGCGAAGTACATTCATAATTTTGGTCACAGTCAGATATTTTGTTCCAATTTCGAATGAAATATTGTGCTGTATACTAAACAGTATACTAAACTAGAGCAAAACATTTTTCTCAGGAATATCAAAAAACTTTAGAATTTTTAGCTACCTCCAACTCCAACTTCCAATACTTAACAGAGTAAAACATGCTTAAATAATTTTTGTTCTGAAATATTCAAAATTTTCATAAAACTTAATCATCTGATAAATGATATAAGATAATATTCAAAAGTTTTAGTCCAATTAACTTGAAAGAAAACTCATATGCAATTTTAGTGAAATTATATCGCAGCACTTTGTATCTGCATATCTGTAAATTACCTAAAGCTTACTAATATTACGTACATTTTATATTTACGGTGACCTCTTTCCCTTTGGGGTATAAATTCTTGTTCAATTTGACCATAATATGTTCAGCGTTAAATTTAAGCCTGTTCAGCGTTTAATTTAAACCTTTTCCTAGTTAGAGAAGAAAGATGAGTCACATCAACTCATTAAAAATCTAAATTTATAATACATTATTCTCAAAATGTTATCGATAATGTTAATCTTATTTCACTTTTATTAGTGTAACTTTCTCATATATGCTAATTAACCTATATATGGTACGATGAAAGGTAGATGTACACCTACCATTTTATTTCCTTTTGGATTTTTAAAAAAAAGTTAGGTGGCCTTTTTAAATCATATTTTGTTAAATTGAACTGAATATTAGGAGACAACCAATTTTTAACTACAAGTTTTTTCCGCGGATTTTTTATTATTTGTTTAGTTTTTAATCCCTTAAAACTAATATAAATTATATAAAAAATAACTTGGATCATAGATTATAATTATGTTAATTTTCATTGATTTCCATGAAAGTATTTAAGCTTGATTTGACAACAAACATATAAAATATATGTTCGATTCATTAGAAATTTGTAGCTTGTCGCAGAGTTATTCAGCGCAGACAAGACAAAAATACTTTCCTATATATAAATATATATATATATATATATATATATATATATATATAAAAATAATACTGCCTGAATTTCGATAAATGACTCCCCGTTGAAGGTAGTCAAAATAAACTTTATATATTTATCTACTTTTAATGTATCTGAATGATACATATGGCGGACTTATTTCTACAGTCTCTTATAGCAACCATAACACCAGTCCAAACCCGTTCAACGAACGACCGGGAATCGAATCTGAGTCCCCGCGGTGCACCACGTCGTTAAAAACCATATGCCTTATGATCAACCCAACACGACACGGCGACGACCTTTAGTTCCGTTGAATAACTATTATGGTTATACTTGTAACAAAAACCAAAAAAGAATATTTTGGGTATTTGATAACGTAAAATATTATATACAAAACCCAACGCTGACCGATAATCTAAATATAAAATGGATTCAGATGAAAAATATGTATCTATGTTGATACATATTTTTGATCTGATTGCAAGACGCGACTTGGTTCAGCTTCGTGTATTGTCGGCACTTTCCAACTTAATTCGTAACAACATTGTTTCTCATTTACTAACACTTACAACTTTACTTGTTTATATCCTTGTATTAACACTAAGCTGTTTTAAAACGTTAAGAGTGTTTGTTTACAATAGATTTTTAAGATATATTTCCGTGATAAGTTATTTCTTAAAAATAAAGTAATAAAAGTAAATTAATATTTTATTATTAAAAATTAACTGAGTATTTGTTTTCTTTCATTTTGACTTCCTTTAGATAAAAATATTTCAATAAAAAAAGTTTAGATATTTCATATCTACCAGACGTCCCGTGACGACACACAAGTTTTTATTTCTTGTGTTTAGTTAATTAATGTTAAATTATAAAATACCTAATATGTAAAGCACTGAAATAAATTAAACTTATTCACGTAAACTCTCTCAAAAAAGCGCCAACTATTAATGCAGACTTTGTCAGAAAAAAAGTGCTATCTATCAGTACATAAAAAGTGCTATCTATTACGATAAATATTACATATCAGTTTCAAACCAACATTTGGATAAAAAATAGCCTTTTTCTACTCAAATAAATTGATAATTTTCTTTACCGACGCTCAGAGTAAACAAGTCTTCAGTCAATATAAAAATATGACTCTACGAATGCAATGAAAGTAAGGATAATGCGCTATGCTTAAAATATAGGAGAGAGAAAGAAAGTATGATCATTTGATAAATCTATATGCTTTATAAGTAGTGGTGAGTTATTCCCACCACTTTAACATAGAGTTTAACTGAACTATTCCCAATATTTATCACAAGACAACTCTTTCATCAAAGCAAAGTTTAATAAACCAAACAGTATTTCTCAAAGATAGCTTTTTACACGAGAAACAAAGATGACGCAAATGCGAATGCATGATGACGTGTCGATTCGAGCTTTAAGCTACAATGCACTTTCTGTATCATCTGATTTGAATCAAGGCCTATAGTAACTGAAATAAAAAAAGCTTTTTAACTTGATTAGCTTTGAAGATTAATAATATAAAATATAATTAAATAAAATTAATAATTAATTAAAATGCATGTATTGCGAAAATGCGTGATCATTTTGAACACTCGCGTTTAGACAAAATGTTGCGTTTAGACAAATGTACACGTATACTTTCTTACATTAAATAATTTTTTTAACTCATCATTTTATTTACGTCTTTTTTAACTTGTATATGTTAATATCTGAATCTGCATCAGTATTACATATCACTCTTAAAAAACGAAATATGAGAGGATGAGTAAGTTTATTAGTATACTATTGCTTTAAATACAAATAAGTACGTAAACTTTGATTGTTGCACACTACTATTCTTGCTGGATGCAGTCGTACATAAAATATGAGACATATTTGAAAAATTGACCGCTCATTGTTTTAATTGAATAAATTTGGTTTCTTTATTGTTTAGCTTGTTGTTTAATAAACACCTCCCTATACCACACGTTTTACCCCAAAGCTTGACGTCGATTACCACTTTATAAATTACAGCAAATTCTCGACTTTCTGCATGCAATTAAAATTTCATTACGAGATAGTGCAAGTGGACATCCAACGTCTCGCTGGGGTAGAACTGCCCTGGCACACGCGAACGAGTAATAAATTTCTGGGGTCCGCCCGAAAAATAACGCAACGCATTAGAGTGAAATTAAATCTATTTTGAATTATGTAATGACATGCATGGGCTGGGGGTGGGAAAAGCTACACCTAACGGGTAATTTTTGGTTTCGTTTGGCGTGAAGCGCCCTAGGGAAATTTTGTGAAGGCGCAACGTATTTGATATCCCGAAAAGTAATCTTCAATTGACCATTAATGGAAACTAGATTGATTACTTTTTCTAACCACCGACCAAAAAAAACTTCTAACATATTGATCGAACTCACCCCACATCCCACGAAGATTTCGCGCACACTTGGGCACTTGAGAAAGATTAATGGTACATAGTGTTCCTATTGTACCTGTTTTTAGATACACTGATATTATATTTCACTAAACAAATAAATTTCCTAACATACCTTTCATAGGTGTGGGAATCATGTAAATTTCCCAAAAAATTATGAAATTTAGAATCATTGCTTTATTTCTTTAGTCTTTTCATCAATTGCTAATATCTTTTTCCGGAATGGACTGCAGAATTGTCACACCGGAGGACAGACTGTTACACGGATGCTTCTTGGATTTCCGCTGAGATAAAAGGTAAACCAATATTGACAACTAATATTATATTCTAAAATACTAGTAACGGAAAAACTCGGTCTTCCAAAGAAAAGTGGCTCCATACCTTTGAACGTGACAAGTACGGTTTTGAGATCTGCTGATACTAAGATAAAATTTTCTGATGTTTCGTGTAGGGTTTTATGGTTACAATTCATAGAAAATGGTACTGAAATTTTCAATATCTTATTACATGTAATTCATTTTTTAATGTCTGACATCACCATGCATGATTAATTTTAAGTCAATGCCATCACATTTTATTTTCAATTTGTTTTATTATGATGTATGCAAATACGCATAAAGTCATTAAACTATCATCAAATAATGCATTGCGACTTCCTCGTTAATGATATGATAGCAAAAAATACATAATTTCGGGAAGCTATTATGTTTTTCTGAAAATGGTATTTAAGTAAAAATACTTGAATAATATTTTCAGAGTCAAGGTCACGCTTTTATATCTAAAAGATTATCTTCTTTCAGTTAACAAAAAAGTAATTCCATTCTGGGGTAAGAAGAAATTTGTGTACATATTATGGAAATTAAATTCAGTTGAGATTGTATTAATTATTTGATAATATTATGAAGATTCATAAAAGATAGTATGCATCTCCATTCCAAATTCCTATATTATGGAGATGCATATTATCCTTTATGCATCTCCATAATATTAGTTATTTTTATGCAATATTTCAGGAAGGCGGATTGAGTAGTTAAAGCGCGGCGGAGAAACGAGCAGACTGACTGTTATCTTTACAAAACTAGGTATATCTTAACAGTTAGGATAATTTTTGAAGTAGATCATTAAGACAAAAACCAGTTAAGTGTGGGTCTCGCTCGCTCGACGAGGGCTCCATAACTCGTTTGAAATTAAATTACTTTTTTATAATAAGTCATCGCCAATGTAAACTTTCTAGTGCAATCGATTTTTAATAATATCTAAATAATAACATCGGAACAGTTTTCCCGCAAGTTTTACATAGACCTCTAATAATTGGGGGAGGTGGCATACTTTTTTTCCCCATATTTTTCAGAATATCTCTGAGCACATATCACCTTCAGTTATGAATTTTTTAGGGTCACTGTGTACAAATATTTAAAAAACATTGTTTTTAGCACTTAATTTACCACCAATTAAAATGTCCTTAACATTTTTGAGTGTTACCTACTGACTGTGCAGTTTTATATGCTTTACCCATAAATTTCAAGATTCTATATATTCTAAGAAAAACTGTTGTAACAAGCAAACAGAAGGAGACGTGAGTGAACGAATAAGAATGGAACCCTTTTTCCTTAGAGGTACAAATCTCTACCAATTAAACAATTCATTTTGTATTTATTAGCTCATAGTCTCATATATAGATTAGAAATATGAGTTTTTAGGTCTTAAATCGAATGTACTCTTATATATATGAACTGATAAGTACAAAAATAATCGTTTAATTGTTAGAGCTTTGTACTTATTTTTACTTTCTTATTTCCACTTAGTATTATATTATAGTACTTATTTGTACTTATTTATACCTCGTGTTTATTTTATCTAACAAGTGAACTAGAATATATGTTCGTAATGTAGATGAGACATAATTGTTTCTTCAGACTTTCTTTGACCTTAATAGCAGTAAATTTATCTAATATTTTGTATACGAGGACAAAAACAAAAATTAAAACTTTTCATATGAGGCCGATCGGTAAAATTTTCATTGAAATTATTAATGCTCTTACACTGAAAAACCAGGTGTAAGATTTTAATTGAATTTTCCCACGTAACATTCCACCGGCAACAAATTAAAGCCATGGCTTTTCCACAAGTCCAATTACCGGGCACCGCTCATATATTCTGTGTGTCTGGAAACGTTACGACGGTAATAGACTTTATACTCCTATATTATTCAAAACGTGTGCTTTTTCCTATGAGAACTTAACGGTAGGCACTCGGGCTATAAATTGGATTCTTTTATACGTTTTATAATCGAAATACAAGTGGATAGTTTAATTGAAACCGAAGCAGATATTTACTTCAGTTTATATACAAACTGTGAAATGTGTGACATATAAACTAAAAAAGAAGGTCCTAGATTCATGCCTCTTACCATGCTTCTCCTATGCAAGCTAAACCTGGGTCTATAATACCCATACAAAAAAAAATTCAAACATGCGAAAGGGCCTTGGATAGAAATATTCTCAATCTGAAGCTTAGGGACAAAAAACGACATAACAAAATAAGAGAAAGGACAAAAATTATCGATGCTTTAACCCACTGCAAAAAATTTAAATGAAAATGGGCCAGTCACGTTGCACGTCAAGACAAAGAGAGATGGACTAGGAGAATTACTATATGGGCTGCTCTCTCGGTAAAAGAAAAAGAAGTCACCCTCTGAAAAGATGGGGGGACAAACTCATAAACTTTACACATTACGACTGTACAGGAATAGCCCAAGACAGGAAAGGATGAAGAGAGATGGAGGAGGCCTACACTCGTCGAGAGGTTCTTAATATATAACTATCTTGAAGCATATTGTACAACATAAAATAGTATTAAGTATTAAGTAAATAAAAGTAAATAATATATAAACTGTACAATCACTATATACGTAAAATGCGATTCGCGTTAGAAAACAGGATATTTTTTTTAATCCCAAAAATAAATTTTTAAGATACACGATGCTTACTAAGGAAACGATCTTTTGACAAACTAGAAACAACTAGGTTGGTTTAAACTTAAAAGTCCGAACAAAAATCATAGAAGTAACTAAACGAATACTGAGGTAGACTGACTGAGCTTGTTGAGGACAAAAATAGGCTGGTTACATTTAGAAAGCTGATGGCGAAAAATGGTCTAAGACAATTTGACTCACGGGTGACAAACTAAGCCTAAGTAGACAATGAAAAAGATGGAGTGACCACAAAGACGGTGTAGCTGGGAAATTGTGGGGCAGTACAGCAAAAGATACAGAAAAGTAGTCTCTATTGGAATAGGCTTTTATCGCGGTCCTTGCATGATCTGCGACTAATACTAATTGACGAATAGTAATTCAAAGTATGTGTCAGGAAACTAAATAGTGCTGTTATTTAATTTTCTGACACACACATTACATTTCATCTTCAATTAAACTTTATAGTTATACAGTATGAAAACACTATTGCCCTTAAATCAGATAATTCGTCCAATTCATTTTTCATATTTTCCATAGTTCTATAAAGGTGAGTTCGATTCAAAACTAAATAAATAATGATGTTAAGTACTATATATATATATATAATGAAACTGAGCTTGGACTTATATATACAAATATTTTTAAATGTTGAAATATTATAAAAAGGTTATTATTATGAGTTTTAATTAGAATAGATTTAAAAAATTAAAAATTTCATTTATTCTTTTATTACGCAATATCTAATAAACGAATTTTAATAGAATTATTGTTCATAAACCCATCATTCAGAAAATTAGGTTTATTTATATATAATTCTACTCTTATGTTAATAGAAATCTAGTGAAAATGTTCAGTACATTCTTTAATATTTTATTCATTTTCTAATTTAATACATCATTAAAAATGTTGTTTGTGTGTTTAGAAGACTTTTAAAATACACCTAAATATAGATGTCCAACTAAGCAGGCGATGTAATATTCGTAGCTAGTTACAAGACGCAGGATGACAAGTGAAATGTATGTATCTAATATTTGACACCTTTGCATTATTTTCCAAAAAATATACGGTTGAAAGAACCAATGTATATTAGCAGTGTTGCAAATATCAAATATGCAGAGGATTAAGTTATATTTATAACTACGTCTAATATCGAAAGAAAAAAGCGGGGCAATTCAACATTTATTGATTTGGGATAAAATGACACTATGTATACTATCTACTATATATATATATATATATATATATATATATATATATATATATATATATATATATATATATATATATACACAAGCTAATGTAATTATTGCAATGCTTGTTACATAATCATACCGTCATGGCTGAAACATGAATTTACACATATGACACTTGTTCCAAAAAGTGGTTTAAATTTGATGTTCTCATTTTAATTTTTAAATAATTTTCTTTGATCCATCTCCTTGTTATATTCCGAAATTAAAATTAGCAAAGTGAGTGCCAAAAGGCTACAACTAACTTGCTACGATGTGTTACCAGAGACACATCAGGATAGTATGACAAAAGTTAGCAATGTTATGATAATTAAATGCTTGCACACCTATTTGATTACATAGAGCATTAAGACGGACGGAAGGATATATACGAGATCACACGCCATATAATTAGGCAAATATCTGTACTAAATTTGAGAACCGTAACTGAATTGGAAATTGGATAATTAATTTAAAAAAGGTGTTATTTTTTATATTTTTTACTATACGAATGAAAAAAATTTAAAATACAGAACCGTATTTATAATAAATCAGATGTCTACGTGTTTAAAAGGATAATGCATCTACATAATCTTTTCAAAACCGTAGACATCTTTATTTAGAATCATATTGAATTTCTTTTTAACTGACAATTAGCTCTAATTTTTAAACTTTACGTTTACGTTACTTAACTTGAATACTTAAAACTTTACAATTTTAGGTCCATAAACAAACACTTAGACAGGAAAATCAAATGGGTTCACAATTAATTTCTTTAACAAATGCTTTGAATATGCGGTTTTAAAAATAAACAGCAGGTAACTTTGAAACTGATAGAGTGAGCTTCGAGTACAAAAGATTACTGATAAAATAGTAAATTAAAATTTAAATAAAAAAAGCAAGGAAATAGAAGCCACTATACATTACTGAACCGGCTGAAATTTATGTATGCCAAAATTAAACTAAGAATTCGTAATGACAAAGTGATCATTATACCTATTGTATTTTATGGTTTTTAAGAAACCAAAATTCTTTGCATTGTCATTTCTTGAAAAGTGAAACTTAAATGCAAAGAATTCTGATTTCTTAAAAATTTGAGAAATAAAATATTGAAGAATTATTTTTTAACAATATCTGAGAGTGGACGGTGAAGGATAAAGTGAAATGAAGGAAGATAAAGAAAAAACTAAGGAAATAGTATAAAATTTTTAAATATTGAATATATTTGGCGTTAATTTTGTAGAAATTCATTATTCACAATTAAAGGAAACTACGTGATGTAGTATTATTTCTACTATCTTTAATTTCTTTACCACGACCTAGGTTTCGTCGTATTACAACATCTTCAGGTGGGATATTGTATCTTTGCTAATATCCCACCTGAAGATGTAATATAACGAAACCTAGGTCGTGGTAAAGAAATTAAAGATAGTAGAAATAATACTACGTCACGTAGTTTTATTTAATTGTGAATAAAATTTTTAATTTATGGACCAAATAATAAAAATATATTTAAAATAAAAGTCATATAAAAATTTCTGTATAATAAAAATCATTATTCAACCCGGAAATGTGAAAAAAACAATCAATATTATTTTGTAAATATATGAGTTCCCACATAAAACTGATTTTATTAGTTTGAAATACCTGCTATAGATTATTCTATTAATCATTATTTCGTGAGATGTTTATTGCGAAAATGACGATAAAAAAACAAACTAATGATATTTCGATGCTCATTATGTCCAAGGTAGATTTTCTTTACGTACAGGAAACACGTATTTGAAGTTTTTTTGCGAAAAATTACATTATCATTTGCCATTACCAAACACATCAAAGTGACTCGAAGGTTCTTAATGACGACATAAGGAAGCGGCGTCACGCAAACACGTCTCAATCATAATTACGAAAACGAGAAACGCGAGCTCAGATTTCACACCCTCCCGTTTGATTGCTCGTTAGACGCCACACAATGTTACCAATATTCGTTATTAATAAGCATCAAAACTAATTATACGGGAACAAATTGGCGTTTCCAGGAGACGCTTATATCCGGCAAGAGTGTCACGTCTAAAACTAATAACAGGTTTCCCAGGATATTCCGTTTGTAATAAAATCAGTTTAATTTGGTTGCTAAAAATTAATTAAAAAAGCTATAAACGAGTATATTTTCCTTAAATTTGCGCTGAGAGGGTCATTTTATTTACTTCAGATCAATTTTATACCCCTTTTATATACAAAAGTTATTTTAGGTTACATTAAAAGAAAACGCTAAACAAAAAAGAAAATCCTTTGAATATATACTTTTCACACAATTTAAATATCAACACCTTCTCTTCAAAGTATCGTAATCTATAAAAAGTAAATTTTATTGGGGGAGTTTTTTACTTGAAATTGCCTTTATCTTTATTGTCAGACGAATATTTGCCAAGTAATTGTTATTTAGAGCAAAGTACAAAATAATATATTTCATATTACCATTGAAATTATTTTCTTTAAAATTTTATAGACATGAAGACATAATTGTAACGGTTACGATATGTTGGTTGTTAATTTAAATGGCTGAGAAAGACTAAATTAATAAGAAAGTCTAAATGTGTATGGGATGAACTTGTGACTTTTAAGATCGATAAGGATACAACTAAAATATGAATATAATTTACGATAAATTTAATTATATTTTACCACTTAAGCATTTTTATATTGAAATACTTCAACATTTTTGGTGTGTTGATAAGGTAAAATATCGAGCCTTTGTTAAGTCCCTTCCACTCCGTTGCGGAAATTCATCAATAACCTATAATCTCGTTTCTATTTAATGTCTATATAGAGGGGATAATGAGAATTGCTCTCGAAAATTAGACGAACGAAATTATGATTTGCACCTCAAAAATGTTGAATCTTCAAGATGACAATACTTTATTCGAACTAGTGTCCCTCATATGTAAGATCTACTGGAAAGGATATAAAACATTAGTCTAGAATTGGGATTGAAAATTATCGCTAAAACGAAGATCATGATCGTTGGTAGTGCTGATGATTACTCTCCCGCACTTATACAACAAGCGAATGGTTCAGTCATACGTCTGTTTGGGAGGATCTAATTTCCAATAACAGTGGATACACTGAAGCTTAGCTTATGACGATTATTAAGTTTGCTTTAGATAAGCTAACAAAGTTATGGTAGAACCACGACGTCACCAAACCAACGAAGAAACCGATTTGTTCAAAACATAAGTGTTCCCCATTTTTCTTCACACCTCAAAGAGGTGAACACTACGTAAAAACGAGAGAAAAACAATAATCATCCTGAAAATGGAGTATTGAAGAGGAATCCTTGGATGTGGACTGATTTCAGTACCAATGCACCAATTCTCCAAGAAATCAGTATCAGGCCGCGTTTTACAAATATTGTAGACACTCGCATCACGAAATTCTTTGGACACGTACCGTGATGTAAAAATGGTAATATTGAATGTAGGAGAGCACGTGATGGTACAAGGTTAATCAGAAACTACCAGACTATGTGGGAGAGCACTGATTAGATGGTTATATCAGGTTAAAGCAGTGATAAACGTCCTCTAATTGCACCCTTATCCGTCCCCTAATGCAACGTTCACGAGTGTATCCAGAAAGCAACTGCCAGAAAGAAATGGCGAAATATCCTGTAACGCAAATAATTCTCGATATCTTTTTCAAAAGCAATTGAAATAATTTTATTAAACATAAAATATAAATCGAAATCCTTTATTTATTTTATTCTTTACTGTTTTCTTATTACTTTCTTACTCATGTGTTTTACGCTTTTCATATTTGATTATATTTACATAAATGGAATATATATATATATATATATATATATATATATATATATATATATATATATATATATATATATATATATATATTAATTTGTATAAGAAAATTTGTTTTGAATAGTAGTGAAAAAACTATAATTAATATATGACAACATAAAAATTTCGCGCAACTCCACCCGTATGGTAGTTGCAAAAACTGATTTAAACACTAATACTTATAATATATCGGTCCAAATCTAAAACTGTACTGATATATGGGTGCGAGAAATGAAAAACAATAAAAACTCTGACAAAGCAACTCGAGTTCTTGGACAATACCTTAGTTATATTCTTTGAATATATCAGTTCAAGAAAATATTACTATAACGATGAATGGGAATTCCGATTGCGCACGAAATAAAATGCCGCAAATGGAACTTAATGGACCATACTACCAAGGAAATCCGTTCATATAGTAAAACCAGCTTTGAGTTTGAACCCTTAAAGAAAGAGGTAACGTAGCCATCTGAACCTACCTATCGGTTGATTGTACTGGAGAACTGCATAGCATCAACAAAACCTGGGGTGAAGCAATTCGTGATCCACCTAACCAATTAACATTGGAAATTTTCTTGTCCAAAATTTCCAATGTGGATTGATTATTAGTAGTATACTACATATACATTCGCGGAGACAAGTGAACAAATTAAAACAATGCGGTGCACATATAACTGATCATATTTTATCCGCTTTGACACTAAATAACCACATAATAAATATATTAATGCATGCAAATAGGTCCAATGAATTCATGATTTTTTTTTTAAATTACAAGTAAAATAAACTACATAACAAATTATTTTTTCTAAAACCTATGTGTTAAATATAAACATGGACTTTATATACACCGAGCGCGGGGGAGGAGTTTTATTTGAATTCTCTTAATAAATAATATGTTTATAAAAAAATAACAAAAAATACCTCATCCAGTGGAATTCGACCAAAAACCGTCGACCATCTATTTTTTTTATTAAACCACATCTAGATATGTGTGCACCTAACGATATAACTACTAGGACTAAACACATAACTACTAGGTATAATACTGCCTATATTAAAATTAAAGAACAAAACACACTGGCATCGATATTCAAGCTCAGAATTCTTTCGCGTTCAGTATGTAACCCAGTGTTTACCGCTATACTAATGACACACTGTGCAAGGTGACGAAATAAATATTATTAAATCTGCTGTCTAATCTACCTATCGTTCGACTGTACTCGGCCTAGCGCCGAGTATGTCCGAAAAGATTAAACCATTCGGCTGTTCTCAGTATACCATTGAATATACCCAAAGTACGTTATATTCTCAATGTGAAGTGAAATTTGCATATCATTTCACATCAAAAATTTTGAACAAGGTGGGCCAAAGAAGTTTTCATTTCAAAAAGAATCATTAAAATCGATGCAAGATTATCGAAGTTATGCATAAACATTGCCAAAAAATGTGTAAAAATATTCGGTTCAAATAGACAATTTATTTCTTTTTGGAGTCGGTTAAAAGAAACCTAAGTTAGGTAAAGCCTTACAGTTAATTATTAGTCAATATAGATCTCATCACTGATATTCCTGATTGCTATCTTGTACCGATGCAGTGTTAATAACAACGATTTTTCATCGATTTTAGGAAATTTTGTTAGAAAAAATTACATGGAAAACCCAATTATCTGATTTTAAAAATATTTGCTACACAGAAAACTATCTCCATAAACGGAAGTAGAACTTTTAATTCTTATAAGTATTCCATATGTTATATTTTTATGCCAAATCGTGTCCGAGAAAAATAGCTATAATTTCTTTTATAACATATCATGTTACCGACTATGACACTTGATGATTTCATAAATATCCTATTATCTACCTAGTTTCCTTCGGAATGAATCAAATAGAATATCCATTCAAGTTTCCCCATGTCATCCTTTTTCTTTATATTCCATATATCTTAAACTTTATCTTAAAAAAATATATTCTATCATACCAGTAAAGATTAATTATATCAATCGAAAAAATACAAGATACTTTTAAAATAAATTTATCTGCTGATAAGTTCATAGTGAGTAGTATCATGCAAAAACAAACCGAGCTGTGTTAGTAATATCGTGTATCCCAGAACAAGTTTGTTACTACTTGCTTCGCAGCAAAATAACAAAGCCAATATACGCCTCCGAAAAGTACAATACACAAATAAACATCAATGATACAGATTACTAGAGTAATAGAAAAGGATTGAGGAAGGGTAGCAATGGATGAAGGAGAAAATCTCAGGAGTAATAAATTTCTTACGTTCCTTGCGCGTAGTTACGTTTTTTTCCCGTTATTTCGGCAATGTAACAAATGAAAAAATGGTATGTTGTATTTAAGTCGTGATATATTCACCTTTCTACAAAATAAACTTATATACAATAAGGATAAGCTACAATAATATGGAGACGTACCAATGTGTGTATATATATATATATATATATATATATATATATATATATATATATATATATATAAAGATAGGGCTAATAATCAGTCTTTGTAGGTATCTATATGAATAGTTTCAGATGTGTCTCACTAGCACCGGAAAGGATAAAATTATGTGGACTAATGAAATATAGTCAGAATTGTTTTAGTTTTCCGAATATTCTTAAGTGAGGTCACGATCCATCTAATATGGCAGTTGGGAGTTTTCATTTTATCCAACATGAGAAAATAAAAATTCGATAAAGCTATCAATATGGATATGAAACTAAAGGACTTGATAAACAAATTCCTCGGTCAAACACAGCAAAGATCTCAAGATAAAAATGTTCACAAAGTCGCCACGCAACATTGCCAAGAATTTGGCTTTGAGCTTTTCCGTAATGTTCCAATTGAAATTTTGTTTTAAGTTAAATTGTTAGTTAGCATTCTGTAATAAATCACGAAAAAAAGAATAAAAAATGTATTCTACCATAGGCTTTGAAATTAAAAGGCTTTGAAAGACTTTCAAAAATCACCAAGCCTTTACTTTATTTAGGGGGAATCTTTTGTATGTTAATATTGTGCTATATATGAATAAAGAAACATGTGATATTTATGTACATAAATAAAAACCGGCAGAAGCATAAAACTGTGATAGCAAGATAAAAATAGACCTGACGAAAAAAATAGACAATGGAATTATAAGGTTTTCTTTTTTCAATACGAAAACCTCAAATTAATTCACGTTGATTATAAACATTGTAATCAATTACCAATATATGTGTTGATGAAACATACTCAAGTTCTTCAGTTAACATAATATGTCTTACTCAATAAATTGTCAGATAAACTAACTTTTATGGTCAAAAAGATAGAAGTATCTAATAATGTTTCTTCGGCGCCTTCTTTTACATCCCATTCCATTCCTAATCCGTTTACGTTTATGCTCCCAGCATAACCGATCATTTTCATTTTCTCTATTTTTATTTTAAGCCCATAGTAAATATATGCTATTACCTAGCATAAATGTGTGCTGCCTTGAACTCGCTGAAGAGTATTTAAATAATGTCAGAACACCGTCAAAATTTATGTATTCGCTATATATTTGGTTTTAGATAAAATCATTACATATTCAAATAAAGGTCAGATCTCAATTGAATAGAAATATGCAACTGGTGCAATTAATTTCGATACGTTGAAGAATCCTTCTAACCCCTCTTATCTTAATTCTAGATTCAAAGCCCTAGGCGCTCATGGCCTTGGATTACGTTGTGAACGTCTCCTTACTTATTCTTATCACCTTCATTTAAACATTATAACCACCTTCGCTTCACCTTCATTTAAACTTCATGAAAATTAATTGCCCTTTTCGTCATTACAACTTTTAGAGCATGCGTGTGTACCATTTACAAGAAACACATACAAATTTTCTGACTAAACTACTAAATACATTCAGAACATACCTATCAGGTAAATGTCATTAATAATACTCAGAATACTTCATTTATCTGCAAGTTCCGCCATAATTTAGTTAGAATTGAGAAACAGACGAAACAAATTGTAATTCATGTTCCTAGAAGACCTGACCCAAATGGAAAACATTTTCCCTCGTCAAAATTTGTTATTACACGTTAAGTCCTCCATGAAATAATGTCCCCTCAGTAATGTATATATATTAAGAGATAAATTAGTTTCTTAAAATGATGGCATATTATTTCACAACGTGGAATTAGTTTTTGAAATAAATTACGTAATCATAAATTATATACGATTTATTAGGTTCTTACAAGTGCATTTACATATAAAACCTATCTTAACATTATTACAAAATTGAGTAGATATTTTTTTTAATATCCAAACTTCTTTAAATGTTTGTATATTATGTTTTTATTTACATCTTTCAATGTTTGAATTTATGCAAACTATATTTAAAAAAAACTTATATTTTTAGTACGGCCCTCTAAAAAGAGACCTGCTTCTATAATTACATCTTTCAAGAGAAACTTTTATGGTACCTCAGTACCAAAAAAAAATACCGTAGTAAACTGGCGAGAGTGGTACGGCCATTTTTCTCGACATAACATGGTCGGGCGGCCATTTTTCTCGACATAGCATGGTCAGTTGTCGGGCGTCTCCGTGCGTGTTCGATTGTTTGTATGCGTTCTCATACTTTACGCCACGCAGAATACAAATTGATCGTTTTGAATCTATTAATCTGTCATTCTTATGATTCCATCTTAGTGATACTGAATTTCGAAGTAGATTTGGTTTATATGAAGTACATAGAATGTGACAAGTTTTCATTTCCGTGTGCTTTCTTTGGGGCACACCATTTTCGATGCGATTGTTTGGTGCTATTTAATACTCATGAATAGTCGAAAAATAAAAAAATATCGCAGTTCTGAATGTGTTATTGATAAATATTTTCCATTTCCTCTTCATATTATATTCCTACCATCTAAAAAACTTGAGCACACTGTTCCATCAAAATATTAACTGACATCAAATAAATGATGTTAGTTTTCGTATCTTCGGCAAAGTGCACTCCATCAGGTATCTTTAATATTTTCTAGCTGTCTAAAACAAATGCCACCTCTGTCAAGCACTCTTACTGCTGCTGCTTGGCTAGAGAGATGTGTGTTACCGGATATATTATTGAGAATCGTCTTAAAAAATTAGATTTCCTTTGAAATTTATACACAGTTTTGGTTGCAAACTTCAGAAGAGAGAGAAGATAGATTTAGTAATTTGTCTGCTCACACTTTATGGTTACACTTGGAAAATCAGCTCTGATTTCTTTTTCTAAAACAAACGACCATATTTCATTGAGGATCCTTTCTAATATCTTTCAGAGTGTTCTACATTAATTTATTTATATATTTAACCTTTGCTTTTAATGCGAAGAGACTATTCATATACCAGTAAGTTCTGTTGAATTTGTCGATTACTTATTACATGATTTTAAGTGCGCATAATTTTACGTGTACTTCGAAGTTTAAAATAAATAAATAAAATTCACTATTTCAATATAAATTAAACATTGTTTTTTAATACTACCAATAATACAATAATTTTGTTTTAAATTAAATACGTAAAATATTTAATAAACCACAAACAATATTTAGTGATATGTAATATATTAAACGTCCGTCAAAGCGTATTTTACTGTTTCTATTTTGTTAATTTTGTGTAAATTTATCCAAACGGAATTCGCCTTTGTGTATAATAAATAAATAAATCTATTGTAATAAATTTTAATACAAAAAGTAAATAAGTATAATCATTTCTTTTACATCCAAAAGCAAACGGAAACAAAATCACTGAACAACGTTTAAATCGTAATCATGTAATTTCCGAGTCTTTTCAGTATCTGAGAAATATTCCCACAAATTTCGTACTACGGAAACTTCGAAATAAAACATTAAATTTTTACAATCTACTAAACTCAGTCAAATAATCCTCGTTTCACGAGGGTGGAAAATAAAACGTGGATCTTCATTTTCCCAAGTTATAGAGTCCCTTTTTCACGAATGACAAAAACTACGCCCTAAATTCTAATGAATAGACTGCGGCTCTAGCGAAACTCGTAAATATCTGAGACTTACTTAAGAAGAAAAGAGTTTTAGAAAAACCGTCTGAAGAAAAATTTTATATTATACTTTATTCGTAGTGTTTGAATGCCGCTGCTCGCATAGTTTGATCCTTTATAAAGAAAAAGCAGTATAATATATATTAGTGCAAAAATTTCCTTTTTCCTAAGAAAGTACTTTCACCATCATGGGAAACACGTAGCGTGAGAAACAAAAGTTGAATTGATAAATAAATTAGAAGCATGCAGAAAATTCAGTCATTTACTTAAAAATATGAAGAAATTACTTTACTAAAAATAATTATTAAAGACTGCAAAATAAAGATTAATAAATTTAATTGCAATAAATTTTATGACCGTAATATTTGATAAAGGTATATAAAATATAGGAACGAATGAACTGAATAATATCATACAATATGCCAAGAATATTTTTTAATTAGTTCATATTTTAAAACTTCATTGTTTTTGTTTCTTAAAATTTCTCGTTTCATTAAGAACTTACATACAATAAAGTTCCCCAAAATAATAAAAAATGAGAAAATGGCGCTTAAGAATTATTTTATTTATATTAAATTAAAATAAAAATGAGAAAGAGGCGCTTAAAATTTTGTATCGAAGAACTATTTTATTTATATTAAATTGAAATCCCCAAGAAAACAATATACATAATGACGTTTGAAGATTTTTTTAAAATGTTTAATCAGGTTTATAATAGCACACCTCGTGGTCTTTGGTCGCTTGCAAAATAAAAGACACGTATAGTAATTAATTTCGCTCAATTATCAAAAAAATGGGGTCAAACTCAAAATCTGAAGCCAGTTGTGAAATTATATGTCTTTTTTCTCTCTCATGTCTTTATTTAAATCCAAAATAAAATTATAAAAAGTATTAAAGTAAATCCAAAATAAAAAGTATTAAAGTAATGGTTTAAGTGCGATTATGACACAATTTATTAAAGTTTCCTTATCGTCATTGATAGTACCAAAAAATTACTTTTCACTACGCTACTTTGCTATCATATTCACATTTTCTAAAGAAATTTTTTTTTGTTTTAACTTTACGCTCTATTCTTGATAAGTCTGTTGAGTCAGATGATTCAACTACCGACGTTCTGTTTTGTTTTATAGTTAAAAAGTGTTTATTTTTCCTTGTCTAAAATTTGTAACTTTATGCAATTCTAGAAACGCTATTTTGGAAAATAAATGCATTATAATGCACATACACAATGTAATGAAATAATCAAAATGTAGACATCTTACATATTAATCATTTAAATGTATAGCTGGATACACCCTTAGAAACACTTATGTAGATCTTAACGATATCTGACATCGCTAAATGTTAACGTGAATATTGAAAAAGGAACTGTTATAATATGCAAATTACTGCTAGAAGAGTTTCTTTATTTAATGTTAAGGTAAAGAAGCCAAAAAATGAAAGAATTTATACGTACGGTTACTTGTTTCTTTGTGTTCTATGATCTTATAAACGACTTAACTGAAATCGATTAAATTTACACTGATATACACTTAAACCTATATGTTTCTAGAAATTACATTATTATAATTAAATGATATTACATATTAAAAACATTTTAAATAATTTTATACAAATATAGTTTCATAAGTCTTTCAAAAAGTAAATAATATATTTTTATTGTATGCTATTAAGTAGTATACAATAAAAATATATGATTTATTAAACTTTGTCCAAAAAATATTATTGATCAGAGTGAAGCGTGGAGAGGAAAAATATGTAAGCATTAAAAACAGTTAAAAATATTAGAAATAAATTTTCGATTGAATTGTAGATGTTAAAAAATCTACAAGGAAATTTGCGTCTGCATATCAACTATGATAAATAGCCACTATTAGGAGCGTAATTACAACATTTGCCATTTCTCATGAAAAACGAACTTCGACTTTTCCAAGAAATGTTCTCATAACCGCTTAATATTTCTGCAAGCAATGTACAATTGTAAAACTGTAAACTACATTTAAATTATTCTTTTTTAAAGAGGCAAATATGAAAGAGAAAAAAAAAGAGCGCCATAGACTAATATAGCAAATACATGACTGTAAATAAAAATATTGCAGTTAACTGCTATTAGTAAGTGATGTTAAATTATACACAGAGTATCCTTGCATCATCAGTAAGATTAAGATACAACTACTATAATTAGGCTGCCTTTAACTTTGCCTAATAACTTTGAGAAGAAATTCATTTTATGATATTTTAATACATCGCAATATTATTGAAATTGGCGAAAATTTAAGTCTATAACAGTAACAATAAAAACATGGAGCGTAGACTTATATTAGTATCTCAGTACACAAAATCAAGATATCAGCGTCGTGGTATATCATAATACCCGATCCAATATTTGTCATTAAAATAAATCGTTTTCGTAATGACACATAAAAATCTATCGACTTAAGGTGAATTTAGTTATTTTTTTTATAGCACAATATCAATACTGTTGACCTTATGGTCTTAACCTATATGTATGACATACAGTTATTTCTATTTTTTTTGTTTTACGGCATTCAAACATATCCAAATTTTTCTATATATATTTTTATAAGTTATTTTATTGTCTGTCGTAGACATAAAACAATTTAACTCACCCATTTTTATTGACAAACCGAAACTCAATGTAGTCAGTAATAACAAAACAAAAAGCTAAGTCAACAAGAAATAGTTCAAACAAATAAAAAAGTTACAAGTTGGTATACATCCTAAAAGAAATATTTGTGTACGACCGTTTAAAACATCGACCAAACAGAAGTATAATCCAATGCCGTTAAAGTAGGTTATGATAAAAGTAGGTTGAGTTTCAATTTCTGGTCTGCGTAATTGCTGTGTTCATTATATTTACGGGGTTGCGCCCGCGGGGATCCTTTTGATAATAGGCTAGGCCAGTTATTTTTCAAAATATATGTCATGCCGCACAGGAGCACATTCTTAAATAATTTCTTTATTTCGAAGAGATAACTTTCAGGAACTATAATTATTTTTTTTGTATTTATAGGAAAAAGGAAAGTTGTATAAAAGCGTAGTCTATAACCCATAAACTGATTGAACTGGAAGTTAAAACTCAAAATGGATTGAAAGATCTGAGGTATTTTGTAAAGACAAAGTAAAACCTTAATAAATAAACATATCGATATTTCTTTACATTTAAATATAATATAAATTTACACTTCAAACTTTAAAAGGCCATGAAAATCGATCAACATTTTCAATATTTTGTTTTCGTTTGGTTGCTCTAAATTAATGCCCTATACAGATGGCAGCCTTAACTAAACAAAGGAAAAAGTTATAAAATAGCATGGTCTATAAACCATAAACAAACTGATTGATTTGAAAGCCAGAACTCAAAGTGGATTGGAAGACGTAAGGCATTTTGTGATGAAGGAAAAGTAAAACCTTAATATCTCAATGTATAGTTGTATCTTAATATTAAAATATAATATGTATTTGTACTTCAAAATTAATAGTCTAGAAATATTAACTAATGACCATTAAAAATTCCATAAATATCAATCGAAATTTTCAATATTTCTTTTTTCGTTTGGTTGCTCTAAATTAAAGCCCAATACAGATGGTAGGATTAACTGAACAAAGCAAGTCTTTTTCGAAAATTAATTAGCTCATCTATTTCCTCGATCCCTCAAGCGGTAAAAGCTTATCGTGAGTAGATCGACATCCTGTTGCCAGTTGGCTTTTCGTCTCCGAATCGTTAAGAAACAAATTGTCAAAATGACAAACAAAATGGGTCTATAGCAAAGTGAATAATCTCTTAATTTTAAAATTGATGTTTTATATTTTCATTTATATACAAGAATATATAAAGGTTGTATATAAATAAGGTGTCTGTTGTTCATATTTATAATTCCGTGCAACAAACTTAATATATTTGAAAGGTGTTTCCGAAAAAAAGAATTAAAATTTCTCTTTGTGGGAATGAGAATTCTTATATAGTTCTGCTCAATTTGATGCACAGAACCACCCATATGAATAATATATACTTTTTTATTACACCTGTATACCTATGTAATGGTTTAGATTTTTTATAAAATTTGTTAACATTTTCTATTCAATTAATAGACACATTTTTGTTACAAATTTTTGGATCATATCATTAATATTCTTAATAACCTTTCACCTTTCTTTCATAAAAGAATTGGTTTGATGCAGGTTGTTTCGATTTCCTAACATTTTTAATTAAATAGCTTAATAAAAATATATAGAGGCAAAACTATGTCTGAACTACTTTTAAACAAAACATAACTTAAATTTGTATTGCTTCGATGTGATCCTAAGTGCACATTAAAAATAGAAAAATTAATTTTATATATTCACATCACTATGGAATGTGTTCGCTGCTTAATATGAAATCCATTCAGTAATTTCTTTCACATACTATTATATCAAACTGTTACTTTCATGTGTTAATTATGATCATATCCAATTTTACATCTAGATTTTCTATTAAAAGTAATATATACAAGTACTTTAACTATATATTTTTAGTGATTTGTTCTATTATTATTTTCCAATGTCAAACACTTCTGCATGGTAAAAAGTTAAGAAAACACTATTACATATATGTTTTGAAATTATATTTCTATATTTTTATCGTATTATTCCCCATTGATAATATTTTTTATTATATCTGTAATATAAAGTTTACACATAAACGTAGCACTAATTGCCTTACCTATCACTACTGTTATGTACGAGTGAATATTTACCTTCTGCGAATATAATATACAAAAAAGTAAAAATGGCTTATTAACTCGATACTCATCTAAAGCCATGCGTCAAAATTAACAACATCTGCCAGGTAAAGTAGCTCGTGCCATTTATGTCAAAAAATTTTGTTATAATCTATTAACTAATTTCGGTCAGATTGCCGAGCTAACGTGACTCGCTAAATATTTTATGTAAAAATACCATCTAGCAATTTCGAATAGCGAAAAATAAAAACACTTACTTTAACTGGAAAACTTTTGCCTTATGATAACCTCTATTTTATATGACTACTTGTTATTTTTTTAAATATTGAACTTAAAATGTGCAAAATTTAAGAAGAAGAAAGCTAATCGAATCTAATATATCGGACTCGAAAGTCAGAATATTTGATTGTATGTTATATTTGATTATATATAATAGCTAGAGAGCTTCGAACAAAATAAGATAAGGAAAAAGTGGATTAATATAGAAAATAATTTTCTTCTGAACTGTATTTATTTTTGTTTTAATCTTATTTTAATTTAATTACCTTTTTTACATTCAAAATCAATTATTAACATAAAAATGCACCACATACTCGTTTGATAAGTATGATTGTGATACCATAAATTTTACGTATATCCAATTTTAGTACGGAACAAAATTATGGGAAAGTATAAGTTAAAATATCCATTCAAATAGATTACTTTCATTTGCAAGCTCCTATGAAGGCGAAAATAAATGTTTCGCAACATTTTTTAATACATAAAATTAACTTACTCCGTACGAAGTACTAGTAAATTAAATTTGCTTAAATTAACATTAAATTTTGGTTACTTTGACAAAAGACAACGTGAAAAGCAAAGCGCGGATTAAATTTCTACAGCGTTAGTTGCAGTAATTGTATTGAGTATAATAATATTGAGAAATAAAGTAAACAAATATTTAGTCAATTCCTATCTTTACACCCAAAAACTTAAAAGTATACTAAAAATATTCTAAGATAAGTAACGAAAGCCTCAGGAGTGTCATTGATCACAATGTCATCACAGAGTAAGATGTTACTTTGGATATCGTACGCTAGCCCACCAGATTAAATGAATCGAACTTTATATAGATTTATGATTATGTAAATATTTTACTAAAACTCTTTCATAGAGCTAAGAAATTACTTTTAAGCCTTTGACACGTACATGTACGCGTTGCGTAGCTCATATAGCTAAAGCGGGTGAAACATATGATGACAAATAAAGAGATTTATTAAAATTTATTGAACGAAACCCAAAAATAAAATAAACGAAAGCCTTACATTTAATTATTAGTCAATATAGATCTCATCACTGACAATCCTGATTGCTATCTTGTACCGATACAGTGATAATAACAACGATCTATCACCGATTTTTGGAAATTTTATTAAAAAAAATTATATGGCAAACCCAATTACCTAATTTTTGAAAACATTTGCTACACAGAAAACTATCCCCTTAAACCGAAATACAACTTTTAATTCTTATGAATATTCCAAATCTCAACTTTTTATTCCAAATCGTGTCCGAGAAAAATAGCTACAATATATTTTATAAGATATCATGTTATCGACTGTGACACTTGGATGATTTCATAAATATCCCATTATCTGCCTAGTTTCCTTCGGAATGAATGTAACATTAAGCTTGATTTCAAATAGAATTTACATTTAACTTTTCCCACATCATCCTTTTTATTTACATTTCATAAATCTTAAACTTCATCTTAACAAAATATATTCAATTATACCGGTAAAGATTAATTATATCAATCGAAAAAATACGAAATACTTTCAAAACAAATTTATCTGCTGTTAAAAATAAGTGGGTACGATCATACAAAAACAAACCGAGCTGTGTTAATAATATCGTATATCCCAGAACAAGTTTATTACTACTCGCTTCGCAGCAAAATAAAAAAGCCAATATACACCTCCGAAAAGTACTATACACAAATAAACATCAATGATACAGATTACTGGAGTAATAGAAAAGGATTGAGGAAGGGTAGCAATGGAAGAAGGAGAAAATCTCAGGAGTAATACATTTCTTATGTTCCTTGTGCGTAGTTACGTTTTTTCCCGTTATTTCGGCAATGTAACATATGAAAAAACGGTATGTTGTATTTAAGTCGTGATATATTCATCTTTCTAATAAATAAGCTTATATACTATAAGGTTAAGCTACAATAATAAGGAGACGTGCCAATATATATATAAACCGAAGTCATATAATATTAAATAGTAGAATTTTTTTTCATAATTTGTTTATATTAACCCACTTGTGGCTCACCAAGGAAGATAGGGCTATTAATCTGTGTAGATATGTATATGAGTAATTACGTATGTGACTCACTAGCACCTGAAATGATAATATGATGTGGACTAATGAAATATTGTCAGAATTGTCTTAATTTTCCGAATATTTTTAAGTGACGTCACGATCCATCTAATATGGCATTTGATTGTTTTCATTTTATCCAATATGAGAAAATAAAAATACGATAAAACTATCAATATGAATTTGAAACCAAAGAATTTGATAAGCAAATTTCTTTGTCAAACAAAGCAAAGAGCTCAATAAAAAAATGTTCACAAAGTCGCCACGCAACATTATCAAGAATTTGGCTTTGAGCTATTCCGTGATGGTCCAATCAAAATTTTGTTTATGTTAAATTGTAATTAGCATTCTGTAATAAATCACAAAAAAAGACGAAAAAAAATTATCCTAACAATTAAAAAAGAATTGAAAGGCTTTGAAATAACTTCAAAAAGCGCCAAGTATTTAATTTATTTAAGGGGAATCTTTTGTATGTTAACATTGTGCTACATATTAATTAAGAAACATACATATATGATATTATACGTACATAAACCTAAAACGGAAGAAACATAAGAATGTGATAGAAGGATACCTCACAAAAAAATAGACAATGGCATTATAAGGGTTTCTTTTTTCAATACGAAAACCTCAAATTATTTCACGTTGATTATAAATATTGTCATAAATAACCAATATATGTGTTGATGAAACCTACTCAAGTTCTTCAGTTAACATAATTATATGTATATCTTAATAAAATGTCAGATAAACTAACTTTTATGGTCAAAAAGATAGACGTATCTAATAATGTTTCTTCCGTGCCTTCTTTTACATCCCATTTCATTCCTAATCATTTTACGTTTATCCTCCCAACACATCCGATCATTTTCATTTTGTCTATTTTTATTTTAAGCCCGGGGTAAATATATGCTATTACCTAGCATAAATATGTGTTGCCCCGACCTCGTTTCAGATTGGTTAAATAAGTCATAACATCATAAAAATTTATGTATCCTCTATATATTTGGTCTTAGATAAAATCACCATATATTTAAATAAAGGTCAGATCTCAATTGAATAGAAATGTGCAACTGGTGCAATTAATTTCGATACGTTGAAGAATCCTTCTAACCCCTCTTATCTCAATTCTAGATTCAAAGTCCTATGGCCTTGGATTACGTTGTGAACGTCTCCTTACTTATACTTATGGCCTTCATTTAAACATAATACTAATTTCTGCCAGTGTTCCTTCAGAATATGCTATCAAACTATGGAATAAACTTCATCCTGACATTCCAACAGCAACGTCCATTCATGTTTTGAAAAGTCGTCGGAAAAACATATTCCGATTCGATCTTCATTCTCACTGCGATCTTTATTCTCATTCGTCACTCTGTTCTGTGTTCTATACAATTCCTATCCATTTAGAAATATAAATTATTTGCTACTTTTGTTACTAGCATGTTAATCTTTATTACTGGCTGATAGATTATTGCAATCTTCCAGGATACTAAGTTCTCAACTTCTTGTGATTTCATTAAAATCCACCGATTTCATTGATTTGCCGGTATAACAATAAGTTCACGAAGCCTATTTAGTGAAGACTAAAAATAAATACGTCTTTTTTTCAAAATTTCATCTCCAACACAATCTGAATGTTCTAATTACTTTACTATATTTAATTGTAAGATGTTTCTTTCTGGCGATGAACCCACTTAGTGAAAGCGAATAATATATATATATATATATATATATATATATATGTGTATATATATATATATATATATATATATATATGTATATGTATATATTTATATATTTTTGTGTCACAAAGGAAAGTCCACCGATCTATAACCGCTTATAATGAATCTTCATTTCTGGCTACCGGTCAGATTTAGACAAGTGAAAAAATATCAAAATATATTAAATTGTTTTTAATGCTAATAATAATTATTTATTAACTAAAAGAAGGAAAATCTCTCTGAAAATAAATAGCCATTTTCGTCATTACAACTTTTAGAGCATCCGTGTAAACCATTTTCAAGAAACACTTACAAATTTTCTGACTAAACTACTACATACATTCAGAACATACCTGTCAGGTAAATGTCATTAATAATACTCAGAATGCTTAATTTATTTGCAAGTTCCAGCCATAATTTAGTTATAATTGAGAAACAGACGAAACAAATTGTAATTCATGTTCCTAGAAGACCTGACCCAAAATGGAAAACATTTTCCCTCACCAAAATTTGTTATTACACGTTTAGTCCTCCATGAAATAATGTCACCTCAGTAATGTATATATATTAAGATATAAATTAGTGTCTTAAAATAATGGGATATTATGTCACAAAGTGGAATTAGTTCTTGAAATAAATTATGTAATCATAATTTATGTACGATTTATTAGGTTCTTTTACAAGTGCATTTACATATAAAACCTATCTTAATATTATTTCAAAATTAGTATAGAACATTTTTTAATACCCAAATTGCTTATCCCTATATTTTTAGTACGGCCCTCTAAAAGAGACCTATTTCTACGATTACATTTTTGAAACGAAACTTTTACGGTACCTCAGCATGAAAAAAAATACCGCAGTAAACTGGTGAGAGCGGCACGGCGGATTTGCTCGACATGACATCAGTGGTCAGGCGTCTCTGTTTGTGTTCGATTGTTTCTTGTGTCGTATGCATTCTCAATCATACTTTACGCTACGCAGAATACAAATTGACCATTTTGAAGCTCTTAATCTGTCATTCTTATGATTCCATAATTTTGTTTCTCGTCTTGTGATACTAAATTTCGAAGTAGATTTGGTTTATATGAAGTACACAGAATGTGACAAGTATTCACTTCCGTGCGTTTTCTCTGAGACACACCATTTTTGTACAATTGTTAAGTAAAATTGAAAACTCGTGAATAATCGAAAGATATTTAATTGTCGCATATTTTCTGAATATTTCCATTCTAAATATTTTATTGATGAATATTTTACATTTTCGCTTCATATTCTATTTCTAACATCTAAAAAACTTGAGTAAAATCAGATATCTTCAAAAGGTCAGGTTCAAAAAATCAGCTATCTTTAATATTTTCTAGCTGTTTAAATCAAATGTCACCTGTGTCAAGCACTCTTACGGCTGCTGCTTGGCTACAGAGATGTACGTTATCCAGATATTATTGAGAATCGTCTTATAATTAGATCACCTTCGAAATTTATACACAACTTCAGGAATATATTTCTCAGTTCAGAACGCAATTCAAATCGATGGATATCTGTTATCAATGCACTTTACATATTCTTAAAGTTTTGTATGCCCAAATATATTACGTACCCAACACCTCTTAAAAGGAGATTTAATAGTTTGTCTGCTCACAATTTATGGTTATTCTCAGAAAAACAGTTCTGACTCCTTTTTCTAAAACAAACAGCCGTATTTCATTAAGGATCATTTCCCGTTCAAGCTGAAAACATTCGGAATCAACCTTATATCAGGAACTCAACCTCTGTAAATGTTTTCAAAAACCTTTCGAAAAGTATTCGCTCTCAAAATATGTATCATTTAGTAGACATATTCTTCCTTAATACATTAATTTTGTCCCTCGTTCCCTAACCACGCCATAAAGTTTTGTAATTAATTTTTTTATTTTAATTTATTATATTTATTTTCCTTCTTTCTTCAAAAAGTGTATGTTTAATGTATATATTTTGTAAAAAATTAATATGTAAATATCTTTCATAGTATTTTACATTAATGTATTCTTATAATGCAAAGAGATTGTTCATATAGCATTAAGTTCTGGTGAACTTATTATGTGATTAGTTATTACATGATTTTAAGTGCCCGTAATTTTACGTGTACTTCAAAGTTTGAAATAAATAAATAAAAGTTACTATTTTAGTTTAAATGAAACACTATTTTTAAATATGTAAAATATTAAATAAACCACGAACAATATTTTGTGATATTGGACAAAATAAATTTCAGTCAAAGCGTATTTACTGTTTGAATTTTGTTAATTTTGTGTAAATTCTCCCAAACATAATCCATCTTTGTGTGATAAATAAATAAAGCTATTGTAATAAATTTTAATACAAAAAATAAGTAAGTGTAATGCTTTGTAAATAAATAATTAATCGTATCGTATATAATCATTTCTTTTACATCCAAAAGCAAACGGAAACAAAACCACTGAACAGTGTCAAAAAAATATTCCCACAATTTTGGTATTGCGGAAACTACGAAATAAAACATTAAAGTTTTACAATCCACTAAAATAAGTCAAATAATCCTCGGTCCACGAGGGTGGAAAATAAAACGTGGATCCTCATTTGCCCAAGTTATAGAGTTCCTTTTTCCCGAATGACAAAAACTACGTCCTAAAGTCTAATGAATAGATTGCGGCTCTAGCAAAACTCGTAAATATCTGAGACTTACTTAAGAAGAAAAGAGTTTTAGAAAAACAGTCTGAAGAAACATTTAATATTATTCTATATTCGTAGTTTCTGAATGCTGCTGCTCGCATAGTTTGATCCTTTATAAACTTTATAATACTTTCACGATCTTAGAAAACACGCAGCTTGAGTAACAAAAGCGGAATTGGTAAATGAATTGGAAAAAATACAGAAAATTCAGCCATTTACTATTTAATACTGTAAAACTTCAGTGAGGAAACTTAGCTTAGTGATACAGATTAACACCAGATTAACTTAGACTATAAGATGTCTAATAGCTCATTAGTGCAAATCGTTAAGCACGTTATAAAGAATACAAAACATCTTATCTGACATTATCTGAATACTTATTGAAATAAATAAATCAATCAAAAAAGTTATAGCGCCCACGGATAGGAGAAAATGCTACAATACTTTTACTATTTTTTTCTCATTAATTGTAAACTTTTATTGCCCTGTAAAACAAAGACTCTTCGGTACAGAAAAAATTATTTCTTGGAAAAAGGTTTATAAAGCGAAGTATAATAAAGGATTTTAATAAATTTCGTACTGGTTAAAATGTGAAAACCTATTTTAACATTAAACATTATGAAATATATTACGTTTACAATCAATTAATCAGTATAGCCAAATACGTTGATCTTAAGGTCGATTATGGTTCAAACATTTAGAGTCGGAAAGTTCCCACCTAGTAATTCTTCGGGTCATTCATTTTATTTTAGACACATTCTTATGGTTGAGGGTCTTGTTTACTTGCAGTTGCCGACTCGAAGAATTGTATTATTCCTTCCACCAAACACGAAAGTCCGTATACTCTTGAGCGATGCCATATGATACAGCCTGTCTTGGATGTGTCGAATGAAGGCTGAAGGGCACACCGACTTTCATGTTTGGTCTAATCATCTAGCTGAAAAACAGCCTCTTGATCCCTTTTTTCTATTCTACCCACATTAACCAGCTTTTCCATTATATGTTTTTCGCGTCCAGCTATGTAACAAAATTACGTATGTACTACTTGTAGGCAGATGGTGGACAGACTTATTTTTACTTTCAGTTCCTGAAGGATAGGCACACTAGTTCTTGTGGAAGTCAATGGCATTCGTAGCATTTTTTTCAATGCCTCAGTCTTCTCTCTTTCAGCCTTTCTTATGGTCCATGTAAGATTTCATATAGAAATATCTAAAATACCAGCCTTACTTCAGTATGTCTGTGGATTTTTAGTATGTCATATCTTTGCTAATTTATCATACTGGCTTTAGACATTTGTATTCTCCAAGATATCGTCGGTTCACATCCTTTCTGGTCAGTCAATAAGGCACGGTAACTGGTTTATTTTACTTTCTTCTGATGTTATGTGAAAAATCTATTTTCTCTTGAAATGAGATTTTCAGATCAATAGGAACTTATTTATACAAAATCGAAAAGACCTTTAAATATTTTCGTGAATTGAATTATTTTATAAAAATTAATTCTTGGAAAGTCACAGGCACTTTTTGTATTAAAAAAATTGAATATTCTTTATATTAGTAATAAAAATTATGGGTTACGGAGATCTTATTATGCTTAGCTATTTATAAATCTTAACATATTTCGATATTTGCATTAAGATAGTCTTATTACGTACTCAAGTTCCCAACTTCCATAATTATTATATTTTACACTACAGCCTCAAATATAACCGATTTTGTATTTTTATCATTAAATAATTTAAGATATTAGAAATACAAATTCGTTGGTATACATTTTTTTAAATTAACATAAAATGAAAGTACTTAAAAATATTTCCACAGCAATGCCATAATCAAAAAACATTGTTAAGATAAACATAAAATTTGGGAGACCATTGATTGCATTGTATATCACTGATAAACACCTATATGTTACTAGGAATTATATTGTTGTAATATAATAATATTATACCTTAATAATATTATAAATAATATTATACAAATGTAGTTTCATAAGCATTTCAAAAAGTAAATAATATATTTTTTTGTATACTACTAAGTAATATAAAATAAAAATATATTATTTATTAAACTTTGTACAAAAAAATATTATTGGGGAGAGTAAAGCATAGCGAGCAAAAATCTGTAAGCATTTAAAATAGTTAAAAATATTAGAAATAAATTTTTGATTGAATTGTAGACGTTAAAAAATTTATATGAAAATTTGCGTCTACAAATTGATGGACTATGATAAATAGCCACTATTAGCATATAATTACATCATTTACCATTACTTATGAAAAACGAACATCGACTTTTGCAAGAAATACCATCATAACAACTTAACATTTCTGCAAGCAATGTATAGATGAAAAACTGTAAACTACCTTCATAATTAATCTTTATTAAAGAGGCAAGGATAAAAGATAGAAAAAAAGAGCGCCATACACTAATACAGAAAATAACTGAGTGTAAAAGAAAAATATTGCACTTAATTTTTATTAATAAGTAATGTCAAATAATACACAGAATAACCTCGCATCATCAGTAAGGTTAAGATACAAGCAATATAATGAGACTGCCTAAATTTTGAGAAGGAATTAGTTTAATGAATTTTTTTAATACATCGCAATGCTATTGGAATTGGCTACAATTTAAGTCTATAACAGTAACAATAAAAACATGGAGCTTAGACCTATATAAGTATCTCAGTACACAAAATCAAGATATCAGCGCCGTGGTATATCATAATACCCGATCCAATATTTGTCATTGAAATAAATTGTTTTCGTAATGACACATAAAAAATCTATCGACTTAAGGCCAATTTTCTTATTTTTTTATGGCACAATATCAATACTGTTGACCTAATGACCTTAACCTATATGTATGCCATACATTTATTTATATATTTTTTTGTTTTACGGCATTGAAACATAAACAAACTTTTCGATATCTTTTTTATGAGTTGTTTTATTGTCTGTCGTAGACATAAAACAATTTAACTCACCCATTTTTATTGAAAAAAGAGCTAGGTCAACAGTTCAAGCAAATAAAAAAGTTACAAGTTGGTATATATCTTAAAAGAAATATTTGTGTACGACCGTTTAAAACATCGATCAAACAAAAGTATAATCGAATGCCGTTAAAGTAGGTTATGATAAAAGTAGGTTGAGTTTCAATTTCTGGTCTGCGTAATTACTGTGTTCATTATATATACGGGTTTGCGCCCGGGGGGATCCTTTCAATAATAGGCTAGGCCAGTTATTTTCAAAATATATGTCATGACGCACGGCAGCACACTCTTAAATAATCTCTTTATTTCGAAGAGATAACTTTCAGGAACTATAATTGTCGTTTTATATTTAAAAAGGAAAGGGGGAAAGTTATATAAAAACGTGGTCTATAACCCATAAACTGATTGAATTGGAATTTAAAACTCAAAGTGGATTGGAAGATCTAAGGCATTTTGTATTCAAAGACAAAGTAAAACTATAATATATAAACATATAGATATTTCGTAATATTTAAATATAATATAAATTTACACTTCCAAACTTTAAAAAGCCAGAAATATTGGCCAATGACAATTATAAATTCCATGAAAATGGATCAACATTTTCAATATTTTGTTTTCGTTTGGTTGCTCTAAATTAGTGCCCTATACAGATGGCAGCCTTAACTAAACAAAGGAAAAAGTTATAAAATAGCATGGTTTATAAACCATAAACAAACTGATTGATTTGAAAGCTAGAACTCAAAGTGGATTGGAAGACGTAAGGCATTTTGTGCTGAAGGAAAAGTAAAACCTTAATATCTCAATGTATAGTTGTATCTTAATATTAAAATATAATATGTATTTGTACTTCAAAATTAATAGTCTAGAAATATTAACTAATGACCATTAAAAATTCCAAAAATATCAATCGAAATTTTCAATATTTCTTTTTTCGTTTGGTTGCTCTAAATTAAAGCCCAATACAGATGGCAGGCTTAACTAAACAAAGCAAGTCTTTTTCGAAAATTAATTAGCTCATCTATTTCCTCGATCCCTCAAGGAATAAAAGCTTATCGTGAGTAGGTCGACATCCTGTTGCCAGTTGGCTTTTCGTCTCCGAATCGTTAAGAAACAAATTGTCAAAATGACAAACAAAATGGGTTTATAGCAAAGTGAATAATCTCTTAATTTTAAAATTGATGTTTTATATTTTTATTTATATACAAGAATATATAAAGTCTGTATATAAATAAGGTGTCTGTTGTTCAAATTTATAATTCCGTGCAACAAACTTAATATATTAAAAAGTGTTTCCGTAAAAAAGAATTATATATTCTTTTTGTGGGAATGAGAATTCTTACATAGTTCCTTACCATTTTCTGCTCACTTTTATGCACAGAACCACCCGTATGAATAACATATAAGTTTTTATTACACATGTATACCTATGTAGCGGTTCAGATTTTTACAAAATTTATTAACATTTTCTGTTCAATTAATAGACATATTTTTGTTACATTTTTTTAGATCATATTATTAATATTCTTGATAACCTTTCGCCCCTCTTTCATAAAAGTATTAGTTTGATACAGCTTTTTTTCGATTTCCTAACACTTTTAATTAAATGTGATTGAAAAAAAAAAAATAATATGTCTGAATAGCTTAATGAAAATATGTAAAGGCAAAATTATTTTAGTTACTTTTAAATAAAATATAACTTAAATTTGTATTGCTTCCACGTGATCCTAAGTGCACATTAAAAATAGAAAAATTAATTATATATATTTCACATCACTATGGAATTTTTTCGCTGCTTAATATGAAATCCATTCAGTAATTTTTTCACACAATATTATAAGAAGCTGTTACTTTTCATGTGTGTGTTGTAATTATGATCATATCCAATTTAACATTCAGATTTGCTATTAAAAGTAATATGTACAAGTACTTTAACCACATATTTTTAGTGATATCAAATTTGTTCAGTTGTTATTTTCCGATGTCAAACACTTCTGCACAGAAAAAAGGTAAGAAAACATTATTATATATATATTTGAAATTATATTTCTATAATTTTTTTCGTAGTATTCCATTCCATTGATATTATTTATATTATAATATCTGTAATAAAAAGTTCATACGTAAACGTATCACTACTTGCCTTACCCATCACTACTGTTATATACGAGTGAATATTTACCTTCTGCGAATATAATATACAAAAAAGTAAAAATGGCTTAGTAACTCGATACTCATCTAAAGCCATACGTCAAAATTAACAACATTTGCCAGGTAAAGTAGCTCGTGCCATTTATGTCAAAAAATGTTGTTATAATTTATTAACTAATTTCGGTCAGATTGCCGAGCTAACGTGACTCGCTGAAAATTTTATGTAAAAATACCATCTAGCAATTCTGAATAGCGGAAAATTAAAACACTTATTTTAACTGGAAAACTTTTGCTTTATAATAACCTCTACTTTATGTGACTATTTGTTATTTTTTAAAAACATTGAACTTAAAATGTGCAAAATTTAAGACGAAGAAAGCTAATCTGATCTAATATATCGGACTCGAAAGTCAGAATATTTGATTGTATATTATTCAAATACGTTATAACAGCTAGAGAGTCTCAAACAAAATAAAATAAAGAAAAAGCGGATTAATATAGAAAAAAAATTTCTTCTGAACTTTATTTATTTTTGTTTTTATCTTATTTTCATTTAATTACCTTTTTTACATTCAAAATCAATTATTAACATAAAGATGCACCACATACTCGTTTGATAAATATGATTTTGTTACCATAAATTTTACGTATATCCAATTTTAGTATGGAACAAAATGATTTGAAAGTATAAGTTAAAATTTCTATTCAAATAGATTACTGTCATTTGCAAGCTTCTGTGAAGACGAAGATAAATGTTTCGCAACATTTTTTTAATACATGAAATTAACTTACTCCATACGAAGTACTAGTAAATTAAATTTGCTTTAATTAACATTAACTTTTAGTTTACTTTGACAAAAGACAAGGTGAAAAATAAAGAGAGGAGTAGCTTTCTACAGCGTTAGTTGCTTCAAATCAACTTCAACTTCAAATAATTGTATTGAGTACAAATATATGAGAAATAAAGTATACAATATTTAGTAAATTCATAACTTTACACTCGAAGACTTAAAAGTATACTAAAAATATTCTAAAGATAAGTCACGGAAGCCTCAGTGGTGTCATTGATCACAACGTTATAAAAGGGTAAGGTGTTGCTTTGGATATCGTATGCTAGCCCACCAGATTAAATGAATCAAACTTTATATAGATTTGTGATTATATAAATATTTTACTAAAACTCTTCTATAGAGCTAAGCAATTACGTTTGAGCCTTTGATACCTACATGTAAGCGTTACGTAGCCCATATACCTAACGCGGGTGAAATATATGATGACAAATAAAGAGATTTACGAGAATTTTCTTTTTCAATAAAACATATTTAGACTAAAATGATGGTATCATTTCGTTCAACTAAATAAGCTAACGAAAACATGCAATGCGTATTCAATCACTTTGATTTCGTTGATATAAAAAATACATTTGGAACACAGCAACATGGTCCGCTTTAATTTCGTACAACTTCCAAAACACTTTCGCACTCCAGTTGACATCGAAGCACGAACAGGCCCATATACCTAACGCGGGTGAAATATATGATGACAAATAAAGAGATTTACGAGAATTTATTGAACGAAACCCAAAAATAAAGTGTACTTTTTCTTATTTTCATATCTGTATTGACAGTCGACTTATAATTTCACATTTAGTTTATTTCATTCGTTTATTATTTTTCATTTAGTTATACAGTCGGAAACAAGAATATTAACGAAAAAACATTTTTCTCGCCATAAGACTATGCGTTCCATTCCGTATTACCCCGTTTCACTCTTACAGCAATAAATAACAGATTTATTCATAAATCTCCAACACACGTATGTACTAAAGCGATAGGTTTTTCCTATTATCTATATTATCATCATAACGCTTTCAAAGGCCTACAGGATTAGGACTGGTAATCGGATCATGCGATATCCTATGATTTAAGGCTTCACACGTCTATTTCGTTATTCCGTTAGACGTTACTGGACCTCTAACGACTTCCGTTGTTGGCAGCGCGTGCGGAGTAACTATCGTTCGTTCGTTGCTAACGGCGTCGAAAAGAAAATCGATGGAAGCATATTTCGTTTGGCGGAAAACAGAGTCAAGGTAATGATAGACAATAAAACGTGGAATTTTATTGGCCAACGAGCGGGTATGTGCGTTCGATGTGTACAGCTGTACAGTCACTTTCATCATGGCGATGCTGAAAATAATTCGGTCGGAAACTTGTGATACCTCGTTTTTATATTATACAACCATATTCACAGCCAGAATAAAATCACACAGAATTATTTTACAAATACGGGTTTTGTTAAAATATTTTGCAAGAACAAAAAAAATATTGAGAAGAACGAATAAATCACATAAAATTTCATGAATTATAATATATATATATATATATATATATATATATATATATATATATATATATATATATATATCTATATATGTATATATATATATATATATATGTATATATATATATATATAATAGTGAATATATTTTACGAAGAAACCAGCGTTTTGATCGGCTAATTTCCAGGCATCCAATCCACAGCCTCATAATCAGTCTTTTCTGTCTTTAAAATGTCAATTTTCATGATTCAACGATATGTAAATTTTTCAATTCTTTCGGATACCTTCATTATAAGAGGAGAGAGGTAATTGTGTAAAGATTTATTAAAAATACGAGCTCGTTGTACATGAAAAAAATTTATTGTATATTCCACAAAAAGTCTTTCAAATTTCTGCAATAATCTTGCCGTTTCAATTCAGTATAACCCATAGTCTTCAAATAACGATTTTCCAAACATTTTTAATGATACTGTAACTCAATTAAAGCAAGCTGTTAAGAATCAAATAAAGCTTTTTCTCTTTTTGCCCCATTTTCTTAAACTTTTATCACTGGACAATAATTAATGTGAAAACATGAAAATGCTCAAGAACTTACAATTTAAAACAGAGTAAGAGCACATGTTTGTCGTGCTTGAAAACACAAATAATTACATAATTCTTTCACAGCCTCTCCACTTTTTTTAATAGTCTACCTTTTAATTGAGAACGGCATATGTTTCAATTAAAGATGTTTAAATTTTTGAACGATATTTTAACGAGAGTAAAATAAAATTCTCTTTTTGAAATATTATTCCAAAGCCTATATTTCATATTAGGTTTTATTAACTGGGTAATAAATTATGTAAAAGAAAAAAATTATCAAGAATTTTAAAAGAAGGTAAGTAAAAAACTATAAAAAGAAAGTAGGTCATACGTGTCAACACCAGTAATATTTATCGTGCTTTGTTTACTACGCTTTTTTCCTAACGTAAAAATATGGATAGAGAAAGTGTATTTCCACGCAAAGATTCAGTTTTTTGAAGCAAAAATTTAAATTAAAAATGAATGCGGTTTCTCATTCAATAAAACATATTTAACTAAATAAGCTAACGAAAACATGCAATGCGTATTCGATCACTTTGATTTCGTTGATATAAAAAATACATTTGGAATACAGCAACATGGTCCGCTTTAATTTCGTACAACTTCCAAAACACTTTCGCACTCCAGTTCACATCGAAGCACGAACAGGCAGCGACCGTCGCTTGACACGCACAGGCCATGCCGCCCCATATCGCCCATCCGCCCTAAGGTTGTAAGCTTTATTACCAACATACTCGACACGAAATAAGTTTGTAATGTGTTCGTTTTAGGAACGAAGACGTCATATTAAACATCGGCTAACACATTCTATACTCTTCTTTCATATTTGGTGTTTAGATCACGCAATTTTTTATATATCCTTGTTAACAAAATTATTTAATTGACAACTGAATATATATATATATATATATATATATATATATATATATATATATATATATATATATATTAATAATAACATTCTAATTTCAAAACACTCTTCAGTAGAATTTAATAAAAAAGTTTCCTCCCCAAGCTTCCGCGGAAACTCGTTTGATGTTTAGCACCCGTAAACCAGCCCGCCTTGCGATCCGCCGCCCTAGTGGCTAGGAACTTTATTGCTGCCCTTTTTAATGTGATATGGGAACAACTGTTCGATTCACATCAGCAGATATAAATTCTGTCTGTCGATCACAGCCATTTTTCTCGGTAAAATTTTGATATAGAAACTTGACGCTGGCATTTTGATAGTGCATATCGCCCCGTATATCTTAGTAGTTAGCAATCTTAAATACTTATTTTAAAATAATTTTTGCTAAATTCCACTTGCAAATACAATATTCGAATTTTAGTCTATGTTATATGTAACGTTTTTATATTTTTGTATAAATAATTAATCAACTTGGGTTGTCTTCCAAACTATCTACCGTCTAACATCATCTACCAATAAATAAATAGTTAAGCAAGCCGAAACGTTCTTTCCTACCACAAAAGTAACCATTCTTACAGCTTCGTACTATACAGTACAATTATAAACCGCAAGCATAATTGAATTTTTTTTTTAATTTGCAGCATGTGAAAGTATTGCTGAGATCTTTTATAACCGAAAACAGATTAAAAAGTTTGGTACACTTAGCGACATAGAACAAAATAAATCCAGGAAATAAATACAAATTGGAAAATAAAGTATCACAAAAGATCCAGGACTCTTGATGTTCACTTAAAACACATTTAGTTTCAACTTCATGAAATGATTCGTGCTTACATATTCTCCTATTATCAATGTGGTTTTAGAGATTTTGAAACACAATCTATTGAAAAAAAATTTAGCCGTTCTTTTGCCTTCCCCTAAACAAATTCTGGTTACCACTATTAGTGGAGCATCATAAGAACTAAAACTTGTTGCTTATAATTTTTCACACAAAATATAATAATATTCATCCAGAAATGGTAGAATTCCAAAGTTATTTTTTTAGAATTTTATGTGATACGTCCACGAAAGCTAAAAATCTCCATAATTGTGAAAAATAAAAAACAATTTTAGAAGGTTACTTAAAGTTTATCGGATAACTGTAGCGATGATATGAATCTGGAAGTTGCTGAGAAGTCGCGATATGCTTACGCTTATAAAAAGTTAACTAGGCAATATATTTATTGATGTGGAATAAAATGTCTGTAGTTTAATAGAAACACCATAAAGGTACACATTAATATTCATAGTGCGAGTTTTAACCGCACTTAAGAGGTTTATATACACGAATAGGAATAGGTATTATAAATTGATATTATCATTTCTACATTTTCCCAATAATAACTATGTTTATAGGTTTTATAATTTTAGTAATAAATTTTAGAATAGACGTGAAATTTCTTTGGCGATTTAAACCTTGATTTGTAAGAATATAGAAAATGTAAAAAAGGAAAGAGAGAGAGAGAAAATATACTACGTGTAAATTCATAGATAATACTAAATTTATTTTAGAAGAAAAATTAATAAAATATCGTTATGATTCGAACATTACACATCTAATAAAATCTTTATGTAAATTTATAAAGACAAATGTCAATTATAATAAACACAAAATGATAAATATTAAGAACACAACGTATGCATCGTACCTTAGCTGTTCATATGTAGCGTCTGAGGCGTATATTTACAATGCGCGCATGCGCGAAATTATCTTCTTCTACAGCTCTGTATCCTTATGTATATTTCACTCTCTTTTACTCTATTTCCATAGCGTCGGAATATATAGCTCTCTTTCTCTCTACGTCATATCTTTCTTCTCTCTTATGTAACTGAACGTGCCTAAACGTGACGCGATCTTAAAATTTTACTCTCGACTCTCGTCCACTTGTACATTATCGAACCGCCCCCTAAGAAGTTTTACTTCAAAAAATTAGTGTAACTCAAAATATTCAATATAGCGGAAATGCAAATAAGGGATTTATTTTTAAACGACGACATCGCACAGTATCACTTTGAATGTGCCGTGTTGTATACAGTATACTGTGTATTGGTCAATGTTTAAGCATTTAGGTAATATTAAAATTCAAAAGAGGGATTAGAGGCCATACAATTTCTTAAGTCTTATTTCAAACTCGAGAACTCGTTGAAACTGACTTAATACACTAATTTAACTACACCTTTAATACGCACTCATTTTTTTTGTCTTTACCATTAGTTTCTCGATAACATATAAAATACTTGCAATATAACAATTATAAAGTAACGAATAACGAAAAACTTTTAAAATTTACCCACAGGAATCTGCCCAACATATTTCTCACCCTGAGCTTCCGTGAAGGTCCGGGTAGAGGGCGACCGGTGTTTAACACGCACAAGCGGCGCGGCCTTTCCGCGCCCTCCTCCGTCCAAATGTTGCGAGCTTTATTACCGACGTCCTTTGTACAATGTAAGTTTGCGTCATAACAAGTGCGGAAAATAAGTTAAGATTGAAATGTGACAGGGTTAATTGATAACAGTTACCGTATTACGAGGGAAAGCTACATTAATAGCTTCTTTCTTAAGGACGTTATTTCATTTCCTGTTCATTATTCCCGTGTCAGGAATTGTTTTTATTACATTTCTTTTATTTAACGGAAAATTTTTTTGTTACACTAAATATACACTATGAACAGATTTGATTAAATCTGTTGTATGCCTTTCCTTTTTAAATATTTAGAGTAATTTAAAAATATATACGTAATTTTAATTTGTAAAACTTATTCAAAATGCAAAAATAAATATTTGCGATGTATTCTTAATTATATTATATTCCACGTCAATACGGGCAAAACCCGTGCTTAATATATTTCCATTAACTGTTTGTTTTTCCGGTATATTTTGTCACAAGATAATATAAGAAACGACAAATATAGCTTTCACCTTTTCAAACTTCACGCCTTCTCAACGATTTCGCCAATTCCTCTTACAGCAACTCTCGACCTAACAAAATACGAGCCTTTAAATATTAAAGGTGATCTCCGAGTCGAGCAGTCAGCGAAATCCTCTGTCAGTAAATTCTAGGCGTGTGTAGATAGTCGACAATTTCATTAAGCGTGTGTAGATAGTCGACAATTTCATAAAATTAATTTGTTAAATAGCATTCACAAGGAATGAATAATTGAATTTATAAGGGCCGTTCGTATTTGAAAAATAATCCAAGAAAATATCCTATAACTATTCCATGTTGTATACCACAAACAAATTTTTACTCATTATTTTTACTTCATGAAAATTCAAAAGAGTTGTCTTCTGAATTTTTATTAAATTAGTTATATTTTATTTTTCCTTTCCAAAATATACATAAAAATAAAAATATACATTTAAATAACTTAGTGAAAACCAAACTTTTTATCAATAGGTTGATAGTTTCCTTGTACAGAAGTACCTACAATAGCTTCACTAACTCTACTTTGAAGAATAAAATTAGAGGTGTTTCCGCCATCCTAGCTGTTTTTCGTGCCGATATGAAAAAAACTGGTACCCTTAAAGCTAATTAATTTATATTGTATTTGAAAATTAAAAGGAAATAATACTTTTTTCGACAATTAGATTGTTAAAGTAAAATTTTTGTACCGACAACGTTTTAAACAAAATCAATATCATGACGGTATGGATAATAGTCTGGTGAGAAAAATAAGATTGAATGAATTCCTTCTTTAAGCATAAAAACACTTAAGTTTTTTAAATATGAAATTCTGAATGGTCCAAGAGGGTCAATATAAGCACCATCTAGCGTCACTTAACTGTCCCCGGCTAAATATAGAGAATTATGACGCTCGACGTGTTTTTAAATATACAAAAATTACTTAATTGGATGACACATAATATTACAACTGGTTCCAACTTGCCTTCTCTGATGAAATCTTTCCTGACATGTAGGCGCCAGTGAGACACGTCTAATGTATACAATGACTTGTTGAACCCTTCGTCTTAAATAACACTTTTGAGGTAGATGAAAAACTTGATAAAAATATTGTTGAAAGTATATAAAGATACAAGACGTGGGACTCAAGCTCGTGCTTTTAAAAATACAAAAATTACTCAATTAGATGACACTTACAACTATATTATAACTGGTTCAACTGGTTTTCTCTGAAATCTTTCTTTACATATAGGTGCCAGTGAGACATGTCTAATATATACACTGAATATAACGCTCCATCGTACCATGATATGCCTTGTAAAACTTGGCGTGTATTAATCCCTTCGACTTAAATAAAACTTTTGAGGTAGATGAAAAACTTGTTAAAAATATTGTTGAAAGTATATAAAGATACAAGACGTGAGACTCAAGCTCGTGCTTTTAAAAATACAAAAATTACTCAATTAGATGACACTTACAACTATATTATAACTGGTTCAACTGGTTTTCTCTGAAATCTTCCTTTACATATAGGCGCCAGTGAGACTTGTCTAACATATACACTAAATATAACGCTCCATCGTACCATGATATGCCTTGTAAAACTTGGCGTATATTAATCCCTTCGCCTTAAATAAAACTTTTGAGGTAGATAAAAACTTTTCAAAAATATTGTTGAATGTATATAAAAAATACAATAACTACGAATATAAGCACCATATAGGGAGCAAGGAACCAGTTTTGTCTTTCATTGCCCTTTGTGGCTAACTCTGCTTAAAATGTCTTATCATGCATAAATATGCAAATTCGCAATGGTATATTCTGATCAACAAACTAATACAAATACATATTCAGGGTTTAAATTTTGTAATGATAAAGAGAGCATACAACATTAAAGTATTTAATGTATTCAACGTATAAGATTGACTTTCAAAATCAAATTTATCTCTAGATATTCAAACCAGCTCACTAATATGCGACCTATTCCAACATAAAAACAAATTGTTAAAACTAGAAATGAATAAAAATTTCCCGCGTCTTAATTTTCAATCTAGAAAAATTTCATTTATATAAGTATCATATTTTCCAATACCTCATATAGAGCTTATTTCATAATCACACTCTGTAAACTTGATTAATAATTTATCCTAATTTACCTTCAAGAGCTGAAGATCATTAGAAATAATTCACTAAAGACTTTAGTTTCTCGGTTTATTTTACTTACTATGTCATATATTATAGACTTTATTTCACTGCTTGAATTTCGATAGCAAATAATTGAGGCCGTAAGAAGGAAGTAAATTGGCAAAGAACGAACTAAAACAGTTAATGTTGGAAGGTTGTTGCGACAAACATTTATTGGTTGTAGATATTCTCGTCCAAAACTAAAATTTATTTCGTGTTTTAACTTTTATCAGATAGGTGCTCTCGAAGTGTAACGGCATTACTCGATGATCGATATTTGTTGTTGAAAATAATCAGCGCAAATGAGATTGTCTTTGAACAAATTTCAGTTTTATGCTGAATAATTTCATCTCGCTAATATCGGGATTATATATTTATGGACCAAATTAACTCTTGGAGTAAGAATTGTTTAAAATTTTTCCATGTAATTTAGGGGATTAAAATTATCTAAAAATAACTTACTAACCCCTTTGGGATTAAACTAATGTAAGTTTCAATAGTATTTATACTGATATATAAAGCGGATTAGGGTGAACACACAAATAATTTGTGTATTCACGCTAATCCGTTACAAAGCCCATAGTTTAACAAAAATGATAGGCTTTGTATTACCACGCTACAATTTATTAGGAGAGATCAGTGATAAAAAACCTGGCAAGCACGAGTACGTATTTAGGTATTTATAGACATAATTGTACATAATATTTCTATTAAACTATTTACAAAATTTTAATTTTTCAGAACGAAAATATATCATCCAAGTGTAAAAATATGCCGCATCAATGGCTGTATTTTCAGGTTTTTTTTGTGACGTTGATTTAGAATTTTACAACTCCAAGGGACCGTAGACCTAAGTATTTGATATTAATTTTAACTTGATACCGTATCGTTGAGGAATGTGTGAACATTCCTGAAAAAAGGGTCTTGATAGACAGACAGACGGATAACGAAATGATACCATAAGGGTTTCTTTTTTCTTTTTGAGTTACGGAATCCTAAAATTGTATCAGAAATCAGTGAACACTACTTAAACGGTCCGAATTTGCTACTTATTGACTGATTATCCCGGATGTTCCCATTGGTATATATTGATATCGATCGTGTATATAAATGAGATATACACGATCGAAATAATTTGACGAAAGGAGCCGTGGTGTTTAGCGGGGCATGACAAAAGAGTAGAAAGTGAAATTTTTAAGATAATTCTACAGAGGTTAAACCTCGGAAACAGCTGGTTGAATAAATAAAGCAGACTTTATTTCTATACCTTTCTAGTAAACCACAATTTTGACATCTCTTTAGAGATAATTCAATCAAAAAAATATTTTTATTCGATCATTCAGAACTACACATTAACAATTTAATTACTATATTATTACTAATCATATGAAACCATTTTAATATTTTATTCGTTTTAATAATCGAATGTGGAAACGGAAAAAGTATCTAGAAATTGAAAATTCGAAAATCATAAACAGACATTTAATCTCATTCTTTAACATATTACCTATTCGGTAAGACCATTACAACTATTACTCTTCTACTCAAGCCATTCATTCTTCTTATGGAGAAATAATTATAACAAATAAAAAGTTTATCTGTTCTAATAAAAATTGCTATGAAGTTGTTTCTAAAGTCTCTTCAACCCTGCTACATTTGCAGGAATTGAACTTAAAGCCAAAAAACATTTTCAGAAAAAACTTACTTAGCTACTCCCAGGAGACAATGCCTGTACTCCGCACTGCAGTTAAAATTTGACGTCTTTCTGAGAGGACCTCAGTAATGGAGTCAGGTCTCAAGGGAGGGAGCCCGAGATAAATGAACACATGAATTAACTCAGTCGACTGAATTAATGTTCGTCTTCCATTCGCGAGACGTGGGAAGAAAGGATTCGCGGAGGAGAATGTACATATGAGGATAACGTAGATTACTGATGAGTCCCATGCTCCACAATAAGGGTTGTGTAGATCTGTAACTAGAGAATATTCTTAATAACACTGTCTCACATCTGACAAATAGAACGTCACAACGTAATACCTCGTACACCATTAATATTACGCACATAATAAAAGATCTAAAACTATAGTTTCCACATTGAGGAGAAATGTTCCCTAGTAGAAATTATGTCATTCACTAGCTGAAATGGATATCTACATCAGGAATAAAACATGTTAAATATTAGTGAAACTCATATTATGAGGGAGGATTTCACTTAATCACGTATAAAAATGCTAATATAAACCAGTCAGTAATTAATAACACTGACTTATTTATATCAGCATTTTTAAAAATGGGAGAGTGGTACATATATAAAATAAAACACGATATGTAAAATAAATAGCTTCCTCTAAATTTTGTCTGATAATATTTTTGAGTTGACTCATTGAAATATATGTGAATTAATCTGCTCTGCCACTGTGCAAAACTTCAAGTATCTACGTCAAATGTTTTAAGCAAAAAAACCGCTGTAACCGACAAACAAATGGACAGACACGGCAGTGATCTTATAAAGGCTCCGTTTTTTTTTCTTTTGTTAATAATTAACATAATAACTTTTTTTTTTCAACCCGTAAATTTCCTTTTATGTATATTTTTTCTTTTAATAAAATTTTTTTAACTCATAAATGTCACCAATGACAACTAAATAATTGCTTTCGTCCGAGTAAAATCAAGATTTCATTTCTTAATTTCGCCTAGCTCTACTTGTATCCAATTTGGGGTGAAAACAGAAATATTTTCTCGATTTGTTTTTTAATTCTCGTTTTTCCTAATAATGGTAAAAAATTGCCTTAATAATTTCTGTTTCTTCAAGTACGCCAAATGAAGCTAAATTCTTGATCTGATAATGATAATAAATCTATTTAACCTTTTTCCAATACTATCTCAAACAAAATTCATACAATTATTTTTTTTAAATTCCTTTAAAATGTACCTAAAAAATTATACAAATATAGCGAAAATGTTGAAAAATTACTTGATTTTTTTCTTTCATAAAAAATCAAATTGAAATATTATTGAACTTCACTCAAAGTGTACCTAAAACAATTATACGAATACAAGAAACAAATCATATAATTATTTCAAATTGCTCTTTCCTGAATGATCAATTTCAAATAATTATTCGACAAATTGAAATAATAAATTTGTGTAAAATGTACCTAAACAATTACACAAAAAAAGCAAACATCTTAAATAATTATTTCAATCTGCCGTTTCCTAAAAGATGTAAATAAATATAAGTACACTTTAGCAATTGTTTGTTTCATACTAATTTAGTAGTCGTTCCCATCAATATACTGCTAAAAATATATTGTAAATAAATTAACTTTGAAATTAAATTAGTAGTAGTAAATCGTAGTATTAATAATATAAATATAAATAATAGTAGTAATTAATAGTAGTCAATCTTAAATCCTTCGACCGCTCTTTTCAAACGAAACACTTGATTAGTATACGTTTGAAAAATTTAGTTTACAGCGTAAAACTAATAATTTATAGCAAAATAAAAATAAGAAGAACCTCCGAGAAACGATTTTCTCCCTCACTGTTACTATAATAAATCGCTGAACCTATCACCTTTTTGTTTATTACAGGAAAAACTAAAAAAATGTTGAAAACAGCTAAGAGCAGATATAAAGTAAGAAAATGGGCAAGAAACCGAAATCCAAAGTATTCGACGAGCATGAAAAAAGGGACTAAGGGAGAGGGAAGGTATAGAAGCAAATTATTCAGTAATAACTCCACGTTCTACCTCGTTCCATGTAAAACAGAAGCCATCTTTATTTTTTAAATTAAAAGACAGAGGTTCTGAACTTGCAGTTTTGCTTTATATATATATACATATATATATATATATATATATATATATATATATATATATATATATATATATATATATAGTGTGCATTCCATTTAGGTGCTATAAGTACTGCCTGTAAGCCCACTCTAAAAACATAATTTTCTCCCCTTTTATCTGATTTTTTTTTCTCTCGCATCTTTTCTTTTCTCAATGTGTTCATTGTATTCTTCTTCTGTAACTTTTCACTTTCTGCATTATCTTTTTTTGGTTTAAACAGGGCCAAGTTTTTGATTTCAAAACAGATTTGAAAACGAAATTATGGAAAGAGCTTTTATATTTCGCTCTTTGCACAAATTATCAACATAAAATTAGTAGAGGCTTTCTTTAGAATACTATTCTGGCAATAAGTATAACTTCTGTGATGTTTCTCGGTTATAATGGGATTCAATTACAGGAAGAGAATCTAAAAATTTTAGTAATTGATACGGTACCGACACCACAGATTCACTTGAATGCGTTGAACATCTCAGTGCACTAGAAGGTAGCATTGAAAACTCCTGCTTTTGTATCTGTACAAGTGTTCATCTTCCTATATCTAAAATGTTCAAAAACATCCTTTGATATACTGAATATATTTGGAGTTAATTTTGTAGAAATTCATTATTCACAATTAAATGAAACCACGTGATAGTATTATTTCCACTTTCTTTAATTTCTTTACCACGACCTAGGTTTCGTTGTATTACAACATCTTCAGGTGGGATATTAGCAAAGATCTTTGATAAAAGATCTAGTTTCATTTAATTGTGAATCCTTTGATATACTTTGATTCTTTGAACCTTTACCTTTGAATGATAAACAAAGGTATTAGATATCTTTGCTGTCCTTTCAGTACTTCGATATCGTCGTCAGACAGTCGGAATAGTTGTTATCCAGTCATTAATTAAGGTCTTTTTTTGACCGCAATTAAGTATCCAGAGTCGATTAAAAATGTCTTTCCTTACATTTTCATCTACTGTTTCACATTTTAAAGTACTGTATTTACCAATCTTACAGGAACATCTTGATTTAATGGAACATGCTTTTTCAGGTTTATTATAATTCCAGCAGTCTTGGTTTTTTTTCACTCCCAAAAAATATTTTCATTTGTTCGTTTATTCTTTTCACTAAGCCATTCTTTTTTATCAACTTCAAAACGTTTTTTTCGTTTCTTTCACTTATTTACTTTAATAAGCGAGTCTGAGTCGCACAATTTCTCAGCATAGATCGCACAATTTCTCAGAATAAGGCTCAAGTTTATTTTCAGTGTCGCTATCATCTGATATCGGTAGATTAGGTATAACCTAAGATATATTTTGCATAGGTCTATCTGAAAATAAAATATTTTATCTTGTATCTAGGTTATCGGGAATAGCTTGATCTGGATTAATATTTTGTTCAGGAGATATAATATTATATGTTTGAATTGTATTCGTATCGGAGCAATTTATGTGGTCTGAGGTCAAAATATTTTTGCTTGGGATTCTGTTTAAATTTATGGTGGTACTATAATCAAATTCCCATTTCTAATAGAAGAGAAATAATTTAAATGTATGTTATCAACTGTGGTACTGAGATAATATGCAATATCAGCAAACAATTATCTATTTTTTCTGTAATCAAAGTACTTACCAGATCAGTCTGCTGTGTAATATCGACATCATCAATCATCTAATGGTATATATTATTTTCATAGGATTTTTTTATTATATTCTCCCTTGATTCTTTATTAGGATCATAACCTGACTTTGGAACAACATTTTCAGATGTATACAGTAAGTTGCAAGGTTCAGTAGCCAAAGCTACCATTTTTTTTCCTTGGGACATTTCCTAAAAATAACGGGGTAAACATTTTTATTAAAGCAATTATAATACAAAAATAAATGATATATAACACGACACTGTCTTAAAATATTCCTGTAACTATTTCTATAATATGCTTAGTTGTACAATAAATTATAAATAATTGTACAATAAATTATAAGTAGTTGTTCAATAAATATAAATAATTGTACAATAAATTATAAGTAGTTGTTCAATAAATATAAATAATTGTACAATAAATTATAAGTAGTTGTTCAATAAATATAAATAATTTAGAAACTTTAACAAATTAAAGCAATAAATTAACAAACAATATCGTATTAATAAACTGTCCCTAATGGTTAGTTAGACCAGAAGTTGAATGTGATCGATTTACATTAAATTCAACGCTAAACAGAAGAAAAAGTTACAGATAAAACAAAATAAAATTACCTTGTTCGTAATTTATTGTTTACATATCCACATAAAACCAAATATTTGACTAAAATACAGCCGGATTCAGCGTAACACAATAGACACATATGTTGGGGAACACAATCGGTACAAAACTGAGGCCCTAATAGGATAAAGGAAGTTTTCGTTATGGAGCTTGACGGTTGGTAAGAAATCAGTTTTTCGAGCAAAGCATTTCTCGTATATTTAAGCCAATTTAATCGTTATTCTTTTACGACATGGTAGCTAATGGTTTACACATTTCTACTGGTATGAAAAGTAAATTTTGACCAAAAGTGAACTTAAAAAAAAAACAATTTTTTGGAAAATTGTTTTTTTTTTAAGTTCACTTTCTAATTTTTTAAGACCTTCATTTATTTTATTCTTTTTAATTCATATACGAATACTTTCAAAAACTTAGCAAAATGTGTTAGTCAATAGTATGTATTATCATGCTAAATTTTGCCTAGATCGCACAATTTTTCAGAAAATCTTCTGTGAATACAGAAAAACATATATATATATTGCCTGCTGAATATTTCGTAGGCATAAAAACACTGTGATTATTCAAAATTATGATATCTAGGATCATTGCTATAGTTTCATATAACCTTTATGTCAGATTCTAAAAGGCCATATTTTGTTAATACATTTACATAGAATTAGTTCTTACATATTTTTTTAATATTTTTCAAATATTTCTCTAAAGATACCAAAAATAATTAAAAACGTATTTTAAGACCCATATAACTAACGTTTCAAATGATATACCACCTATATGTGAATATAAGAAAAAAGTATTCGAGTACATTCCCTCTAAAATTTTGAAACTGATATTTCCGAGTTTTTGTTATTGATTTTATTACTATATCAAATTTAAAATTTTTAAGTCAAGCAATTTCTACTAGCGAGGAAAATGAGATTAATCATTAATATTGTATTAGATTATATGATATTCTAACGATTAAACAAAGAAATTAATCTTGATCACTTCAAATTATGTATGATAGTACAATAAATACAATAAAAAAACGTTAAAAAAATAATAGATACAGTGTTTATGTGACAATATTAAAAAAGATAAAAACGCACATAAAATAACAGGTAATAATCACGGTCATTTAGAGAATTGAAAACTCCATTATAATACTCAGTGGTCTTCAAATGTGGCATTCGTTAATAGCCATTCGTCCATTAATAAATGTTTTATTTGCTTGGTCTGTACTTTTGGAATTTATGCAAAATTCTTAATTTATTTTCAACGTAGAACAAAAAAAATCGCATTTAAAGAATTCGGTTTTTGTATTCATAAAATGATTCAGTAAAATTTTTTATAGCGTTTATTTAAATATTAAGCTTTATGTATTAATTTTCATAATGATCTTCTAAGGAAGAAAAACATCACTCAACTTTATTGCAGCGTAGGTATACAATAAAGAACAATATCGTAAGCCGAATTTGTAAATATTTATTAATTTTATTCGTATTAATTAGAATCGTAAGTCGAATTAAGATAGTATATCGCGCACTTAGAACGATTACTGACATTTCAAAACTAAAATTCTTATTAATGAAACATATTAAATATAATGGTTCTAATCACGAAATAATTCAAAAAATTTCTTAAAAGTAGTCCTAGTTAGTCCTAGTTACCACGACGAGTAGTCGATCCAATGCTTAGTTAATAACAAGAAAATGAAATTTAAAATACAATAACACAATTAAACATACATAATTTAATTTATGGAAATAAATCTGCTTTATCTAACGCTTTATCGAATCAATCCACAATAAATGCACGATGTGTGAAGATGCATTCTTCATATCACAGCCAACGTCAGTTACAAAAATTCAACAAAGAAATTGTGATATCTCCAATAAGAACTATCCAAAACTACTTTCTACATTAAATTTAAATAAATTAAAACCCCTTACTAGAAATAGATACAAGATTTAGTTTATTTCATCTAGTAGAAATCTTCTCGTGTTCTTATATAATAACAGGAAAATAACTTCAGGTTTGGGGGAATAAATAAAAATAGTCTGTGTAAATATTTAGTTAATAAAATACCTCACACAAACATTATTCACTATTAAATGAAACTACGTGATGTAGTATTATTTCTACTTTATTTAAGTTCTTTACCACGTCCTTGGTTTCGTTGTATTACAACATCTTCAGGTGGGCTATTACATCTTTGCTAATAGCCCACCTGAAGATGTTGTAATACAACAAAACCTAGGTCGTGGTAAAGAACTTAAAGAAAATAGAAATAATACTACATCACGTAGTTTCATTTAATTGTGGATAAAATACATCTTAGTTTTGGGACATTCAACACTCTCAATTCATGTGAATGTGCTTAATTAGTGGAGATCCAAAATGACATCAGAAACACCGGTTGCTTATTTTAATTATATGAAGGTAACAGATTACCAATACATACAAAAAGCGTTTAAACTTTCACGATTTTTTAAGTAACAACGCAAGCCGCTACAAAAGCGATTTTGCGTTTATATTTAGAAAGAAATATAACGTCAAGACGCCGCCACGTACAAGCGAGCGACATCACTGTAGGCAGCAAAAATCGCGAATTATGAAAAAAAGGAAGGAACTTTACGCAAAAGAAGCATAAAAGTAATAACAGGAAGGCTTTTCTTTTGCCCTTCGTCGTCTGCGTGATTTCGCTCAATTTTCAAATGGCTGCGTCAAAAGTGTGTTTCGGCTTATAAATAGTCACAGCGTGCTCATCTTTGTACATATATGTTTTTGAAGTATGATGTGTTATGAATATGTTTCCCGAAAAAGTTATTTACGTGTAGGCGTTATTTTCTTGGGTACATAATATCACTCACCCAAATATTTCACGTAATCTCATAATCTGAAAACGGTAATTAAGTTATTACTCAGATACATGAATCTGAATAATAACTTTATTACGCTTTTATCCATTTACCGCACATCTGTAACGGTTGTATTTTTTTAAATGGATGGCCCATTAAAAAAACTTATATTTCTTTATACTTATACGAAAATTATTATTTCTATAAAATGTTAGTGGTATTTTTAGTTTTATTTGCCGTACGGAATGTCGTACACGCTAATTAAAGAAAAATTTTAAAAAATTTCAAAATGTTAAGTGCTTTTTTTTTAGTTTTTGTAGTTTACTTACCTTCAGATATATGAACCAAATTGTAAAAAATTTAATATGTTAAATAGCTAATTCCGCTCTTCCCTATTTTTGAACCTACTAGACCAAAAATTATAGAACATAAAATTGATACAATCTGACAAGGAAATTATAGTAAAACTGTGGTGAAATAATTCACGATAATTCACTCTTAGAAAATATTCAAAAGAAACAAAAGTTAACACGATTAATTCCAGTGAAATTTTCATTCAAATCGATTCAAGAGTTTTTCATGATACTCAAACAAATGGATAGGCTAACGGACAGAGTAGTCTAAATAGCATATTCCAGTATTTTTTTACAAACATTTCCAATGTTCAGAAACGCTTAAAGCTTTATAAATGTCCAAATTTTTACTTACAAATCGATTTCTATTTTACCAAAATCTGTTATTTTGTAGATTTCCTGAGCATTAGAAACCCTTTTTTTATTTTATTTTATACTGCAATCATTTCAATCAATAAATTTTCCTCAACTGAAGTGAAATATTCGATTAAATAAACGTGCATTTTTGGTATTTGCATACATTTTTTTAAATAAATGCAGCCAAATATAGAAATGAAACTCGCTAAATCATTATTATAGATTGAAAGAGCTGTCAGTTATCTTAATCCATATGCCAATTAACTACCCAATGAGAGCGGCATAAATAGCGAAGTAAAAGCAAATTTTAAATCCAATCTGCTAAACGATTGAGCAAACCAAACCATAAGAAAACGAGTTATTCAATAAACCTTTGTCATTGATTTTGACAAAGGAAGTTCAAATTCCAATAATATAACTAGTGGAAACTTGTGAGCCCATTCCATTAGCTAGGTTCATTCATAAATAAACATTGACTGGTCTCTTGTTGCTTCAATACAGAACAAATGGCATACAATGGATTAGGAATAAAACGTTTGAATTTTTTACATAAAAGGGATAAAATAATAAGACGGAAGGAACGCCCACCGCAGATAGCTTTCGGTCGAAGCTTGCGGTGAACGAAAAATGGATAGCCCTTGCCCTTGTCGCATTCTCGTGGCTCTGAAAAGGTTTAGCCTGGAAGCGATTTGTCGAGTGTCCGCGTTTTGTTTTCCTCCACTACTTTTTTTTCGAATGTTGAAAAGAAAATAGAAATCAAAAACGATTAAATAAGAATTTATTATGTTCAACTAAGGCTTGTTTCCACTTGGGACAATAAAAAAGACAATCATTAAGCATGCTTGTCTACCAATGATCGGCATCTTACTTAGCGTTCAGATGTTGGAGTTTTCACACTGTATCAAGCATTTTTGATGAAATTATTATGACAAAAGCTGCAGAAATTATTTCTGTCCACTAAAAGTGTTTTTGGCATCATTACGAAATACCCAATTATACACAGAATATAAAACTTTTCTTAAATATCTATTAACGAGTTACTTAAAAATTATTAATTTTAATATTTTTCCTCGCGATGCATTTATTTATTCAATGCGTCACAGGGAAAAGTACGTTCCTATCAATTGTCAAACATTAAAACTAAATTCTTTTAAGTAACTAGTTAACAAATGTTTAAGAAAAGTTTTACATTCTGTGCATATTTAGATATTTAATGATGCCAAAGATTTTTTTAATTGATAGTAGTTTATTCACAGGAATTATTGAAAAAGATTAGTCTGGTTAAGCCAAAGTTTAATACTAAAGGTAATTCTTTTCTATGTATAAAAAGAACTTGAAAAATAATCTTTTATACAAAATTCCTTATATTTACACGTTTCCTCGATTAATGTTTTTTTCTATCCTTATGTATAAGTACACGAAAATATTTTAACATAATAATTTCTACCATTGACGATAATAAGATTTCTAAACCAAAAAAGGAGCATTTGTTTCGGAACAGAATGAAATAGCCCCGTGAGTGTATGAAATCAATTTTGCCCTGTTTCATTTATATTTTAACTATGTTTATATTCAATCAAATTGTATCCATAATATAATTATGTTATAAAAACCTATGGAAATAATAATATTTAAAACTTATTTAAGGAATCAAACCTATTCATTGAGCTTTTGCAACTTTATCGAATTCTTCTAAAAAAGTAGAATATATGTATATTTAAAAAGTTCAAATTATATTTCAGTTAGTTTCGTTGTAATGAAAAGATTATGAAAATATATGAAAATGTTCTTAACGATTTAATTTTAATTGTAGTCAACATTTTTATCATTTTACTGTTTAATTGCCCGATTAATTAATTTTCACTATTTCCTACTACACTATTTTTAAATATATATTTAAATTATATAATTTACTATTTATCTGCTATAATTGCAGTGACTATATTATATTTAGTTAGTTCGGACATTAATATAAATTTCAATTTTTCATTAACATCACAAAATTTACATTTTATGGTCCTCATTCACCCTTCGTATTCTTTCAAATCAGTGTATTTTCATTTGCTCTAATATTTTTACTAGGGCAAATGAAAATACACTGATTTTCTATTTCTTGAAAAATTCTTCGCTGTTGCAGTAACAAAACATTACACCCCCGCCTAAATGATCGCCGACAACCCAAGCCCTTCTTATAAAAATCACCTACTTTCTCACGGATGATTCCAATTCTTTCCCTTGTATCCACAGGTCGTGACATGCTTCGTACTTTGAAATGTGTGTGTATGTTTCGCCAGTCACGTAATAATTTGGATCCAACAGTTTATGTTTCCCAGGTGTCTGCATGTTTCGTTCCATAATATAAATATATATACACACACACACGTATATGTATATATATATATATATATATATATATATATATATATATATATAAAGAAGAAAGCGTTTTGAAAAAAAATAGTTTAAATTAAATATTAAAAGAATGAGAGAAAATATTTTAATTACTTATGTGGAGGAAAGGAAACGGAGGAAATTTTAAGGAACTTGATTTTTCTTGAATTTTTTATGAGCTTTTATGTACAAGAACACTGAATAGATTTCATAGGAGTATTTTCGAATAATATAATGCGTCATTATTTTTTCCATAATTTAGTTAAGAATTTACATTTTAAATAGCTACGAAGGCAATTTTTTTATGAAAGCGACTGAGATAAAGGAATAAGCATTTGATTAAAAATTACTCTTATCCAGTAATTTATGTTGCCTTATCCTCATCTACTATGGGCTAGCCCCCTGCATATCTCAATATTAGATCATCGATGATATGTGGTTTATTGTACCAGTTTGAACATTTCCTTAAAGAAATGATTAACCTTCACATGTGTTGTGATACCAACACATAGCTAACTTTTGGTGCCCTGTTCCTCGAAGCGACTATTCTCTGTAGTGCTCGTGCTTAAATTACCCAATTAAACAACGAGTATAATACAAATGAGCATAAATACTACCAAATCGTCCCCTAAACTCATGTATTTATTATCTCATTCACGATAACACGCTTTCCCATCTTTCAGGTCAGTATGTTCTAGTATAACTGATTGCATATATGATGCTATAGAATAAATATAACAGTAACGATATCATGATTCGAGGGTAATGAATGATACCTCCATCGCATATACTTTATTAGCAGGGGACGGTAAACGTAATATAATACAAAATACATTGTCCTTAAAATACATGAATAATAAAAATAACATTATCCAAGGTAAGATTCGATGTATTTCATCAGATCAATTGGCATCTATTCTTGTAGTAGACAAATCGACAGAAAAAAAATGTGAATCTTCATGAGAAGCCTGGCAGATCTAAAACGTCTAACTTTTTTATATTCAAATATTTTTGGAACTTTGTACGTTCGATAAAGGAGTTTTTAAATACCAAAAATTAAAGTTATAAGCGTTAGTAAATAAGAAATAATGCTGATGTACTAACATACAAATAAAGTAGCGTGTGCATAATGTAGTGGAGACAGAAGCTCTAAGTTAGACAGACAAGACGACAAGACGCAAAGCTGGCCGAATGGTACGTTACGAAGTGCCATCAAGACATTTTAACTCCCATCCAAACGTGCCATTAGATGTTTTACATGAAAAGGCATCATCAAATGAAACCATAAGGATAAACCTAGATAAACAGGCCAATCGACACGCGTGTAATTTTTCAAAGACAAATTCAGATCATAAAAAATTATAAAAAATTAAAAATGGTATTGTTAAAAGTTAATTCCCTGTAAAGTTATTTGAGTTATAATTACTTCCATCATCATATCTTGAAGCTAGCACGCTATTCCATAATAAAGTGCACACCCACCGATGCGCAATGTCAGAGATAAAACGACATGTAAACGCTAAGAAAAATTATAATGTATTACACATTAAATTAACAGAATATAAAATAAAAATGGGAATTCGGGGGCACGTGATTTAATGGAAAGTTATATTTTGAATCGTACCACCTTCAATAACTGGTTTTTCATTTCGATTGCTAGCAAGAAAATAGCATGAAATATTAGTATCGATTGTGTCTAAAATTTTACTCTATGATAATTGAACAAAATATTTTTGGATTACCAAATATTGCCGTATATATATATATATATATATATATATATATATGTTTCAAGTCAATAGTTATACCGTAACACAAGGATCGAAGGCCACAATTATTAAGTTGCTGCTTGTTACCCACGACATCGACCACATAAATATTTATTCATGACCAAATTTGAGAAAAAATTAGATACCAAGTTAATGACGATTTAAAAAATAAGTCAACTTAAGATTATGCAAGGCACAGCAGTGGAGTTCGCTGGCGTCCTAAAAATACCGTTTTTTTTGTTATTTTCAAGGAAACTGTATAACTTTTCAAAATTAAATATTTCCTATATTTTACTACGTAATACGTTTTTTTTTAAACTTAAAAAATTTAGTCAAGAACGATTTATGTCTTAAAGAGTTATTGAGTATCACAAAAATGCTTAGACTTGCATAATATTAATAGGGATCCCATAAGATTTAGAGCCTATTTCAGAATACTAAAAAGTATGTACAACATTGCAAAAATAAGTTTGGTCATTTTCCCGTTATTTTGTACTTTTATGGATTTCACAATACACCAATATATATATATATATATATATATATATATATATATATATTTTTTTTTTTTTTTTTTTTTTTTAATTTTTTCCTGGTATTTAATATACAAACACATAAAACAGATTTATTGATATAGAAGCGATATCTTCCAGTCAATCAAAACACCAAGTAATTAATTAAATTATGTACTTGAAAAGACTGTAAGAGATTCTGAAAATAATTACAAAATAAAATGAAAAACCAGTTAAAACAACAAATAATCTGGCCAATCAACGAAAAAAAAATATCACACTAAAAAGTATACATCATCGTATGTATGTATGATATAGTACAACATTACAAAAATAATTTTGGTCTGTTTTTCCGTTATTTTGTACTTTCGTAAATTTCACAGGACGAAAATAGGTACATATTTTGTTAATGTATTTATGGTTTTTAATATACAAACACACAAGGCAGACTTATTTATTGTAAAAGTAATATCTTCCATTCAACCAAAACACAAATTAAAAGTTGTATTATATGTTTTAAGACACTGTAACAGACTCCAAATACAAAAGACAAAGTAAAATGAAAAACCATTTAACATAATGACAAACAAACAGGCACATTAACAAAAAAAACTAATGGGTAACTTATAAAAGCAATATATAAAAAAAGTAATAAAATGCACACATATATACATATACACATAGATATTTTGGAAAGAACGATGGAGAGTTACGGAAGTTTTTTTTTTGCGGACAACCTCTACATATGTGAATTGATTATGCATTTCGAATATCAGGGTTCAACTTATTAAATACTTTGTCGTGAGCAGTGAACGGTGAAGAAGTATTCAGAAAAGGAGTCATTATTGTTGAGGATAAGTAAGTAATATAGTTCAGTTTCATTAAAATTAGTTAGAAACATTTGTTAAGCTCGTTATGCAAAATTATGCGAAAACATTAAATGTTGAATTTTTTTGAATAAATAAATATTGATGTAAAATACCATCCCTTGAAGGAAAGTGGAATTAAATTTAATTTGCTTATTTTCATACGAAAAATTCCTTTCGTTTTAAAACATAGTTTCTTCCTTTAATATAGATTTATGATCATATTTCGTCATCAGTAATAATCTCTTAACGATTTTAGGTTATTTAAATATATTGAAAACATTATACTTTATATCGAAACGAATACTTATTTATTCTAATTTAAGCTGGATAACGTGATGTGAAAAAACTGACAAATAAAAGTAAAAAGACAAAAATTTAATTCATATTTTTGTATGGTATCCGTGGCTTATTTTTTTAGTACATTGATACAACCCTTTTCATATTTCGTATTCTGTATAAACATTAAATATGTTTATATATTACCTAACTAGTTTTTACCTGCGGCTTTTCTGTAGAGATGCTGTAAATGCGGTGGAATTTACATGCAGGTTTTGGGTTCACGAGAAACGTATAATTTAATGTACACTTCGCGCCATCTGTCGATAAAATGTCATCAAATCATTCTGCAGGCATAATGCTATTTCCTGCATTTATATGTTAAGTAGTCCATATGTTACTTTGATATATGGCCTATATCTGTGCCAAATTGTAGGAAAATGTATCCAGGGGTTTGGCATAATTGAGTAACAAGTATCCAAACACACTTTTCGTGTTATTGGTATTTCATACTGGCACAACCATCAAAAAAGTTATACCTTACCATATCATTACCATATCACTCTATCATACGATCTTTGCGCATGCCAAATTTTATTTAAATCCTCCTAGATTTAGGCTTTATTGAGTGGCCAACATCCAAACTTTCGAATTCGTAATATTAGTAGGATTTTAGTTAAATTATTGGATAAAATGATTACAAATTTTGCTTAGAAAGTCAATAAAATTGATTAACAACGTTATCTATTCATCGTAAAATATACTTCAAGTGATTACAAATTAAAACTCATATTTCCATTAGAAATAAAGGCAATAAAATATTTTTTTTTGTATCTGGCTTATAATCTTTTAAAAAGTCCTAAATAATGAATACTTCTATTTAGTCTACTAACAAAACCCTAACAAGAATTGGCTCTTCATATACTGATTTAAGTGATACCATATCTGGCGATATTAGGCATATCTACACTTTTCTGAATATTGAAACTTAGACGACTAAATCACGAAACTAATAAGTATGGCCACAGATTGTTCAAATCCTTGTTTTTATCTTCCTGTAAAATAAAGAGATGAAATACAACATCGTACACCATAATATCATATTTTCTCAAAATATATTCCAGGACATCATATTCTAACACGCCGCATGGCAATTCATTTAATTAAACGCTCTACCCGCCCTGTCTACGCCCGCACGGAATTTCATCAAATCACTATCTCAGCCACCTATCATCTCGTGCAATTTCCGCTACATCGTTACGTATTCGCCGCCCGAGCATTACTTTATTCCGGGAGGAAGGCCCAATATTTCCTCAAGCGGATCCTGGCTACTCATTCCACGCGATATTCCGAGTCGGAGAAGTTTTGACTACATCGAAATGTTCTTATTGACATGTATTAGTTGTGTGAGTTTCATTGTTGCTGTTTGTTCGACGTCATCGCCAGTTTAGCTCCGGCCCGTTGTACAGTTTGCGTCTATCTAATCCGAAACAATTATTTGCGTTTCAAAACTTTCTGACGTAAGTTTGAAATGCGGTTCTAAATAGGCATCCTTCGTCATTGAATGAAAGCTCTTAGCAACCCTTTTCGCGTCGTTTCCTATTGTAATGGGTAAGTCAAGCAATGTTGAAAATCAGACAGCCTTGAACTTCATTATGGCGTTTCGTAATGCGCCACAAAAATTAATTCATTTTTATAGTAACTAGGCTTTTTGATCGATAATTTGTGTGCCGATAATGGCTATATTTAAAAAAATAAAACAATAAGTATTTGAAGAATCTTTATAACAAGACTATCCAGTTGAAGGTAATTTTAAGTGTTTATATAAAAATTATTTTCAAAACGTCATTTCCATCTAGTGATATCAGCGCTAAAATCATTAAAAACTTAAGAGGACGCTTGTAATTCTGATAAAATACTCTAAAGGTGATTTCTAATAATTCCTAGCCTCGATATTTCTCGATTTCCTCGATATTTTTATGAAATGGAAAACAAAACTTAAAATGTTTGTTTATCGGCTACTAAACTGCATTTTTTGTGACGGCAAAAATATGGCTCTTAAATTCGTATTTATAGAATGATAAAAATACTTAAAGAGTTTAAATTCAATTTTTCTACATTCATCGCTTGCAATACGTTTTAAGAATGTTAAAGAAAATTATGTTTTTTTAATTAAACAGAAAACAAAATTATGGTTTTTTAAAGTTTTGAGATTTAATATATATGTTCAGAAAAGTTATCGGTGTTATAAATTAAATGCAATATATTTTCCATAAAATAGAATTCTCAATAAATATATAAGTAACAAGTTTTATGAACATACAAATTTGCAGTAATTATAAATCTATTATTATTTGTCATTTAATACTTGCTTTTGGAAGCCAAAATTCATCAACCTTTTGCATTAAATTTTTAAATAAAAAAAATATTAGGTATACTATCCATTGTTCCGATTTTTTTTAATTCTAAAACTTATCAGTATCGTGAATAAGTCTCAATTCTACCAAACAACATGAATTGGCTGAACCGTAACAAACCGCAGGAAACTTGTTAGATATATAGAATATTTACTTCATAATTTCTTTGTGTAATTTAAAATTAAAATCATAAAAGAATTAATAAATTTCACGATATAAAATTAATATCAAGAAAGATAGTACCGTAAAATTAATATGTGTTTATCTATGCATATAATAAAATTGTAACCGAGTGAGTGCTGTACAATAAAAATATTTAAAAAAAATTACTTATTTAGCATATAGAAGAGCCACATAGAGAAAAAAAACAAAAAATTTCCTAATTACACGCAACGAAGTGGTAGGAATAGTTAGTATTTATTTAGGAACAGATTTAATTTCAATTTTATAACCACGAAAATATGCCTAATGAACATTACGCCTATTTATTATAAATATTTCACAAAATACACTTTATAAGAAATCACGATACTAGATTATATTTCTATTGAATGCGAGTTAACAATTACAGGAAATTGTATATATTCTGCGAAAAAAATTATTATTTTCAGATAAATACAAAAAAATGCCCTCAGTTTAATTCATATAACTAAGAGAAATTCGTTACATTGCTGTTCATTTTTACAATTAAGTAATTAGTTAGATAATGCTCTTTCAAATACACTATTTTATGTGCTATATTAATTCATAGAATAAGCAATATACCTAACTGTTATAAATTAAACATTTGAAACACAGAAAACAAGATTTCACCAAATATGCTATGTGAGATATCAAATTAAAATAGATAAATAGTTGATTTATTATATATCTAAGAAGTAAATAAATAAGACGTCGAATAAAAAATTAAGGGATAGAGTTTAAATACCAGGTAGGCAAAGAATTTTCAGACTAACTCTTGATACCTTGCGACGGAGACACGCTTCGAATACTTCGAACGAGAAAATTCCACATTCTTACCCCGTTCGCTTTGAAGGAGCCGCCAAACGCGACCGCGGTATTCCGTGACGTTCGGCTAATGGAATTGGCCTCGCATACATCGGTTAGGTTATTAAAATCCTCGAAAGGATATTTTAAGTCGATTTACATTACCTATATACACTTTTCAGTTACCAAAATTTCAAGCATTAATGAAATTGCTGTCTGAGTTTAATTTATTTTTAAAGAAGAAATCAATGTTGCACAAATTAAGTGACGTTACATATCGAACTGGCTAATAAATCATTAGCCACGAGTTCAAGGTTTTTCTGGGTAGATCATCAAAAGTTCTAAAATATTTTATTTTTGATATAAATTGTTCTAGATATTGTCGATTAACGGTAGCAATCGTTTTCAGAACTAATGTTAATCAACGATTATTGACATTACAGCTGAAGTAACTCCGGGTTACTAAAACAATTAATAATTGATAATCAGAAGTTAATTATAAATGTTTTAGTACAAGAACAAGAGTTTCAATATCCAAACAAACTGCATAACAAAAGGTAATGCTGAGTTTCTGATCGAATATCAAGGACGGTATTCATCGGAAACTGTTTCCCAAAGTTTATTTTCTCCATGATAACACGTCTACCTTATTCATGGATATTGCATCAAATGATTATTAGTTGTTCATAACTTCAAGAAATTACTCGAGGTTCTATGTATGTTTAGGTATTTATAAACATTTAAAACATAAAGTATTCCTATATATATATATATATATATATATATATATATATATATATATATATATATATATGTATATATATATATATATACATATATAAATATATATAAATTTAGTTGCAATATACATATATGACCCACAATATATTTTACGGGCGTAAAAATATAATGCCTATTTCAATAATTATAAAGTCTAGTATAACAGCTATAGTTTTTCTACAACCTTCACATGAGCTTCAAAAAACCGTAGTTTTTCTATAGTTCTAAATTTAGTAGTTTGTTATTATTAGTTTTATAATCCCTAAAATAGCGAAAAAATATGTTTCGTCATGATTCCCATTATTATTAGCATTTTCAAACAATATTCCAACTTACAAAAAAATTATGGAATAATAAAAATACGAGTATACAATTTTCCCGCTTCCTTTTTGAACATTTTACTTTTATTCACGTGAAGACAAGTTGCAGCAACCGCACATAAACAGACATTATGTTTATAAGAACAAAGAAATTACCACCATAAATACAAATATATAAGTCGATTTCTGGTTTTATTTCAGGTTATCAATTGTCATTAGTAATTCTTTTCGAAATTTTTTTTTTCGCATAAAACTAGATTAAAATTTATGTTACAGAACAAAATAGCAAAAATAGCATTTTTAATTTATTGACCTAAAATGGGATTCTCACGATTTTGTGAACACCAAAGACATTGCGTTTGACAAGTCGTATGGTATGTATATTTATATTCTCACTAAAATGTCACTATTTAAAGAAAATGATTTATTAGATTAACATTAAACCCAAATATAGGACAAACAAAAGTAACCGCAATCGGTAGTTTAATAACGGAAAGCTCAAAAGGAATATTAATGGTTTAACTATATATATATATATATATATATATATATATATATATATATATATATATATATATACATGGAAAAGGGCCAGAACATAAATACCACGGCTTACCAAGTTTTTTTTTTAATATAAATATATAATCAATCAGCATTCGATAAGAGTAGAGTTGAGGAAGTGCAATAATGAAATAGCTGCAGAAAATGAATAACCCAATTTCATAAACCCACGTTTGAATATTTTATTCTATCATAACAGTACAATAAACACCTGGAATATTTCCAAATCCAATGTCTCCTTATGCTATTTTAATCCCACAAGCTGTTTAAATCATATCTTTCCTAGCCAGAGTAAGCGGAGATAATAAAACGTCACACTCACTTGACCAAATATCCCTCTTTCATTCCACTTACCACCATATATAAACGTCTTTATGATTTTATGGATTCCTTTGGGATCTTTTGAATTTTCTTTACTATGTTTCATTCATAGCTTTCTGTATCACCTACATTTTCTTTATACTCTCACATTTATTGTATAAAGCTTTTTTGTATGTTTCCCTCTTCATACATTATAAGCGCATATAACAACTCGGCATTTTTTACATTTTTTTCGCTAAAGCTTACTTTTTGAATATCTGCTTCTCAAATGTAATCCCATAAACTTATAGTGTATCGCAACACCATGTCGATAAAGCTCTTTTCGCCTTTTTTGAAAAAGATATATCAATGCTGCGATTTCGTTTAACTCATGATGTATATTGAAATCGACTGTTACTACAAAGTGTCAAAGTTTCATAAGTTTATCGACTACAGCGTGTACAATTATCCAATTGATATATTCTCAATCAAGGATTGTCACTTAAATGTTTTTGTTAGATTTACAATATGTTGTTATACCTCCGTATCATTCGTACTCCGATACCATTTGATTTGTTGCCAGACATCAACATTCATCAGTTAGAGAGCTTATGAATGTTAATATCAGGCAATCGTTCTTATAAATAATTCAATGAACAAAATACATATCAATTTAATGTTTAAGTTATAATAATTTTTCAACTACTTGTAAACATCGAATTTATAAAAACATTGACATAATTTAGAACAGCTAAAGAAAAGAAAACATAACCAGAACAACACGAGGTTAGTAGAGGTAGGACTGTTTTAGGCAGAATAGTTTTGTGAGGTCAAAACTAACCTGATTTCAAAACTAGATTATAATTACTTCAAACTGTTGTTTACAGAATTATTATTTTCCACTCATATCGGTTTAAAAGTATTTTTCTGCACGTATCGTTTTGTATTATTTTATTACAATAATATTTATTTATTTTATGCTTAATTGAAATGGTTCACTGAGAGGATCATCATTTATGAGGATCATCAGTTAACTGTATAAACAGCAATTTATCCTAAGTGATTTCCAGGATGATGAATGAATAAAATTATTGCTTACACTATTTTTCGTTCAATTTTCAACACACGAAACACTCGGTTGATTCATCCAAAGTTAAAGTAAAAAGTAAAAGTTAAAGTAAGTAGTAAAAACAAGAAAATGAATTACAGTTTCATCTTACTGACTCGTCTAAAATTGTATTTAGTCTCCCTTTATTTGTTTTGTATCATCCCTGTTTTCTCTCTGCAGAACAGATTCGTTCCATCAAAACCCTGTTTATTTATTTGGTGTCATATTAAAGTGAACTAATCAATTCACTTTCATTTATTCATATAAACAAAAAATGGATTCATTTTTCCTTTCACTTTGGGTGAATAAACCGAGATGATCATGAAGATTGAACCAGCTAAACCCGGCTGAGTGAACCAGCCAAAAAACCCTAGTTTCATTTTATTTTTCCTGACATTTTCGTAATTTTTTTTTTCTCCTTTTATATTGACTTTACCTTAGCCTCTTTTGCGTTTTGGTAGAATCCACTCCTTTACATAAAATTACAAAAATGATATGAAACATTACATGAATGGACTTACTATATAAATTGAAAAAAATCCGTTAATAGAAAATTTGGTTTATATTTAAAATATAATCGACTAAAATATTTCACTTCGGTATTACCTGCCCTTCATCCTCAAGTCACCAGTCATTTTCAAAACTACTGGACTGATTAAATAGTTTTGAAGATATATTTAAGAAACTGCTTGTAAAATTAATAAGGTGAACAGACCCTGAACCCTGAATCAATTTCTATCTCGACTTCTGAAACCAATATATTAGCTGGAAATATTTTTTAATATAAAGTTTCCAAATGATTCTTTATAAAATCTATGTTTCCCCCTATCGTATTTTAACGTTAACATCATATCTATTACACATATAATTTGGTTATTTTTTAAGTACAAAAGCTAAAAACAAAATTACTAAAAAAATCGAGAGATCAAAATAACGATTAGTTTTATTTTATCGACAACCCTAGCTATAACGTACCATCCAATCTACCGGTCCATCCTTCAACATCCCTCTTAACGTTAATATCGTTCGTACTCTCGAACGCGCTCCTCACGCACGGCCTACCGCCCCTAATTATGTTCCGCGTTACCGCCTTACATCATCTACCCTACACCGCTCTACTCACATACATCAGCTTATTAAAATGCAAATTGTATCGAGTGTTTATTTATATATCACGTATTCCTTGCAAGTAAAGGGTGAAGCTGTGTAGTTGGTGTGGGGAATAGTGCTATAGTGGAAATAAATATAAATTATTAAGATGGGTTCTGACCAAAATTTGAATATTTTAATCAATTGCTTTAATCAAATCTGCTTATTGAAATATATATAATAAGATAATGTTGATTAAATCAAATTGCAAAACATCTAATTATTTTAAGTCTTTACGTAACTATAGTCAATTTTGTATATATACGTCGTCACTGTGGTGTGGTGGATTGATCACAAGGAATACAACCTTTGACTGGGCGGCGCACCGCCGGGACCCAGGTTCGATTCCCGGGCGATCCTCGTGCGGGAGTGGACTGTTGTTATGGTTGGTTATCATAGAGATTGCTCTCGTAGAAATAAGTTGACTCTATGTATCAATTTGATACATTAAAGTACATAAATAAATATATTTGGTTATTTCTTCCAGCCAACCAATTACGCGTTGCAAAAAACTCCGATAGAGTTACAATGTATATAAACAAGCAAAAACACAAGTTTGGTGTTACTATATAAGGATCAGTTTCTGTAGAGATCCACATGGGAAACGTAATATTTTGTATAACATAACAAAAAGTAACATTGGCTATCTCGAGTTTGTATTTTTCTTGCCATAGTTACTATTCTCTACCTCATATGATTTTGAAAATAATCCTCAAATCGAAGTGAGAAAGAAAAACGTCAGCAAGCAGTTATTTATGTTTATTTTGACGCGTGGTAAAACAAACATAGGACTTACATTAATCATATCCGCGAGTCATTAATATCGATTCTAACAAAAAATTGCCTTTGTGCATTCTAAACAATAAATGCTTTTCATTTTTAGTCTTTTTAAATATTATTTTTGAAATTCTATGTCATAGCAACATAACTATTAAATTCAACGTAGAATAGCTTAAAATTGATACCCATTAAGACAACATTACTAAATTTAGAGATAATTTGTATAATATGATTGAAATAAATATAATGTTTTCTTATACACAATTAAAATCTCGAAACATCCGCTAAATACAAAAAATTCATTACTATCATGTACGATCTTTTATGTTTGACACAAACTGATACTAGAATAACCGATATATATTTATAGACGTCCTTATGTCTGTAAAATGTTGTGGAATTACAACATTGATACTTCGTTTAGGGATCTTCGGGTTACCCGTTACTAAATATTCTAACCATAATAGCTTAGATCTTATTACAAAAGATATCAACTCGAGTACACGAAGGTATAAATTAAGTACTTTTAATATTAGATGAACTTTATTTACTACAAATAATTTAACTTCACAGGCAGACGGTTTTATTACCATGTGCCACTGTCACCATCAAAAACCGAACTAAAAGTTTAGATTCGATCTAAACGTTTTCTTGCGTGACAATGCTATCTGGCATGCAACCGCAGTTATTCTAAGGTATTAAATATGTAAAATTCAAAATGATATTTAATTACTGACTGTAATTTTAACCCTTGTATTTACTTTGTACTGTATCATTTAATTTCTCCCTGCATTAGCTATGTACCGATATGCAGAGTATCTTTAAAGGCATATTATTATAAAGTTTAGATAATTTTTTTTCACTAATTGTGATAATAGCGAGGCCACCATTTCTTCCAGAATATATAAAATCCAAATATTATAAATACAGCATTATTTTTATTTCCATCTTATTTAAAATCTTGGCGGTATCATGTTGAAATATGTTTGGGTATAATATTTTTTGATACAGTGTAATGTATCATAGGCAGATTTAAGTAGACTTACGTATTCAGGATGAATAAAAATAAGTAACCATTTTTCTTAAACATGAGATAATTTTGAATATATTTGGCGTTAATTTTGTTGAAATTAATTATTCATAATTATATGAAACTACGTGATGTAGTATTATTCAAATTCTTTACCACGAGCTAGGTTTCGTTGCATTACAACATCTTCATGTGGGCAATTAGCAAAAAGTCATCATACATATTTGCTAATAGCCCAAAAGATGATGTAATACAACGAATCCTTGCTCGTGGTAAAGAATTTAGAAATAATACTACATCACGTAGTTTCATGTAATTGTGAATGAGATAATTGTTTATATTACCGGTATCTATATTTCTAATTTCCACATTGTATTTCTGGCATCTCATTTCCTTAAAACATAGGATAGGGATAAAGATTCATAGTGTATCTGCCGAAAAGAGTATTTTCATAAAAATACTTTAACTACCTTTTAAATGCAGATTAGCTATTTTTAAATGCAGCCTGGGACCAGCTAGAAGAGTCTGTATATAATCTAACCAGGTCATTAATTGTGCTACTTAAACGAATGTTCTGACAGTTGTTTGTTTTTTTTTTAATTTATTTAGGTAATAAAAACAACCTCAAAACATTTACAATTAATTTATCCGATAGTCTCTAATTATTCGTTACTGAAAAATTATTCCTTCAAAATGTATTATTTTTTTTAAATTTGATTCAGGTAATAAAAAACAATCTCAAAACATATACAATTAATTTATCCGAAAGTCTTTAACTATTCGTTGCTGAAAAATTATTGCTTCAAAATATTTTATTTTTGTTTGTTTTTTTTTAATTTGATTCAGATAATAAAAAACAACCTCAAAACATTTACTAATTTATCCGATAGTCCCTAACTATTCGTTACTAAAAATTATTCCTTCAAAATATATTATTTTTGTTTGTTTTCTTTGTAATTTGATTCAGGTAATAAAAAACAACCTCAAAACATTTACAATTAATTTATCCGAAAGTCTCTAACTATTCGTTATTGAAAAATTATTCCTTCAAAATATATTATTTTTGTTTGTTTTTTTATAATTGATTCAGGTAATAAAAAACAACCTCAAAACATTTACAATGAATTTATCCGAAAGTCTCTAACTATTCGTTACTGAAAAAACATTCGTTCAAAATATATTATCTTAGTTATTGCTGATTTTTGTCGTAAAATTATTAAAATAAACAAACCCATCGTAAAAGTAAGTGACAAGAACTAAAAGAAAACGTAACAATGTTAAATCTGTATCTACGCAAAGTATTGAAGCAAAAAGTGATAATTCATACAAAAACCCAAACCGCGTTTGAACGTACCCCTATAAGAGTCTGCTAACACTCGCAGATGTCATCTCGCGCGCCGCCAACAGGCAACGGTCCTTAAACAATCGACGCACGTACCACTTATAGAACCGTCATACGTTTAGTGGAGTCACGCGCAATTGAAGGATGCTGGGTATTACCAGTAATGTCGTCGGTTCGCTACGAGATGGCTCATAAAGCCTACAAGTGCCTACATCTGGAAGAGTAATTACGTCTTTATGCGAGTGAATAGGTTCATACACTGTAAGTTGGGATAAACGCGTCTCATTCGGCTAGTTTGACATGGCGAAAGGTGCCAGATAAAGTTACGATAAATCACCATCTCTTTCAGGGTTTCATTCAAAAGGGTGACACTGTAGGTCAATCAACCTGGTAAGTCTGCGTCTGCCTATCTCTATGCGGTGTATTTCCAAATTTGCTGAATCAAGCCACAATTTTAAAAATTGGTTTACGTATTTCGACCGAAACGAACTTGTTATAACATTATATTTCACGGTTGTCATTCCGGATGAAAATTAATTTTTTGAAAAAGAATGGTAAACGGGTTTGACTAGTGTATCGAATATTTCGTTTGACATTTTGATATATATTATTTAACATAATACATATTTGATAGTACCTAATATAATTAAGTGGAGGAATTATATATGTTATCATGAATGTTTCAAGAACTATACTATTTAGAGTCATTGTTAATTTTTCAATAAAATTTGTGCAGCCTTCTAAAAACGCTTTTTTCTCATTATTTTTCATTTATTAGTTACGGAAATAAAAGGGGTCAACTATAAGTACAGAGGACGGTCCAGGTATGTTTTTATTGAACTCTATCTAAATTTATGAAAAAAATATTTCGAGGTTTCTTCTAGCAGTCTTAGACGATACCCCTTACCATGTATGGAATATTTAAAAAAAATTGAGCAATCACTTGCCCCCTGAAAATTTCCATACAAATATTTTTAAAAGTCCCTATCTTTCCATGTCAGGCGGTTTCTAAAAAAAAGTCTATGACGAACAGACAGACTGTTACCTGAGTGATCTTGTGAATGCTCCGTTTTTTTTTTGCTTTTGAGCTACGCAACGCTACGCCAGAAAACACGTTTTAGCAATAATGTTTTCATTCAAACAGTTTTTGGAGCAATTTTCAAAATACACAATTCAATGTTCAAAACTTTATTTATTTATATCAATAAAAATTGACATAATAATAAAAGAAAGTTGTTGATCACACCTAACTTACACTGAAATATGTTCTATACCTACAAGCATCGATCACTATGTATAAAAAAATTCATAATCAGTTACTTGTGTAGAAATACGAATAAATTTTACAAAGTTTTTTGGGACACTTGACTATGATTACTGCGTGATATATTTTGACATGCAACCACATTCGTTCTATAATTCTAAGCAACTTAAAATATAAAATTATATTTAATTGTTGACTATAATTTTACCCTTTATACTTTATACTCAGTCGCCTAAGTTCTCACTGAGGTAACTATATACCCAATACATAGCGTGTCTGTAAATGGCTCTTATTACAAAATTATTCCAATATCATTTTACTGTCAAGTCCCGATAGCTTTATTAGAGTAATTTATACTAAAAGGTGTACTATCGCAATAAATATTTATTAAGAAGAAAACAACGTAAATGCAGGATCTATTTATAGTCAAAAAACTATACTAACGACAAAACCCAATTCAAATGAAAGATCTATTTATAGATAAAAAAAACTATTCTAACGACAAAACCCAACTCAAATGGAATATCTATTTATAGATAAAAAACTATACTAACGACAGAACCCAACTAAAATGGAAGATCTGTTTATAAATAAAAAAACTATACTAACGACAAAACTCAACTCAAATGGAAAATATATTTATAGATAAAAAAAACTATACTAACGACAAAACCTAACTCAAATGGAAGATTTATTTAAAGATAAAAAAAATATAAAAAAAACTACTAAATAGGTAATAGGCAACTAAAACAGGTCTATTAAAAAAATTAAAAGCAAACTATATTTAAAACAAAAAAAAACAATAAGAATGGAAGTTCTATTTAGAGATTGAAAAAAAAATATCAAATTTTTATAGCTTTCTAACTTATGATCTTTTATAGACAAAAGATGATCGGTGTTGAAAAAACATATTATTTCCAAAATAAATTAAGTTTTTTTTTACCTCACTAAAACATAAGAGAAATCATTGGTACATATTCCATATGATTGCACTATTATTATCATTATAATTATAGTTTTAATTTATAAAAAAAACATTCTAAATTTGCGTCACTCAAAACGATTTAATCCTTATAAAACCGCTTCTCTATTCGCGTTTTATTTTATGAATTCATAACGAACCAACCGCAACCAAATAATGGAACATAGCGTAAAAATAATTTTAGGCTATGCTAAAAGGCAATTAGTATTTAAGAAAAATTATAAAGGTATCAAAAACAGGCCAAGTTCGAGTTTGAGTCGCATATGAAAGTTTCCGTATCTGGTTTTAAGTGAAGTTACTTTCTTTATTTTAAATCATCACTGATTTGGACTTCCTAACGCAATAAATATTTAGAGATACCTAATATGATTAAACAGGAGAAGCATATATATTACAGTAAAATGGTAATGATGATATCATAGTTATCTAAATATTGATAACTATGATATCATCATTACAATTTTCCTGAAAGTTTTGCACATGTTTTAAAAGACACTGCTTTCTTCATAATTTTAAGTTTAGTAGTTTCAGAAATAAAGACGGAATTTTGAAATTGTTTTTTCGAGATCTTATTTTGTCCATGAGATTTACATATAAATATTTTCACTGTTAGCTACTAAGATACGTGTGAGTTCATATCTATATAATTATGTCATATTTAAAATTTATACGCCAATCGGTTCCGAGGAAAAGAGCTGTGACAGACGAACTGTGGAGTCGTGAGTTAACTTATAAGGTTCTGTTAGACTGATAAGGGTTCAATTTGAGTTATGTAACCTTGAAAACATGTGTATACCAATATTGGTGGCAAAAATCAGTAGATGAGAGTGGTTTAATTAAAAAATTTGCAAATAAAATGAGTGATATTAATATTACTCAGTATTTAATTAAAAACGATTACAATTTTTTATCTGTTTTTATATTGACAGAAATTACATTTACAAATAAACAAAATACTAGCAAATTTAAAGTTCGTGAGTCCGTAATCATCAAATTATCTCATAATCATCGGATAAGTTCGTAATTATCGGGATATGTATGCGTCATATTAGTTATGGATATCGTTCATACGCCATCTCCCGCTATAACTTTTAGTTCAATAATCAAAACGTTTAAGAGAATAGTATCTTCGAAGGGAGTGAAACGTAAAACAACGAAATATTTCTTTGTCAGAACTTACCATCCGTAACCCTGCTCCTCTTTGCTTTTATGGGTTGAAACATTCATTGAATGTTATAAAAAAGATGAAAATATTCAAGAAAATACTGAAAGAAATCAAAATCCGTATATTGTTCAAACGATTTTTGAAAACATAAATCGTCGATGCATTTAGAATATTAGGATAAAGTTTATTTTACTTTGGCGGGAGTACTCGTAGACGAGAGTTTATTGTTTAAGAACAAGAAGAGTTAATAAGAATTCAGAGCATAATCCAAGGCCACACTCAGATTTTTAATCTGGAATTGAGAAAGACGACTACAGGCATACTTATAATGGTATATTAAAAAATGTCAAGGATAAGTAAATTGAACACGTCAATTATTTGTGACATAACATAAAAATTTAATACGTCTTATTTTCAAAAACTATTATTTAAGATACCGATTGTCATATAAACGATAAAGTAAAATTATGTGAAATATGTTTTTTTTAATCCTTAATTGGTAAAAATATGATAAACACTAAAACATATCATAATTTTTTTAATACACTAAACATTTTCTTCGAATATTTGAAATTGATACAGAACCATGAATGCCTGAAAGTAATTGGATATTTTTTAGGTTTCAGTAGCCAAATGGTTCAAAATGGTACACTTGCAATTTCGTGATGTCTATCTGATCATCTTTTCATCCGTAACTCACAGCGTCATAACTCTTTCAATTTCAGTCTGGTCGTGATAATATTTTACAGGAACGTCTAGCTTAGTCATCCTAATTCATAATATAAAGATACTATGTTTTACGGACCGTACATAAAACTTGGAAATAAAAATATTTTTACACACATCATAGAGCAGGATGTCATAAAAAAGGTCTTTTAAATTTTATTTGGATGTTCAGTTAGGGTGACTAATAATGATAAAAATATCAGATCTGTGTTTCCAAAGTACTAAAATTTGTCAACCCCTTTCTAATTTTTGTAAGTAAAAATCAAGACAACAGCATATAGTAAACACTACAATGGAAAATTGTTTCGGGTGCCATGAATTAATAAACTAAAGGTAAAATTTTAAAAAGTGTTTAAACGCCAATGAAAATATATATTAAGCAATTTATTTATGCAGTAAAAAATAACACTAAATTGTATAATTATTTAATTAAAACGCCATGTATTTTTAGCTGTTCAAACTTAAATGGGCACAAAAACCTGATAGTGTCAGTTCTACTCATACTTGTAGGTTTTTTTATTTTGCATGTTTATTTTTAGAACATCGATTAAAAAAATTATAAAGTATCTTAACGTCATACGCTTAACACATTTTTTGGCTTTTCCGTATGTAACTCGCTAACTTTAAATCACCAGATCATAGTTCAAGTTATTTAAGAGCATTTAAATTAAAACCTAATTTACCAGAAGCATTCTCATATAAATTCCATCAAATCAATTTTTCAATAAGATGTTAGGTAATAAAAAAAATGGTTCTCTAAAAGTATAAGTACTTCGGTTTTAACGTATTTATTTTATCGGCTTGAGCATGTTCAATCGAAGTAAGATCAAAACCCTGATAAGGAAGTAAACCAATGAAATGGTTATGAAAATTTTCATTGCCGAAATATATTGGAATTAACTTCTTTTAAATTTATTGACCATAAAAATATTTTACGGTGAACGAAGGGATGTCAAAAATTTATTCCCTTTTATGGGTATGCTATTTGCTTTTCCCCCTTAGAATAGTGATGACATTTTTTAACCATGTATTTTTTCTAGGATATCGTTTTATATATTTTATGCTCACATTTGACCTGTATATATTACAATACAATTTAATAAAAATTATATAAGTCTGAACATTTTTTAAAATTGGGTACCTCGAGTTTTTGCTTGATTACGACGTGTGTATAGTCATACATATATTTTAACACGTAAATGTTGAAAATCTAAACAAATTATGATAGATATATTTATTGGAAAATTAGAAATGTGTTTTAGTTAATTTGTATCATTAAAGTAAAGCGATGTAGGTAGTGAAGTTTTTTGAGGTGATTTATATATTACCCAAATCAATAAAGTTCGAATCCGAATACGGTAGATTGGCCGATCAATTAGTTTAAAAAAAATTCGAGTATCAAAATGAAGACATAATATCTAATTGTAGTTGAAAATTTTTTTTTCTCGAAAGTAATGCAATAATAAATTCAGTGAACTGTAATTCCGAATCCATAGCCAAATAACTTTTTACATAATATACTGGTATCAAATACTAATGAAACAAGTACATAATATATATATATATATGTATATATATATATATATATATATATATCGGTATCAAATACTTACGAAATAAATATACTGGTATCAAATACTAATATAATGGCACTAACATGACCTACTCTTAACATTAACATATGTACGTCAACCACTGGTGAAAACAAAGGAGAGTGAATCGGCACTTCGTAGTATATTAAGCCTAAAAACGGCACAAATGAAAAGGGGTAAATATATAACAATTTGGAAAAATGAAAACATCAGCTGTTAAACTGAACTTACGACAAATTTTCTTTTAAGAACATTTGACGACAAATTAAATAAAACTACGTGATGTAGTATTATTTCTACCTTCTTTAAGTTCTTTACCACGACCTATGATATATATATATATATATATATATATATATACAGACTCACAAAGGAGAACACAAAAATATTTTCTGTTCTAAAAAGCTTATTTTCGGGTATGTTTTAAATTTTTTACTTTTCTTATTTTGTTCTATTACATTTTGTGTCATTATGCTATAAAGACTTATTTATCGTATTAGATTGAATTATTCTGTTTATCAATATACTAATGTGCTCCCCAAATCGATGTAAATTTGGAAGTTTTTCAATTCCACTAATATATAAGATTGCCTATACCGAAAGTTATATTCATTACTAATTCAGATCAGTTTTATCGACAAAAATATACAACAGTACGATATATAAGCGACGCTGTTGCTGACCGATAAAGTTGGAGCAGAAAAATCGTTCAGTTATAGAATGTACACAATGTACAGCGATTCTCTCATGATTACGTCGCTTATTACGTGACTTCCATCTGAAACAAGCATTAGAAAACCATTGCACGAGGTAAAATAGAAAGCTTCTACAATAGACGTTTGTAAATATCTCCTATTTTTCCTAGCAGAGACTTCTCCAAACTTACCTGAAATCTGTAATGAATAATTTATGAAGTATACCATTGAAGTAGTATGATCTCAATCACATAATATAAAAATGCTATATATTCAGCATAAGTAAATAAATAGTAATAATATAAGTAATAACTAGTCTGGTCAATAGCATAATAGTTTTTATAGAAATAATCAAGTTATAGATTTGAGAAAAATAGTGGTGCATTGTTGTTATATTATACTCCCACTACAGTTACTCTTCGAGTCCAAATATATATTACAACAGAATATTTAATTATACAATCATAAAATAGTATACGATAGTATATAATAGACATTTTTTACAATTTCATATGATATAAAAAGTTTATAGCATATATATAATTTAATGGCATAACAGGCTTTTGTAATTCAGGGTTCTCTTCTGGGGTTTAGAGACCAGACAAATCTCTTCTTGGCTTTAGAGTACTAATTCTTAGAATTTAGTACCCTGACTGACTACGAGATGCAAGATAATGATGTAACTTTAAGAGATGGCGATCATATTTCTCGATGGATTTGTCTTTTTCGCGTTTTGCTATATATTTTGGCAGAAACAGTTTCAGGTAGAATTGTAGTAATATATTTGGACAAAACACTTAAAAATCAATTTAAGCGCTTGATTTTGTTAAATTATATATTTCTCGCATAGCTCGAAATTGTGTCTTCTGCTCTTTATTTTATTTTCCCTTAAACCTCCAAGGATACCACGCAAAATATTTTTCCCACTAATCAACGATCTCTCCTAACTTTTTAATACCAATATTTAAAAACTCTACGCCAAACGGATCTAAAAAAAACTTTGCTGAAAAAATTGTTTTTCTTTTGTCGCAATTAGATTTGACGAAAACTAGATTTTAATTTTTCTCATTTCATGAAAAACCTTATTGTTCAGTAAATAATGATGATGCACAGATAAGTAACACAAATATTTTAATGAAATTTTGCAAGAATCAGAAACAGGAACAAAAATTGATGTTTGGACTGGAGATCAAATTTTTTAAATTTATTTTTTGTGTGTATATATATATATATATATATATATATATATATATATTTAAATATATTTTTTTTTTTCAAAAACTATCAAAATTTATAGCTCATACTAAACCCATAATATACATTAGTACTAAAACTAGTCAAATAACTATCAAAAACACTTAAAAAAGTAATTAAATGTTTGCCATACTTATATTTTAATGTATAAATATAGAAACTACAATTAACAGATAACGATTGACTGAAAAGGCAGTGGTATATATTTTAACAGATACTATAAAAACCTATGTAAAAATATACATTGGAACACCATAACGATCAAAACAAATAAATCTTAATGTAGCAAGACTTAATGAAATATATGCATTTGACGACACAAAACGAATGTAAATGTCACTTAAAAGTTTCCAGATAAAGAGATCCGTATTGATAATCGTTTCTAGAGAGATATTATTTACTTTATTATTATTATTATTTTCAATTCCTATTAAATTTTTTTTTATATACTGAATATGCAAAACATATACCATTACGAACATTGCTTTTCGTTTCGTATTGTAGTTTCAAATGGTATTTTGTTCTTTCCAAATTGTCAGTCTCAGAATTTTTTAGTTCTTTGTATTTTAAAATATATCGTATATTTTAAAAACGATATTCCATTTTAGCAACACCAGGATGATTTTCACCAGTCTGTGGAATATTTTGCTACCTGCTTTTTAGATACTATCAAGGTAAATTATTTACTTCATTTTGATTTATTTTTTCCTTTGCTTGGAGAAGAAAAAAAACTTAGAACTCGTGAGTACATACACAGACTACCATTTTACCGTCTATTCTGCCTAATAATCCCAACATATAAGTATGACTTTCAAAGCATATATCAGTTGAATAATAAGCAGGATAAAATTTTACAGGGCAGTCCTTTTTAATTTGTATTATAATGTCGAATATTTATGACGATGTATGAAGATGATCATCACTTTAAAACAAATATTTAAGGCATATTTTTCTAACAATTCTAGACGAAATTTGGAATAAGAGGTAAAATGTCCACTTAAGCCGTTTTTGGCGCCAATCCCTTCCTTTTCTATCAACTAAAGAAACAATGAGTCCCTATCAAATAATAAACATAATTTTTAACAATTTTCTTTTGAAGTTTCTGAAAAAATTACCCAAAATCAAGAAGATAACTTTCTCATAAACTATATTTAGTATTAATATTTTCGTTTGTATTTGCATGTTCACTTTTTACAACTAAGATTTATTTATGCTTAAAAATATATGAAATTTTCTCGTGCTTATTAATAATATAATTGACTCGGTAAAACACCAAGGTACCGATGGGTAAATATAAATGTTTATACCTTATAAATGGTTCCATAAAATTATGTCAAGTTCATCAAAGTTATTGTAAATATATGAAAAATGAAATTTAAGAAACTCGTAAATATTTCTGTTTTTATTAGAAGAACATTAAAAGGTTTTTATTGGAAGAGGATTAAACTTATTATTCGATACAGTTCTAACCGCAGAGATCTAAATGAAATAATTAATTCTAAAACTTCTAAATCACAATGAAACTTGAACAATGAATGCTCGGTCAGTTAAGAGATTGAAATTTACTCAGATAAAAATTCATATATTTTCTAGTTTAAACATTACAGTTTCTAATATCGTTCGAAACCAACAGTCACTACACGTCTCTTATACTTAATTAAATACAAAATTAATATTAGAAAAATTAAAACCTACCTAAAAAACTCACTGAGTTTTATGCAACATTTTATACCTTAGGATACTCTCTGGATAAAGAAGAATCTGAAATCACGTCATTTATTAAAAAGACTTTAGTAGTTTAGTCCGTAGGAGGGAACAAACTTACTTACTCATATTCATACATATATACTACTCACATATATACATACGTAGCCTGTGAAATCCATAACTCTTCATCTGCCGTACTCAGGTAAAAATAGTAGATTCTGTCAAGGATTTTCGTTCAGAGACATCAACAACAAGTGAATTCCCGCAGGTCAGATCAACAACAAGTGAATAAATCTACCCTCATTTTAATCTAGTTAAATATCCGTATCGATTAATAGGAAATTACAAAACCCCTATGATATAACTTCACAGTTTGCATAATTTATCACGAGCCTACTCTATCTATCTAGTTTATCAAAACATTTTATATATCAACACGAAATTTGGAAAATAATATAACTAATGTCTAATATGAAAATTAAATGGATATGAAATGAAAAGTAAGTAGGCATCGAATTGAAATATATAATACTTTTACACTTGACCTGGAAACGGGACCAAACATTCCAAATATGATGATAATTAATAATAAAAGGAACAGCGTGAGATAGAAGAAGTAAATACATGAGAATAAATGATGATTGGCTGAGAAGTTAACGTTTTTAGAGAACTTTTGAATGCGTGAATTTTTAATATTGAGAATTTGTTATATAATTTTGGAGCAAAGACAGAAAGGAAGTATTCATGAAAGAAGGTAGTAGGTGGTAATAGGTTTAGAATTACAAAGTATGTTTAGTTTTACTAAATATTGTCCTGAGAAAACCCAAGTCCTGAGAAAACATCGATTTAAATCTAGAAGCGTGATTAGATGGACCATATGGATTATGTAATTGGTTAAAAAGTGGTAACAAGGATTTGACGTCGATTGTATATTTTCGTCCGTTTTTAACTTATCGTGTAAAATTCAGTTTAATAGAAAATGTGTGAAAATATATGTTTTTAAATATAATCCAATAAATCAAATGAGACATTACCTTTGTAGTACTAAATATACCACAAAGGTACCACAAAAGTAGTTTACAAGTATACCACAACATAAATAAATGACAAATACATCTTTATATATATATAAGCCAATTCCCACTCACTGGCTAATTCATCACGAAATCTTCAGAATTATAAAACCTATTAACTTGACATTCGACCATAATATATCTTAGCTTCTATATGCTTGTTAAAAAAATTTCGAAATTAATTTCGGGTAGACGATTCCACAGGAATTTTGAAATCATTTAAGTTAGATATATAAAAGGAGACCGGCGAAAACGTGTCTAATGTTACAGAAATAGAACACAATTTTTAAAATACAAAAAACCAAAAAATTCATTGACAAATTCTATCAGAAAAAAGCAAAAAAATACAATTTGTAATCATAATAGAAAACAAAAGACTACCTTAATATGCGACTGTATTACATTATTAATTTTCCAAGAATGATTAACAAGAAATAAAAAAACAGTAAACCCTAACAAAATACATAATAACATTTTAGAAAAAATTATAAAAAAAGTAATATTGTTTTTTTATGTACAGCCATTGCCTAAATTAATTATAAATAAACTCTTAATTGACAATGATAATTATTCTATCTTCAAAAGAAATGTTTTCCTATTTTATGTGACTTCTTCGGTGACCCTGTAGGATGAACAAGTTTCATGTATATTGATGGATACAATGATATATAATCTGTACTTTGTTTCATCTGGCTAGTTGACAAAGTTTCGTAGAAAAAGCATAAATTGTGAATAATAACTTTGCTTTTCATATAAAATCACAAGATTTCCCTTTTGTCAATGTAAATAAAACTTTTAAGGAACTTATTTTTTTTTCTCTATTTCAGAATTTCATTTTGTGTATGTGACACCTGGGCCCAATGTTGTATGAATTTTTACCCGTCTACTTTGTATTTAAATTTAGCCAGAAATAAAGAAATTTTATTTCAACGTTTTGTTAAAAAATCATTAATAATAAATTATAATATAAAAATCCTCTACAAGTAGAACTCACGTTAAAAGGTTTTATAAATATTTAAGCACTTACAAACATTTAAGTATACCTAGTATTACTAATAAACTATTTACAAATATTAATTGCCTGCGATATCTTTCATAAAAACGTGGTGCATGTTTCAAAAAATATAAGATCTCAGACAATCGCTATAGCTCTCAGCAATCTTGTTGTCTAATTATACTAACTCTACAGCTCTGTAATCTTATCTCATTTTACTAACCCTGTTTTTTTTCCATTTTTTGGTTCAGTAGTTTCAGAAATGCTCTATTTTTACATAATATTTAGAATGTGTCTTTAAATATGGAATTTAACACTATGTAAAATATACTTTCGTATTCATAACAAATATTTTCAAAATAATACCCCACATGATGCATAAAATAAAAAAAAAATGTTAAGTACTTTTTTACCCTCTCTTTAATTGTTACATGAGTATTTTTAAAAAAGGTACTGTAAAATATGTGGGTTATTAAAATATATTGCTATGCCTCATTTCAAATCTCAAAGTCGCATATTTTCTGAATACAATCAGCGTGGCGTAATCCAAGTTATTTCATGAGGAAAAAATATTCCGTTATTTCCTTTTGATGGAAACCAAAACAGGAAAAAAGCCAAGTCGTAGTTCATTTTTGGCACGTATATTTCTCTTGGTTTCTAGTTGCTCCTTAAGGAAAGGTTTTTCGAGATTCAACCCGGTATGCACTCAATGGTCTCTTTTTACTGAAACAGTCATCTAGTATTCCAAAAATATAAATAACAGAAATCCACGTAGATCGCATATATAGCGTTAGCAACCTAATTAACGTAACCAACGTGGTCTGAAGATTGGGCAAACAGATTTTTGACTGAGTAAAAAAATGATTAGTTAATTTATTTTTACGTTTACATTTTTAAATGAAAATCAACGTTGGCAGGAAGATTTTCTCTATAGCGGCAGATTTAATTACATTGTTTTACCTTTATCTGCGATAAGATATGAAATTTGGTTGCGTTTAATGTGCACCCTTGTTTTTTTTTCATTTCTTCCCTTAATTTGATAAAACTTGTTAATTTCGGGTAGAACTCGTGCTATAAATGTTAGGTATATTTAGACATTTAAAAACATTTAAGGGTTATATTATTTCTATATTTTTAGGACCTATATTATTATAAATTGCCGTTTGTTAGTATAAATCCAGCTTTACATGGAAACAAGTATTAATTATAAGAACGATAATTTTGATACAGAAAAGATCTTTTCTATTTTGTAAAATTTGTTTTGACTTATCTATAAAAGTAATCACGAAACGTTTAACTCAGTAAATCAATATAATATATCGACGCGTGACAATTTCAATTTCCTTAAACAGAGCATTAATGGTTTTTTTTATTAATAAATCTTACAACTTTCTAATCCATTAAATTACATTTAAAAAATCATTAAAAATTATAAACGATATTATATATCTTAAAAGTCCTATGTGTGCACGCACATAAATACATCTTATTATTTTCATATTCTTCGAAACTAATACAGTACGTTATTATATTGATTGAATTACTTATTCTTACATAAAAATATTTAAAACCCAGTACATTCCAACTCCATAGTACAAATACTTAAAATATATTTTATTTATTTTTGTTTAACAAATAATGTCAACAATATTCGTAAATATAAATTGGGTCGTCGACAATAGTATCAGCTAATATCACTTTTTCTTTCAGTTATAAAATACTTTCTGTCGAACACAACTTAATTGACGTGACATTAGAAATTATAAACAGATGAAATTCATGAAGGTCTGCTTATTACATCAATGTAAAAGATTTTTCTTCAGTCGAGTTTATATTTGGAATTTGTTTGAGGGTCAAAGAAACCTTTACTCATGGCCTAATATTGCTATTACTCTATTAGATACCATCTAGTGAATTCTACAACAAAGTATGACAAAATTAAAATTATTTTTTTTCAACAAATTATTTCCTGGTTTCAGTGCAAAATTTTGAAGATATGTAAAATGAAAAGTGATTTTTATAACAAGCGTATCCTGTCAAACAATAAATGAAAAGTTCCGTAATTTTTAATATCTGGTTTACTGTTAGGCAATGAGAAGTTTCCATAACCATGTTTCGCCGCCATCATTCGATTAAGTGTGATCAAAATAAGTGTGATCATTCCTTTCCTCAATCGATGTATCAACTTTATGATTACGTATTATTTTATTGTCATTAGAACTGCTTAAGCTATCAAATTGCAAAAGCATTCATTGAAATAAATCAATGAACCCAATCTCGATGGGTTTACTGTTAATCATTGAGAAGTTCCAATGACCACCTTCCTCCACCATCATCAAAACAATTCTAATCAAAAGGAAATATTGCCCAAATACGACAGGTTTGCCATTAGCCATTGAGAAGTATTTACAACCACTTTTCTATCACCCCCGTATCAGCTCGATGGCACCACATTTTTGTATGACCAAAAGAATTACATGAATTTAAAAAGTTTCGAATCCATGCGATAATAGGAAATGGATAAAATTGGACTTGATATATTTGTTTTACACATAACTTATTAAATGTAAGTGAAGCTAAGGAAAGCATTTTTATGAATCCCCGGAGAAACTTAATTTTTTTACGATATCTATTTCCAAAATTTTATCGTAACATAATTTACGATTAAATAACATGCGCAAATTTTCGTAACGGAATGTCAAGTTTCTAAGTTATTAGATACAAACAAATTGGAAAACACTTTTGCGTTTAAAATAATAATTACGATTACAATTGTAAATAGCAAAATGCATTGCTAATTTGAAATACGTTTAATTTAATGTAGTCAAACTCTTTGTATCAGAATACATTTTCTTTAAAAAAAAACGTACCAAACCGCCGCCACAAATTACTAATTTAAAATACGTTTAATTTAATGTAGTCAAACTCTGTATCAGAATACATTTTCTTTAAAAAAAACGCACCAAACCACCGTCACAAATTACTATCCATGCTGACGCATCTACTCGATAAAACTGTTACAAACTAAGTAAACTCTACAAAGTTAATGGAAACTGGTATCGAATTTCGTTAAAGGGTTTTCTGACCTCCGTACAGCAGGTACGAACACAAACACAAACTCCTCACCAAAAGGCGACAGCTGAGGCGGTTCCCAGTCAGCGAAGCAATCGCTTCGCACACGCCTTCTTTTGAAACCTTATAGGCGCCGTGAATAAACGTTTTTACATATTTTTCATTATTCAGGCGTAATATTTTTGGCACATTCACTAAAATGATTCAACATTCAATTATATGTAAAGTACGTCTCCTCGTATGAACATCAGAAATGAAGGTTTCAATACGTGCTTCAATTAATCAAGACTACTTAAAACTTCTTCGAAATCGGCACTAATGTATTTCTATAACGAATATTTATAAAAGGTGTCTACTAGACGAATCAATGCAGATTGTTATGTAAGAGATCCTAATGTCAATAAACCTTTTTGAGATTATTTTTTTCCTTTAAAGACTCAAGCATAGACTAGCCTCCTATTTTGTCGATTATTCCTGTAATTCAATATCTATGTATTAATACGAGGAAAGACAACTTTCTACCCCTTTTTAAGAATAGTTTTAAGCATACTCGTATATGCCAAATATACGGAGTCAAGGTTTATATGGAGAAAGCTAGAATTTATATATATATATATATATATATATATATATATATATATATATATATAGATATATATATATATATATATATATATATATAATATGTTTTATATTAAATTATATATTACAAATTAAACGGTTCCTTGTTTACGTTCATACTGTCAATGTCAAACACATAAAAGTCGCACAGAATAGAGATTGTCGCCAAAGAATTGTAAAATGTCAGTTTGAGTGAACGAGTTTCAAGTAAACAAATAACATTTAAACTAAAAAAAATAATAAAATACGGTCTATTTCGACCACTATTTTTAATAATTTTACATTAGTTGGAAAAATCACTCTTAAAATAAATTCGTATTATTTACATCAAGTACGCGTTGGAACTAAAATTGCATTGAAACAAGTTATTTATTGTTTGATATACTTTGGAAATAATATTTTACACATATAAAAAAGCAGTAGACGAGAAATACATTATAATAGCCAAAATTCAAAACCCTACGAGCTTTACTCAACGTGTCTAATGACACAATATTTACAATATTTTGTGGAAGTTAGAGATAATGCTCTAACTTCCACAAAATATTCTACAGGGTTTGTCTTTAACAAGCTAAATCTGATAATTTATTTCATTCCTAATAAATTACTCTCGACAAACTGTTTTTTTTTGCAAAGAAAAGGAAACCCATTATTCATATTTCAAAACAGTCACTACCACTTTAGTAATTTCTTGTAATTAAAATAATGAATTTTGGTAGAATTACTTTATGAAAATAATGGAAGTGACTAAAAAATTAACTCGAATTAATTTTTACAATTACGTACGCCGTATTGAAACGTAACCAATGTTTTATATGGAATTTTATATTATGAAGTAAAGTTTTCACTTTATAGCAATATATATTTCAAGTAATAAATAACATCATTTATCATAATGTCGGTGAGCGCTCAGCGTTTCAGAACGCTTAACTATATTAAAACATACCTTCGTCAGACTTCGCGCAGAGAGAAATGTGGGCTAATATTAAAATATTTTATATTTTTCGTTTTATATATAATTGCAATATGTATTAATGGTTAAAATTAAACATGAGAACAATATACATTTAGGAAATTCTTTGTCTCGTACATAACACATGTATACATATGTATAATTTATATACATATATTTATTTTGTTTCTATGTAACAAAATATTCTTTTAACGGCTATTTTAAAATACTTGCTATATAAACTATCTGATTCCCGGCGACTTTGTTTGCATAGAATTTGTATGACATGGTATTCGATACTTTTGTCTACCCATCAGTCCAACGCCCAGCATGCGCGAATGAAATGCCGTTGACACAGCCGCGCTGACAACGCCGCAATTTATTTTTACATTTTCAAAAATATAATTCTATGTTTTAAATTAATAATAATTATTGACGTGACATGCAGTTAAGACTGTTTTTGTACACGAAATAATAACGTATTTGTATTTGGATTATTCTGATAAAGAAGAAGCTTGCAGTGATTAAATACAGCTGTAAATTTCCCAGTTTATTTTATTGCTATTTTTTTAATCATAAATACGAATATAACAGACTGTACATAAAAAATAGACGTGTAGTATCGTTGAAAAACAACCGTTGATATACTCAATGCATTTTAAAATTATTTTGTTATATCTGCAATGCAACTACAAGCAATGTAAACAGAGAAAGCAATCAATTTGGTCATTTTTCTAAAAACAACCACAAACAATGTAACCGAAAAAGCTGTCAATTTAGTATTTTTTTAAAATAAAACCACAAGAAATGGAACCAACAAAGCTGAGAATTTAGCCATTTTTCTCCGGTTTGAATTATCAATATTAACATTTCTTAAAAAACCTTTGGGGAATAAAATGCGACTTTCTAAGAATGCGACTTTCTAAGAATGAAATAACTTTTAGAATTGATCCAGTGAGTTTTTATTCGCAATTTACTTCTAACATATAAATAAATAAATACATAAATTCCCATTCCCTCTTTATAATACACGTGGCCCATTTACAGTAGTGCAAGAAGAGAACATCGTAATAAGTCATTTGAAAAAAACATTAGTTCCGCAAAAGACAGTAGTTTAGAAGTTATGATTTGTTTATATTTTTTTTGAAAAATATTTACTTCAGTCATATTGAAAACTAAGAAAGACTATTCCACAAAATTACATGAAATTTAATAATAGTAGAGTTGTCTTGTAGCAAATATACGATGAGTGATGTTTGTGTTTATTCTTAGTTTCTGCCACTGTTTGAAACTTTATATTGATTTTTTTCCACTTTTAAAACATTTCCAATTAAAAAAATTACGGTAGTAAATCTGTACAGCTTTTCTTATAATCTTATATTTTGTCTGAGGATATAGTGATAGTCTCGACAAATAATTGTAGTAATATAATTATTGCAACATCTTCAGAAATTAATATTGTCATTTCACTAAATCACTAAATGTGAAATTTCTGCCGTAATCGCAATTTTAGCAAAACTAAGTGCGTTTCTTTTAAAAAATCATTAATTCAACTCAGATTTACCTAATTATTCACAAATTACTTTTATTGGCCTCAAAATACACAAAATGGGTTCAGGTAAAATGACACTGATAGACAAAGCTCTTTTGTGTTGTGCACGTATCAGAAAGGGAACGACAAAACTGCTACGTGACAATTCTACTTCCACAACAAATTTCATGTGATTTAGTGGAATAATTTTTACACAAAAGTGATATATCTGACTGGAGTCACGATTTTTCAAAATAGTATAAAAAAATCACAACTTCTAAACTATTGTTTTTCGCGCAGCTAAGAGGTTTTTTTTTAAATGACTCACCACAATGTTCTCTACCTAAAAAATATTTTCGACCGGCCACCTGTATTAGTTTAGATATGATCTAAAACGTATTTCTTTTGTAGATACATACAATTTTGCCAATTATTGGATCGGCAAGAAATTCTTACATACTAGCAAAATACACCGCTCTGTTCCACATTATAGTCTAATTTATTATTAGGGAAAAAATAATTTCTTCATCTGTATTCGCTTTCGTATATAGATGAATAAATTATATTTCGTCGTTCAGTTTAGTATATTTGCAATAATTTAAAGGTAAGTAATATTAAATTTAAATTATGTAAATTTATACATAAAATAAATGTAGAGAATTTGTAAAATTTAAATACATTTAATAGTAGTGAGAGATCGCCAGACGTGTTGTAGATAAATAGGTTGGTATTTTCTTTATGATAACAGAAACAGCAGAAATGGGATCATAATAAATTAATGGTATGTATTGCGTGTACTAAATGGCAGACATGAAACTTCTGTTATAGTTTCATTTAGCTTTCTTAATCGTAATTAAAACTATTATATGTATCAAAACAAGTTGCTCATGCAACATAATATCCATTCTGTCACGCACAGTAATATTCCTTCTTTTAAAATATTATTTTCATTCTGTAATATTCGGTAATACGCCTTCTTTTGACGGAATTTTGTCGTGCACGGCAATATTCTCTGTTTGAAATCAATATTATCCATACATATAATAACATTTGTAACAGAGCGAATTCTGTACATGGAAAATTATTTAAAAAGAGTAATTTATTTAGCGTATAAAATGATAATAGAAGCCAGAAAACCTGTTTTTAGAACTTTTATCTCTTTCTATCTGTCTGTATGTTTTAATTTGTCTTCATGGCTAAATGAACTAGTAGTATTATATCTATTTATTAAATGATTAACCACGATCTAGTTTTCGTTATATGTCAACATTTTCAGCTGAGGAATTTGAAGAGACTACATAACGTATTTTCATTTAGTAGTGAATAAAAATTAAGTAATAAGAAATTTCCACAAAATTAACGCCAAATATATTCAATGTCTGTATGTCAATATGTTCGCCAATCACGCGAATTCTGTTGGACAGATATTGATGAAATATTAAACGATAATAGCTTAATTCCTTGAGCAACATCTAGGATACTTTTTGTCTGAATATCATAAATAAAGAAAGCTTGAATGGGTGAATATTATAATATTGGTACTACCAACGATATCTGTTAGCATTTTTAGTGATAGTAATGGTAATAATAATAATAATGGTAATAATATTTTCGACAGTGAAATCGTTATTTTACGCGAGCAAAACCATAGGGCAAAGCCAATTTTCAATATCTACGTAAATATACAGTATTTAAACTGTTTTTATTTTAATCCCATATTCAAAACATAAGAAAAACAACAAAAGAATATTTATATATCACTCGGCTCATTCATAATTTTCAGTTTATTTATATATTCATTATTTTCTATTTATACTTCAACATCACTACAAAAACTAATTATATAAATATAAAGTGGTAAAGATTAACTTATCTCTAATTAAATTAGCAAACGATTTTGGTATCAACATGGATATGGAAAAGTGATGTGATAGAAGAAGAAGGAATAAGTTAGTAATAGGGAATCGAGATCAGACTCTTTTGAAAACGTAAATCGAAGATGCGTTTCAAATGTTCGGATCAAATTTATTCCAGAGTTTAGCGACGTATACAATCAACGAGTACTCCAATCGTAAAAGCTAGAATTATGTTAATGAATAAGGAGAGTGTAAGATAATTCATGCTCATGAGCCCCTGGGGGCTTATGACTTACTTAATTTTATTTTAATATTTCTTTAAGTTTTATTTACTATCATGTTTTATTTACTATCATGTTTCTTTTATTTGTGAGTTTGGATTTTCTAGTAACACTTTAATTTGATTATTGTTTTAGCACGAAAATATAAGTAGTAGATGAAACTTTATGAAGAAGATATGCAACATAGTAACAGAATATATGTAACATAAGAGAATACACAATATTAAGAAAAATAACTCAGCGATCTTCTCACTAATCACTTTGCGTCCTCTTTAGGGTTGCCACCTTTTTCAAAATAAATGAACTACAAATAATCAAAGGACGCAAGATAATAATTCACCTAGTATAATTTCACCCTTTTATAGCAAAACAATTAAACAAGTCTACGTTAGGTTACATACGGAAATTTTAGCTCATTCGCCGTTGACGTATTTTGTTTCTCTGAGAACTGCGATAAAATTTGGGTAATCTTTGAAAAATGCATATAAATTAATTTAGCAACCATTACTGTGGTCGTACTGTGTAAAGCACGTTTACCTAAAATAACGTAAATTAATTTTTATCTTAAAGTACATGTGACAACCCTAGCATTCATGTTACATATAATATTTGAAATGTCATTTCTCTTCACCGATATTTGCATGTATTTTATACCCTCTACTTGCTCAATCACTTTTTATTTGTTCAATATATTTCTATATTCTCTACCTGTGTATCTTATGGACTTTCAATATCTTTCTTATAATTCATATTGCCATCCTAGTATTCAATCACTTCTATGTACAATCGGTCGTATTAAATAACACAATGTATCTGTTTTCATTTCTCTTACGATTGTGCTTTCTTTTAAAATCGTATAAAATGAAGCTGTATCGCCATTTTAATTTAAATGTTTTGCTTTTAATAAGTTAACGATCTTATTTACTTCTTAAAATATTAATAAAAGATGACATTTAAACGTCAATATTACAAGTTATAAGGATTGAAATCAATATAACTCTCAATTTAGCGGAGTCGTTCTTTCATGTCGAAATAAACCGATCGAATTAAAATATAACTTAAATATAAATAACGTTTTTAAGTACTTACCTTATTTTTTATATTTAAACGCGGCATAAAATCAAATAAAATACATAGAAGGAAAAAACGTCTTTCGTCAAAGTAAAGAAAACCGCAATCCCGTTAAGGAAAACCACTGCCTTTAATTAGAAATAAAGACGAAACTGAAATATTTGCCAACTAAAGATGTTACATAGTTTTTCTGGTAACTAAATAATGATTGAAATCAAATGATGTTATTAAGAGTAACAATTTTTTTACGTTATATTTTATTGTTGAATATATTTGACGTTGATTTTGTAGAAATTCATTATTCACAATTAAATGAAACTACGTGATGTAGTATTATTTCTGCTTTCTTTAAGTTCTTTACCACGACCTAGGTTTTGTTGTATTACAATATCTTCAGGTAGGCTATTAGCAAAGATCTTGGCTAATAGCCCACCTGAAGATGTTGTAATACAATGAAACCTAGGTCGCGGTAAAGAATTTAAAGAAAGTAGAAATAATACTACATCACGTAGTTTCATTTAATTGTAGACATTACCTTTTAATCGTGGAAACAAATTAATCAAATGGATATTTGTTAAAGCATAAAAATAGTAGTTTTTCGTCCATCTCTCTGTCCCAGCTGTTTTTCTCAGAAATCGTTTTGATGTAGAAAGTTGAAGTTTGGCTTAACAATAAAGCAAATTAACAAACACATATTTCAATATAATCAGTAATAAATACATTTTAACTTTTTTTATCAATTTAAGTTAGAGGGTTCAAAAATATTATTGAAAATGCTGGTAGAAAAGATGATCTCACTACCTTTTAAATTACTGAAGTCATGTTAGTTATGAAATTAATGTAGTTATGTTAGTAATGACGATAAATATAAATTACTAAAGTCATGTTAATAATGACTGATAGTAAATCGAAATTACTAAAGTTATGTTAGTGATCACTGATGGTAAATAAATTATAACTTAACATCATAATAATAGATTAATATTTTTGGAAACTTTTAAAACCTAAACGTGTCTAGGACTGAAACAAAGAAACTATTAGCCGAAACAACTTTTTTGAAATGTTTTTTTCTGTCCGTCTGTTTATTCAGACGGTACAAAAAACCATGGAACATTTTAAATGGTACTTTCACTAAGACTAGGTTTTGAATTCAGATTCAAATCTTGGTTACGTGTTATCCTAATCGAATATTCTTGAGCGAGTGTCAAGTTTCTAGGTTATATTTTATCCCGAACGGATATGCCTTAAGCAACTTTATTTAGTTTTCTTTCGGTTTCTTTATTTATCTGTTTGTTCGAGCGTTACGGGAAAACTGTTAGACAAATTTAAATGAGACCTTCACTAAGAAGATATTTTGGATTCACATTCAAATCTAGGTTACATTTTAACCCGAACGAATATTCATTAAAAAAAATTAAAATGTCTTCTTTCTTTTTTATAATTATTAACCCTATCTCTTTTTTAGAACGTCACACATGTACTTTTATATAGAATTGAATAAAATTTTTCTATAATAATTTTTGATGATCAAACTGAAATATTAATTACCTTTGGATGCAATTCAATTTTAAGAATCAAACGAGCAGCAAAAATACTTGTAAATAGAAATTAGCGACTGTTGCAGCAGTTCAGCTCAACATATAAGCTATGATATAAAATACTTATGTCATGGCCAGGAATATATTTGAAAAAAAGGCCATAAATGAGTTTGTGAGAAAAACGCTGTCGCAAAAATTGAAATTCTATTCAGACAAAGTAACAGACGAAAACTAATCATTTACAAATAGCTATAACAAATATTGTTAATCACAAATAAATGACACAATGGAACTAAAGTAATTGTGTAGAAAAGTACAGTGGTACAGTGAAATTCAGATATAGTTCGTTTCTAGATAAAGTAGAAGATATAATTTGTTCCTTGCCAGGATAGCAAAAGTTTTTAATTTGTTTAATAATGTATGGTAATTTTCTTTCTATAAATGCGATAAAGTCCGAAAATTCCACAAAAGTTATATTTTCTCAGTTGCAAATAACGACAAGAAATTTCTCAGGACGATTCTAAATTTATGTTTAAAGCAAACATATACCAAATACGACATATAATTTTCATATTAATAATAATTCCCACCTATAAAATGTTTTTAAAGGAAAAATATGATATTGTGTGACTAACCTCTGTACATATTTATTAAAAACGAGTTATTTTTAAATTCCAATAAAAATATGTAATACCTTATTTGCAACAAAATTTATAAAGAGTACATAATAAAAAAAAGTGTTTATAAAAAAAAACTGTTAAATCTAGCTAGTTGCTTAATAGTTTAGTTAAAAGAAATATAGACATTTTATCCTAATTGTTGATTCAAGTTAACTGAAATAATTGTTAATTAAATTAAAAAAAACTGGTTAATTAAAAAATTGCTGTCAACTTATAAATAAAATTCGAAGCCACCTTTGAAAGGTCACAACGAGGAAGGGAACACATAATTATCGTAATGCAGCATAATATTTCACAAACGCTTAGAAATTAAAAACCGTTAATGAAACTTTAATTTTATTCTGAAAGATCATTTGATAGGGCGGTGCATGGAAAAACATTTTTTTACGATTTTGCTGCATTCGAATGGAAATCTTAAGTATCCATTTGGGAAAGTTTATGCCCAATACATCTAACACTATAAAAACATTAAGGCGACTAACTAACGGGGGACGTACTAATAGGTCAGTTTTAATAGTCCCTCCTCTGATTAGAAAATCCTGCAAATAATCATTTTGTGAGTGCTAATATATGTGACTAATTCTTGGTAATTAATTTAAAAAATAAAAGAACGTCAATTGGCAAGAAGAAACATTTTCGGAAATTATCTATTAAAACATTAAAGGCATGTATCGTTCGATAAATTTGTATCTTGTTTTCAACAAGAGATATGATTGAAAATACTTACATCCAAAGAACAACATATTACACAAAAAAAGAATGAATCCAATTTATTAAACATAGTTCAAATATTTTCACCTTACTATCACTTGCCATTGGAAAAGATAAGCACTGTGAATTGTGAAAAAAACAAGATCACAGGTCTAAACCAGGCTTGGGAATATATCTTTCAGGTAATATTTTAATTAGAGGTGCAACTGTGAAGCAAAAGGATTATTTTCATAACTCACATTGTACTTATTTTAAACACAATAACGAGTATATATCAAAAATATTACAGTTTTAAAATTTTCATATCTCAAATAATAATAAAACAGGAATAATACAAAAAAGTAGGTACGTTTAAATGTATATTCAAAATGTAATGATGGAAATGATTAGGAACTAGATAATAGTACTAGATAAGAAAATAAACAAAAAACACTTAACCGATAGTTGTTAGTTGAAATGATCAATGATTTCTGACAAGGCATTCAGATGGTCAAATTTATTGATATTTTTTAAGGTTCAATTCGAATTAATGTAAGAAAGAGATCAAACACTACTGAACGATTTTTTAAATTTTCCTTCAAATCCAATTGAATAAACGTATATTAATTTGGTATCAGTCACACTGGGTTTAATTTAATAATATTTATATCTAAACAAAAATACTGCTTTTCAATCTGAATCAAAAAGCTTATTCAACCTTTACTGTTTTTACTAATTTTAACAATGTCCGCAGGTTAATCAAACTCTATAAGTTAAATAAATTATGGGAGGAATTTTTTTTCTAAACATAAATATTTTAAAAGTTAAAATAGCAAGAGTCAAAAACTAAAAAAAAAAGTATTAAAAAGTATTTAAATTTAATGCAGTCAAAGATGTTAATAATATTCGAAATACGATGTCCTCTTCAAAACGCTCAAAGATCAATGGAAACTTTAAATGTTTATGTTTATTTTGGAAAGCAAATATTTTGTTACTAACATATTTATGTAAAACATTTGTTTTTTAATACTAACTACCTATTCGAAAACTAGTTCATGACCACAACCCACGAATTAAAAAGTAAAGTATTAGCATAACTTTAATAAATCTTCAATACTTCAAAGGAACTACAAGATTAATTTGAAATTATATTTTTCGATGAGAAAATGTACAATTGGTTATCAATAGGTTTTAGTAGCATTTTTTTCTTCCTTTCACTCTATATTTATTGCTACATTTTTAGTTTATAATAACTCGTATTCATAATAATAATATAAAAAACACGTTTTCCATAATTTTGCTTCGCGTTGTTTAACAATTTGTATTAAGATTTCTCTTAATGTGCGTTTATTAGACATTAATCTCAAAATAATATTAAAATTGACTATATGTTCCTATATTGAGAAGTGACTACCTATAATAATAGAGTATCACAATGGCTTCATCAATAATTACAATATTCAATTGAGTAAATTCAAAAATTAACTCTAAACAATGGCCGACGATATAAAAATTATTATTATAACATGTTAAGAAAGAAATTAATAATCAATTAATTTACAATAACGAATATCAATTACGGCTTTGTTTCTAACCCAAAAACCGTTCAGTTTAAACGGTAACACTGTTAAAACTCCAATACGACTCAAACTTTAGTCTTTGTTAGTACTGTGTTTAACTTTCCGAAACAATTTCGAGAAATTCCAAACAATTATAACTAATAACCGTTTACACTATTTCTCCGACTAAACTTCCCAAACTGGCAGTCGATTTGGGATACTGTTTAAACATACTCGGCAAGACAATGAGTTCAACAATTGCGTTCGTAAACAGCGCATCCATATTTTATAAATTGATCCTTCGATTTATTTATAATTCATAGCGGCACGCCGTTTCGCTCTCAAAATTTTCAGGCTCCCCAGGCTATAAAGTCTTAATAGAACCTACGTCAGACTTAATTTATTTCCGGTTAGATTTTATTATGGTAAGTATAAATTATTTTGATAACACCATCGTCTTATGCAATCATTCACATATAATACTTTAAATTGTGACAATAGAAATAATTTAAAGTTAAATTGTTTTCGTTTATTTTCGCCATATTTTAATTAGTTTAATTGAAATAATACATCGTTTAGAAAAAGCAATCAATATTGGAAGGTGACGATGTTTTAAAGAGATTATAATTACTTATACCTTATCTAATATTATCTAAAAAAAACTATAAAAGATCGCCGTTTATTTTATTCATAAATTGGGCAAGAATAAGAAAAAAACGGATAAGTCGATTAATGATTACAATTAAAATTTACCTATGTGTTAAACAATTGTTAATGTTCACTTGTAAAAATTTAAGAGATGAAATTATTGAAAAGATAATAGGTTAAATGCTGAGTTTAGACGAGAAAGACAAACGAACCATCAAGATAGGATTTTTTAAACCTAAGATTTTTATTATTTTGAAACACGATTTTAAGTTATATTAAATAAGTATACCATTTAATTAATTCCAAATATAAGTAAAATAAATAGTGTAGCTTACCCATATTTTAATAAATATAAAATTTCCATAGTTTTTCTAACCATTAACTTTAAACTTATTTAAGATAACGTAATAAATTGTCGTCATGAACACTTTAAAAAAGTACAATTTAAAGAACTTTTGACGCTACTACGCACAAACTTTTTGATTGTACACTTTTAACGTCAACGACGAGCAAGGACACATGAGTCCTTTAAAACATTATTGTTGTTTTAAAACGTTACGTTTAACGGGAGTGAAGACGTAATTTTTAGAATTCCGACAAAACAGCCGCGGGGCGAAACACAATATAAAACTTAACTGAAACTCGCTTCATTCCGTATGGACATGAAAAGTCACACAAACACATACAACTTTTCCATCATATTTTCGTGAAAATACTTCATATCTACTTATGTATTCATGATTAAAAATACGCATTGGCGTTAAATTATGTAAATGCAAGAACGGCGATCGCACTTCCGCTCTCGACGGTCGCTTTCCAAGCACTGGCACGAATTTCCCAACTTGCAACAAACGTTCGGTTATCATCGGGAAAGCGGCGACGCTAGCCGAAGGCTAATGTTAGCCCTTACTTGGCTGGTTTTTGGTCGAAAAAGTTTTGCGTATAAAATTAATCATTTTCATGCTAATTTCAGTTCGTTCATATAATTTAAATAGCAGTGAAGTTTTTTTTTTTTAATAATATACCTAGAGATTCGTAGCGATGTTAGATTTTGCGGGTAGAGCGAGTTTAGAAGCGGAGATCGACTGTTTTTAGGGTTGAAATTAAATATTTGGGTTAAATATTATGCGCGTACTAGACGAAAATAATGCTGCTATTGTATTCGGCGTTCGGTTCGAACTCATTTTCCATAATCACCCGCGAACTTTTGCTTTTGTAAACTTTGAAAGCTTTGTTGTCGACTGAATTACAGGTGTGGTTTGTTTTAGCTCCGAGCGCTTTTACTAACTTTGACGTGTGTGTTTACTTGCGCGTACTTATTTTTGTGGCATGGGCTTGTGAATTGAGCGACAGTACTTTAACAAAATTGACTGATAACGTAGCCTCCTACGCTAATGCACTGCTACTTTGGTGAAGAACATTAATAATTATGAATAATGGAAAGTAAATATAAAAATCAAAGTAAAATACTGTACCAGTCTTATTGCAGATAAATTTCTAGATCAAAAAGCCAACTATATAATCTTTTTCATTTATTTTTTGCATTACATGATATTTTCGATAGTTTATCAAATATATAGGTGTCAAATGTATAAGGCTTAGCTGTAAAGAAATAAAAATGTATTTTGATAGAAAATATGCTTTTGCTTATCAGTCATTTAATATTATAAAGATGGTCCTAATATGTCATTGAGAAGTTTTCTTATTAATTCTTTAATTGCTGTTTGAAAATTCGATTTTTTAAATATTGCATGAACGTGAGACCACACATGGCTTTTAACATAGTAAATAATAAACCTTACATTGGGTTCATAGTTTTTTCATCAATAATAACGACGACTATAGTTGCATTAAATTAATTAAATTAAAATGATTCCTATATACTGTTTCTTAGATCTAAATGAAGTGAAAGAAATATATCTAATTTAAATAAAAAAAAAACTTGAAAAATTCGTGCATAAGTATATACTTTTCAATTTTGAATTAAGGTACCGGAGAGTACCATCAAACATTGCTTCAAATACGTGGTACGTAAAACGGAAAACATGCAGGAAGAACATTATTATATCAATCCAGAAAGTTGTACATTGATTTAATTTACTTGATAAAATTCGTATTCCGAAACGATTAATTTAAACTATGTATATCTTTTAATTTACACTATCAGTTTTATAATGATATTAAACATATCATAATCAATGCTAAAGTGAAATTTCAAATATTGTTTATAAAATATTGACTGATTTGTGTTCTGCTCATTTTAATATGCAGTAAAGTATGTTACTTAAATGATTTCAACTTATACGGTTTTTTACTTAACTGAATCGTTTAATAGTGAACTGATTTGAAATAAACTTGATAAGTACTAATTAAATGTGCCTTAAGTGGGTTCCTTATACATACACATATATATATATATATATACATATATATATATATATATATATATATATATATTATATATATATATATATATATATATATATATATATTCAGGCAGATTACTTATTGCTACAGGAGCAAACTCTTCCAAGCAACCACAGAACTAAGTACATAATTTTATTATATTTTGTGAAAGATTCAGACATATTTGAATACAATTGTAATATATTGACACAGTCCAAACAATTATTCAATTTCCATAAATAATATTCTAAAAACGGAGAAATAAATGTTTCTATGTTTCTATCTAAGAGTTTAAATACAAATTTGCATATTTTTATGTAAATAAAATATATTTTAGACTAAACGTTACTTAGCACCCTTCCTGGAAATATAAAGTTGCTTTCCAATCGCTTCGAGAATGAGAGTAACTTTCTCAAATAAGGCTTTTAACTTTTATAAGACCACTTAATTTTTTCTAAATTAAATGACTAATATTGAAACTCTCACAAAATCTAAAGATTTTAGGCATTTAAAGACCTTTAAAGATTTTTTCAAAAATCTTTAAGCGTGCATGTAGGCTCAGAGATTAATGTTAGATATTTATCATGTTCTTAATTCTTTTTTCAATCAACTTTTAGATCTGGATGCCATACATCGACAGTCGTTGTCCATAAAATCACTGAGAGTATTCACTTTGCTACGAATAATTTGGTTTAGATCGTATCTCACTGGCCGTAGGCAATCAATAAGATCTTCTTACACTTATTGGATCAACCGATTGAATGTATCAATTTGATGGCCAATGCCCCTCAGAGTGGATTTCTTTCACTACTGCTTTGTCCCATTTTTATAGATTCTTTTACCACCATTCTACCCGGGTTATTTCAGGGCCATTCCTGGGATCGGTAACATCCCCCCTCATACAAAAACGAGAACCTTCGAAAGTCCCCTAATAGTGTCCCGTATCTACAACCACGGTGCTCCCACTCAACTCGATTAAAGACTGTCCCTTCTCAAAGAATCATTCACTATCTCCATCTTTTCAAGAACGTACTTGGTGAACGCTCAGAATGACTCAAATATCGGTCCATTCTCTACCAAATCACTATGACTAAATATACTACGTTCTAAGACTCCGCGTGATTCTTTCCTAATATTAAAGCGCATGCTTTCTACCAAAACTCTACGTGCATCATCGTGCTCATTACAGTTAAACATGATTCATATCCTGCGTCTTGAAACCGCAAGTACACGCCAGACTATCCCTTAGGGCAAATTTATACAAGCTGGTACGGAATACATCATCATGTTATAGATGCTCTCATCATAAATGTTTACTCACAACCTCGTGTATGCAGATAATTTTCACATTTTTGTCCATTCAGACTCTTGTACTCTTTCATCTGCCATTAATAAAACTGATGTGGATCTTTGTTTTATCGTTCAATGGGATCATCAAACTAGGAAGTTAATCAATGCCTGCTGGCCTTAATCTATTGCTATAACCTGAAACTAGCAAACATTTTTATATTGAGAGTGAAAACGATTTACACGATTTATCACGTGATTCCCTAATCTCCTGATGCCAAATATCTGGCCTTATTGATTTATTAAAACCTCAGTGGCAGCTTCAACTGATGATGTTAGTTGAAAAATTTTCAACAGGTTACTTTTCCTGGGGTATCTTCAACATTGTATTCCAAAAAAATAAAATTCACCTGTATGATTCTTTTTCTTTATGCTTTTTCTTGACTGTGGAGGTGTATGCATTTGCTATACTTTTGATCTAAGCAAAATTAACCAAGTGTTTCTATAACCGCTAATAATTGAACAGTTAACTTGCGTCTTGCAATTATACGCAGGTAGTTTAACTGGCTACAGATCCGCCATCTGGGCAAACTACATCTTCTCTGTCGACTATTTATTGTGTTACAAAATTCTCGAGGCCCGAGATATCTTAAGTCCAGGTTCTCAGCTTTATCTACAGAGAGCCTTTGATTTCGCTCTGAAGTCTGATATATATATATATATATATATATATATATATATATATATATATATATATATATATATGTGTGTGTGTGTGGGTAAATTTGCCGGATATGACTATTACCGTGTAGATCAAAATTTCCTTTTTTATATTTTTAGAACTAATATTTATCTGTGTTATAAGGGAGTATACCTTTACTGATTGTTGTGTATATATCGCGAATTTCTTCACTTGACCTTCACCTCAAAGAGTGCATTTCAGAAATCGCTAGAAAAAGTGGTGAATTTATTAGCTGACCACAACATATTTAATTAGACCCGTTAATATTATTTCTTCGTGAGATATACAGAATTTTAAGGATATTAATTAATTAATTATAATATTTATAAATCTATTCAGCGTTCAGTATCCAAACGATCCAAATAGAAGCCTACAGTTGCTATATACTCTGCCTTTCCTTCTGAAACCACGTATTCCAAATTTACACTTATTATTTATATTTATTGTACGTGGATTGGACGCAAAAAGTTCATTCTCGTGACCACTTATGATAAATAAAGTAAATTTACTTCAGATCCAGAACTCTTGATCTACAAATCCGACTCGCAGTTAGCCATTTGTTAGTCACCCGGTGATATAAATAGATTGAAGTGAAGTGAATTTTTTTTCGTACCGTTGTATGAAATGTTACAGCATTTCACTTTCCACAGCATTTCACCCAAACATGGATCCTTGGCCTATCAATTAAATAGTTTCTTGAATGTTTTTTTAAAGTAATTCGTTCGTTCTTTTACAACTTGAAAAATAAAGTTATTTTAAACAAAATTTATTTTAGCCAAATACCTGCCATATTTAAATTCTTACGTAATTTCTTTTAACTGTTAAAATATTGCGACAGACAGACGGACAGTCGATGTTTTCATAACAATGATAATATGGTCTGTCCCTCTGTTCGGGTACCCGGTTTGAACCTATTGCTGTAGTAAAAATCTGCATCTCGTCTATCTATCCATTTGTCACAAAATCTGCATATATTTTAAAATATGACGTAACATTCACAATATTGATAGGAAAACATATTGACAAAAATAAAGCGCACCGTATTAACTATTTTATAACATTTATGTAAAATAGGAATGAAATACAACGAAGTTAAATGTAGATAACATATAAAAAGTCTCATAAAAATGGAAAAGCATATACAGTAGTCAAATCAAAAACCTCAATGAAGGCCACTAACGTTTTGAGCAGTTTACAGTAATTTTTAATGCTTTTTGATAAAAAGAAACTTTAGTAAAATTAAAGTACAATGAAGATGGCTGTAAAAAAAAAGTTTGCACGCCAGTTGGAAACATTTTTATGACAATTTACTTTTGTATACGAGTGATGGGTAATCTCTATTCTTTCTTATTGGAACGATATCCCGTAGAAGAAAAACAAGAGTAAGTTACATCTCTACCCTAATACGTCTTTCTTTCTGCCCTAAGAGGTCTGTCTCTCAACACTAATACGTCTCTCTGTCCCTCTCTCTTTCTCTCTTTACTCTGCCATATGCCTCTCTTCTCTGACATTCTGTTTTTTTAGCACAAACGAGAGAAATTTTACTGGACATTCCTTTATACCATTTTAAGTATTATAATTAATTAGCGGTTCGTCATTAAAACATATAATATTTAATTCTATTCGATTTCAGTGTTTTTTATTTCAGTAATTACAACATGCTATGAATTATTAACAAAAGTAGAATGGGGTTATGTGCAATCAAAATTCTACCTTCAAATTTAGTATTACTGAAAGAGGTTCAATACCTGCCTTCAATTTGTTCCTGATAGCTATATAATAACATTTCAATCATATCCCGCCCACATGCGACTGAAATTCGAACAATGTTGTGTTGACATATTTAAAGAAATACCTTTTCCATTCAATCACATATATGTGAGGTAGTGAAAGTAAGATATGAATTTTGAACGAATTTGACAAGAAGTAAATTATGTATTTGCTATGGTTTATCTCCTTTTTATAAATATCAAAGTATGTTAGATTAAACCATTTGCTACGAAATCTCACTTAAAAATTTTGCAAATAAATGATTAGCAAGCGAAAAAATTGCAAAATTAATATTTTTTATTAAATTACTAGTAATAAATATGTCCAGATTCCCTAAATTCCTATTATATACTTTTTCCTAATTTCATTATCAAAACCTAATTCAAAATTAATTTTTTGTAAGTGAAAATCAAGGGTGGAAACGAGAAAATGTGAATGGGTAACTCTCTAAATAGGTAACGAAATATACAATATTATTTTGAGACATTGCAAGTTACTTAAAATTTTAGTAAAAAAAATAAATGTCTGTTATTTTAGCAATTTCTAACGATCGCATGTGTGTAATGTTGCAGTTCGAGGCCGAAAAAGTACTCCATTACATTTTTTGTGACATGCCAAATTTATAGTACCTATTAACGTGTCTTGTCATAAAAAGTACGTTTACGGAAACATGTGTTATAGTGTAGTATATAAGTATAGTAGGTGGCAAATATTAAGTCGCAAAACTAGAATACAAAGAAGAAAAAGTCTGCAAGCTGATTGAAAGTAATGTCCACAATATTTTAGAGTTTAGTAGTCAAAAACGGAACCATTATATTTTTGTCACATCCTTGTATATGTTTGACTGTCTGTTACGGCCTCATATTTTCTATATTTTTAGATTTACGTGCTTGGAACATTGCAAGTGTGTGCTTCAGGTAAAGATTTCAATTAGCATGTGAAATTTTTCCCATTAAATATGTTTCCACCGAATAACAAAATCTAATAACTCATAAATTTTCCATTTTAGATCCATTTTATAACTAAATCCCTCTAAAACACTATTACTTTTGAAACTGTAATTTGTCTTCAACATTAGCCATATCGTGTATTTAAAAAACGAACGCAAAAAGAACTAAATAAAAAGGAGTACAAAGTTATGAGCGATAAAGCCAAAGTGTTTTTAAAAAATATCTAATATTTTAGGCCTTTAAAAGTATTTATATGTTCAAAAAAATATTAATATCTGCAAAAAACTTAATATAAGTATTAGATACTTTTAAAGTTTGTATACGCCTAAGTGGGTACGGTAACTTCGTAGTGCGAATTCTACTCATATAAAAAGGTTTATTGTAAATTTCTTGGTGTTCCTTACTGAAACAAGAAACAGTTTCGTCGTATCCGTCAGTCATTTATATTCTAATAGTTTCGACAATTTTGAACATTATTAACATATGTCGATCTCAGTTAACAAGTGACAAAACATTAATAAAAACGAAGGAAATAGGCGGTCAGGAGACCGCCGTCAGGAATGAAGTTCCTTACATTATATGTTCAACTCTAAACAAATATTGTACTTCGCCTCGTTGTATATATCACACGTGGCAAGATTCAATGTTTCATTTTGCTGTACTTTTTCTTTTTTATTCTACGGGATTTGTTGCTGACATTGAGTGTTTGTTTTTGATATTTTTTTTCGCAATTTGAAGTTGATTTTGATTTTTTTTCTCTTTTAATACTCTTTTTGACGCTGAGCACATGATTTCGAATAATTTCTCTGTAATGCATGTTAATAGTAAACGCTCAAATCATGTGTATATTAAATGTATGTAAACAGTAAATACTTGTATCAAGGTATATGATTTATTAACTTACTTTTCTAAGTTTGCATTATTTATATTTGCTGCAGTTTCTGTTTCTCGACTTTTTTTTATAAATTGGCAATAATGACACAATATAAATCTCGTATGAATTAAAAAAACAACAACAAAATACTTAAAATTAAGATATTATGATAAATTTCCAACACATTCGTTATTAATCAACTTTATTTAGATTGTTCGATGAAATTAAAAAAATTAATTTTTAGAAAAATTAAATTAATTTTAAATTTAATTCAGTTAAAAATAAAAATTTAGCATTTTAAAATCAAATTATTTTTATTTAAATATTTCAAAATTTAATTAAATTTCAGATTTATTTTAACATTTTATTTTATTATTCCAATTACTTTTTACTTATTTCATTATTTTAATTTTTTTTAATAAATATATCAAATTTAAGATTAATTTTAACATCAAATTTTATTATTCTAAAAATTATTACAAAATTTATCATTTAAAAATTTATTTATTAAATCAATTAAACGTAAAAATTTAAATTTAATTATTTATATTTTTTAAGGTTAGTTATTCTAATTATTTTAATAAATTAATCGAATTTAAAATTATTTTTTATTTTTATATTACTTGTTTATTTTTATATTATTAATTTTATTTTAAATTTACAAATTTAATTGAATGTAATAAATTATTAAATTTATCGAAATAATCTGAATAAAGTTTAACTAATTAATGTAAATAAATGAATATGCTGACAATTTATTGTAGTTTATTAATTTTAAGTATTTAATAAATAATAAAGTAATAATTAAAATAAATGAATTTACCGATAATTCTTGCAATTTACAAATTTTTAATATTCAGTAAATGATTCAGCAATCATTTATAATTTGTAATGCATACAAAGACATACTGAATTGGAACCGGTCTGGCAGATGATTGGTTTATAATAGAAAGTCAGTAGAATAAAAAAAAATAAATTTAAATAATATTTACACGTGTTTAGAATTGAGGACATACAGCTGACCGCGCACAATGCTTGCTGCTCGAATGTCGATACTTGCACGAACACACACACATACAACCGTATATATCAGAAAGAGACAGAGAAAGAGAGCGAAAGGTCGCCTGGAGAGGACATAACGCTTTTTCCTTACGTGACGATTTCTGCCAGTTTGCTCTATAGTAAGCAGCATGTATATTACCTTACAAGTGAAATGAGGCGAACCATTTATTGCGTATTCCAAAAAGTACATAAACTTAACGTTTTGTTACGATTCATTTGTCTCTTAATCAACTCACCCTATCAATCAAATCATCACACCAATACACAACAATTAAAACTTGGAGAATTAGACACTCGGATCAACAAGTTAGAGCATTTAAATATTGAATTTCCAATATTGGACGATAAGTTAATTTTTTGTCGTAGTTTATTAAAATAGGGTGAACGATTTAAGCATGGACTTAACATAATATGAAGATTTAACTATTTTTCTAAAAAACGACGGGTGTGAAAGAAACGACAACAAAGTAAATGAAGAAAATAGAGGCAAGTTATTATTATTAACTATTAGTTGTAGATATGTTGTTTTCAAGAATTTTATTTAATTTCCCTGAATAAAATTTGAGCAGCTACTTAACAACGTCTTATCCTATCGGGTCTTACTTGCACTTACTTGTACTACTATAGAATGCAGGACTATAACTTGACTTCTATTGAATAATTTTAATACAGTTTTCACCATGTTATATATATATATATATATATATATATATATATATATATATATATATATATATATATATATATGGGACCAATTCCAAAACGCTAGCAATCACGAAACGCCACAAATAATACGATAACTGTTGCGGAGCGGCAAAAATTTAAATTAAAAAACAACTAAATATTTTAAAAATACATTATTAATTTATTTGTTGTATAAAATCATGAAAAATGTATCGTAATAACTTTCACATGAATGGAACTGCGGACGAAAGCAAGTGTTATTAAATGAAAATACTATTTAATTAAACAATGTGCATTAGTTATGAGATATCGTTAATATAGTGCTAAACGTCAATAATGATAAATAATTAAATATATTTTATATTAGAAACAAAAATAATTATATTCAAAGTCATCATACGTCATTATAGAAAAAACAAGCTTTAGAAAAGAAAACAATTATCTAAACCTTTTGTCTAAATCTAATATAGTTAACGAAATCAACTCTTACCAGCAAAAAATCAGTTCCATTTGTGTCATGATAATAAGTGTTATAAATTTTTTATTTGTACTTTTTATTGTTCATTAAAGTCATTAAAATAAATGGTGTTATGAGGATACCTTTTTTTTAACTTAACGACATGTGTAAGTTTTATTACGTAAAACCATTTAAATGCGTGTAAGACAATATAATAATTAAGGGTCCGTAGTCATTTAAGTAAATATTAAACTTTATATATTTTATAAATTTGTGCTTATACAAAGATATAGAAGTCTATGTTAGCTGAATAAACATTCCAATACCCCCGAAAAATTAATCTGCTATTGCAAGTCGTCTTCCATAGATTGTTGAATTAAATTTTTCTAAATATATTTTTTAATAATTCATATTAATTTAACATCAGTTGAAACCTTAGATGTCCTGTAATTAAGTAAAAGATTTTTTTTATATTTTCATAACTAATGAAGTTATATTACTCGAAATGACTTAATTTGGAAGTAATCATCAAAGTCTATTTTCGTATTTTTCTTTTCAGATTTTCGCATTGTTTAGAAATGGAAGGGGTGGGCGCATTGCAAATGATGTTGATACTTAATATTCCAAAAAAGGGGCAAACAAATGAAAAGGAGCAATGTGAACTAAATTTCATTTTAAAGACATTTCTAATGATGACTCAAACAAATTTTCAGGAACATACTTTTTTGTGACAACTCACATTAGCAGGTACTATAAATATGGCATGTCACACAAAAATAATAAAGTACGTTTTTATCCTCGAGCTACAAAATTACACGCCGTTGATTGTTTCATCGCCTATAGAAATTGCTAAAATAACAAATTTCGAACTTTTTGCTGAAACTTTTAAGTAACTTCCGATGTCGGAAAATAAAATCCTATATTTCGTTATCTATCTAGAGTGTTTTCCATTCAGATATTTTCGTCCTACCTTTGATATTTTAAATTTGCTTACAAAAAAATTACTTCGATAAATAAGACCCAACCATTAATTTTAATACATGGCAATAAAATTATACAAACCTAGACGAATGGAGACTTGAGAAATTGAGACATTTTTATTAATCGTAAATCAGTAGCAAATATTATTATTTATTTGCCTGTAAGGAGAGATTCCCATTCATATATTCTACTCTTACCATTGATCTTTCAAATTTGCTTACAAAAAATAGACAAAAATAACTAATACTCGATCTTTAGTTTTAATATTTCGCAATAAAATTAGGGAAACTAGACGAATGTAGACTTGAGAAATCGAGACATTTTTATTACTAGTAAATCATTTCTGTATTTTATTACTTTTAAAATGTTCATTTAGAAAATTTTCAAGTGACATTTGTTGCAGAAGATAAAATACGTGATATAACTAGAGGGAGCTACTAAGCTTTTATAAAAGCCTATCTAGTCTTGAAGTTCACCTAGTCCTAAAAATAAGAGTATATCCAATCTTGCAAATTTATCCAGCCCTAAAATAAGACTATATCCATTCCTGTAAGTCTATCCAGATCTGAAAATAAGAGTCTATCCAATCTTGTAAACCCCAGATAATAAAAATGTATCTAGTCCTACAATTCACCCAGCCATGATAAGAAGTCTATCCTATCCTGCAAGCCCATCCAGATCTTGCATTGATCCAGTCCATCAAGTCTATCCGGACCTAATAATAAGAGCTTGTCTAGTCCTGCACATATATCTAGCTACGATAATAAGAGTTTATCCAGTCTTACAGTCCAAATAATTTCAAAATTAAAGTTTAGCCAAAAAAAGTTTTAAAAGTTAAACAAAATTTAGCTAGTCCTGCAAACCTACCTAGCCTTAATAGTAAAATTCTATTCAATTCTGCCTATCCAGCTCTTGCAATTAGAATATAATCAGTCCTACATATCTATCCAGCCCTAACAATAAGAGTCAATCTAGTTTTGCAAATGTACCCAGCCCTTCAAAATACAATGAAGTTGGCTGTATTAAAAAGAAATAGCATGCCAGGTGGCAAAATTTTTATGATAACTTATTTTCTATACGAGTATCGGATATTTTCTATAATTTCTTGTTGGAACGATATCCCGGAGAAGAAAAACAAAGAGTAAGTTGTATCTCTACGACTTTCCTTCTACACTGAAGAGTCTATCTCTCAACCCTAATACGTCTCCCTCTCTCCCTTTATTCTGACACATGTCTCTTTACACTGATACGCTATTTTTTAAACATAGACGAGATTAATCTTACTGAAAATTTCTTCGTGAAATTGTGTCACAATTAATTGGTAAATCGTTATTAACACATATAATTTTTAATTTTAATCGATTTCAGAGTTTACGTTTCTATTTTAAAATAATTTAAAATGACCTCAGTGTTACCCGCTTGGCGCTATTTTTCGTTGGTCAAAATGAAACTGTTTACTCCAAAATAGAAATAAAGTGATAATTGAATTAAATTATGTACCAAATTATTTTGTAGTGTGAGATTATCATTTTAGTTCGACAAGTACCATTTGTTACGGGTGTCACGAATAATTGCGACATGCTATGATTTATCAACAAAAGTAGAATCATGAGGGGTCATGAAATTTATTATTCCTAAAAATAGTTCAATACATCTCTTCAATTTGTTCTTGATAGCTATATAATAACATTTCAATCATATCCCGCCCACATGCGACTAAAATTCGAACATTATTGTCGTATTGATATATTAAACGAAACACCTTTTTCATTCGATCACACATACGTGAGATAGTGTAAGTAGGATATACATTTTGAGCGAATTTGACAACAAGTAAATTATGTATTTGCTATGCTTTATCTCATTTTTATAAATCTCAAAGTATGTTAGATTAAACTCATTCCGCTACTCACTCATTATGATAGATTAAACTTACTTCATTACTCAATGCGTTACTACGGAATCATACTTCAAATTTTTGGAAATAAATAATTAGCAACCGGGACAATGGCAAAATTATATTTTCTTTTTTGAATTACCAATAATATATATGTCCAGATTTCCAAATTCATTCGAGAGATTGAGAGTGGGAACGAGAATAGGTGAACACATAAATGACATTATTTTCCGATATCGAAAGTTACTTTAAAGTTTTAGTGAAAAAAATCAATGTTTAGCAATTTCTATAGTTGATGAAACAATCGTCTGTGTACAAGTTTGCAGCTCGAGGCTGAAAAAGTACTCTATTACATTTTTTGTGACATGCCATATTTATAGAACTTATTTACGTGTCTTGTCACAAAAAGTTTGTTTAGAAAAACTTGTGTTATAGCGTAGTATATAAGTATAGTAGATCACAAATATTAAGTCGCAAAACTAGAATACGACGAAGAAAAAGTCTGAAAACTAATTGAAAGTAATATCAACAATACATCCCGTATTTTAGGGTTTAGTAGACAAACACGCAACCCTAATAATTTTATCACGTCCTTTTGTATTTCCGACTGTCTGTAACGGCCTTATATTTTCTATAGTTTTAGATCTACATGCATGGAATATTGCAAGTTTATGCTTCAGGCAAAAGTTTCAATTAGCATGGAAATTTTTTCCCATTAAACACATATTTCCATCGAATAACAAAATTTAATAACTCGTCAATTTTCCATATTTTATTCGTTTTATACTAAAACACTATTACTTTTCAAACTGTAATTCCTCTTCAAAATTAGCCATATCGTGTATTTAAAAAATAAATGCAAAAAAGAGCTAAACAAAAAAGAGTAAAAAGTTATAATAAAAAAGCCTAAGTGTTTTTAAAATCATTCTAATATTTTAGGCTTTTAAAAACATTTATACCTTTTAAAAATATTGATATCTACAAATAACAGAATAGAAATAGTATATACTTTTAAAGTTTACATGCGCCTAAGTGGATACGGTACCTTCGTAGTGCAAATTCTACTCATATAGATAGGTTTATTATATATATCTTGGGGTTCGTTACTGAAACAAGAAACAGTTTCGTCGTATAGGTCAGTAATTTATGTTCTCACAGTTTATACAATTTTGAACATTAATAACATATATAGATTTCAGTTACATTCCCTCACAAGTGAAGTGGGGACGAACCATTTATTGCGCATTCCAAAAAATACATAAACTTAATGTTTTGTAACGATTAATTTGTCTCTTAATCAACTCACCCTATCAATTCAGTTACATATTATCATTACACTAATACACAACATTTAAAACTTGAGGAATTGGACACTCGTATCAACTAATTAGAGCATTCAAATATTGCATTTCCAATATTGGACAAAAGATTAAGTTTTTGCCATAGTTAATTAAAATATGAGGAACGATTTAACCATAGACTTAATATACTGCAAACATTTATCTATCTTTGCAAAAAACGACGGGTGTGAACGAAACGACAACAAAGTATAGATAGAAAATAGAGGCAAGCTAGTAACTATTAGTTGCAAATGTGTTGTTTTCTACTATTTGTTTTTTTTTTATTTCCCTGAATAAAATTTTCTACCTACTTACCAACGTCTGATCTTATCTGTACTCGTGGGAAGCAGGATTATAACTTCTATTGAATATTTTAATACAGTATTTATCATTGTTTTCATTGGTCTTTATTTTGAAAGCTCTTTGTACACAAAACTACTATAGTTGTGGAGCTATAAACATATGCATATACACATATATTTATATGTATATATATATATATATATATATATATATATATATATTTACCAACACGAAGCGCGACAAATGACGCAGTGACGGTTGCGAAGCGGTGACAAAAATTAAATTTTAAAAAATCACTAATCATTGTAAAAGTCTTAAAGTCTTTTAATAATTTATTTGTTCTAAAGAACCATTAAAAATGTAACGTAATAACTTCTACATGAGCGGACCTGCGGGCAAAAGCAAGTGTTTATTAAATAAGAGATACTATTTAATTAAACAATGTGCACTGAATATGCGACATCGTTAATATAGTGCTACATACCAATAATGATAAATAATTAATTGTTTTTATGTCATAAAAAACTTGAATTATATTCAAAATCATCGTACGTCATTATAGAAAGAACTAGCTATAGGAAAGAAAAAATTGTCACAACCTTTTGTCTAAATCTAACATCTCTTACAAAACAAAAAGTCAATTCCATCTGTATCATGATAATAAGTGTTTTTAATTGTTAATTGTACTATTTATTATTCAACAAAGTCATAAAAATATACTACGGTATTATTTTTCATTAGTCATTAAAATAAATGGTGTTATAAAGACACCTTCTTTATAACTTATCGAAGTGTCAAAGTTATACTATGTAAAACTAGTTAAATACGTGTCAGACAGTGCATGAATTAAAGTTCAGTAGTCGTTTGAAAAAATATCAAACTATATATATTTTATAAATTCGTCCTCATACAAAGCCATAATATATGGTAGCTGAATAAAAGTTCCAATACCCCGACAAATGCATCTGCTATTGCCATTCGTCTTCCATATGTTGCTGAATGACATTTTTTTGAATAACTTTTAAATATTCGTATTATTTTTTTCTGCAATTGAAAGCAAGACCTCCAGTACTTTAGTGAAAGTTTTTTTTATAAAAATGAACTATGGCATTTTTAAAGTAAAAGTTTTTTTTATAATTACATAACATTAGATTACTTGAAGTAATTTATTTTGAAATAACTCGTCATAACTTCATTTTAAAAACATTTCTATGATGACTCGAACAATAGACAACACTTAATTTTATTAAAATTGAATTTTTTAAATGAGAAAATTTCCACGTAATAACTGACACTCTTTTCTGGAGCATACACAGGCATAAGCCGTGACAGATGGTCGGACATACACACGAAAATGACGAATATATAAGGGTTCCCTGTTTGACTACAGAATATCGTGGTTAGTTTTGTGACTTAATATTTGCCACTTACTATACTTATACACTACGGTATAACAGATATTTTCTTAAACATACTTTCTGATATAATTGACATTAATAGGTACTATTAATATTGCATGTCATACAAAATATATTAGAACACTTTTTCGGCCTGGAGCTACAAAATTACACATAGGCAATCATCTCATCGCCCACAGAAATTTCTAAAATAACAAACTTAGAACTTTTTTTCTGAAACTTTTAAGTAACTTCCGATGGCAGAAAAAAAAATTCAATGCTTCACCATCTATCTAGCAAGTTTTTAAAATAGATTACGAGAATTTAAAATATCAAAGGTAGATCTTTTAAATCACTCACAAAAAATTGGATGTCACAAGTAATACTCAACCTTTAATTTTAATATTTCGCCATAAAATTAGAAAAATCTAGATGAATGGATACTTGAAAAACTAAAACGTTTTTATTACTAGTAAATAAAAGTAAATATTAATTTTGGAATTAATTTACTATTTAATTATTTATTTGCAAATTTTTCAAGAGGCATTTGGTTGTAGAAAGTAAACCAAATCATGTAACTGGGAGAAATATACACATAGATAAAAGGTAAATCATCACATATATAATATGTATATATATATATATATATATATATTTTTTTTTTTTTCTAAATTGCTAAAAATATAAGTTCTACGTTCACTACCTCGCGAAATTTCAAGTGTGGTCGGATGAACAAACGATGTACTCCGTCTAATGCATAAATACGGTCAACATTGCTCGAGTGTTAATTAGAAGTGGGCACGATATGATTAAAATGCTAAAATATAGCTATCAGGAACAAATTGAAGACAGGTACTGACTCTTTTTTAGGAATACTGTTTTTCTAGGAAGGACTTTCATTAACGAAATAATTCCGCCTGCCCATAACTCCATTCTACCTTATTCGATAATTTGTGACACTATGTAAGTATTCGTAAAATTACACACGTTGCGATTTAAAGCGAAAAGCTTACTCTCCAAAATAATTTGGTTTGTAAATTAATTATTTCGCTATATTTATTTTAAGGTAACCAGTATCATTTTGGCAAACTAAAAATAACGCCAACCCATAATACGAGGTTATTATAAATTATTTTAAAGTAGATGTATAAACTCGAAAATTGGTTAACATTGAACATTATATGTTTTAATGACGATTTACCAAATAAGGTCAGCTTAGGGAGATAAACCAATTAGGGTTAAGAGGAAGATTTCTCAGGGTAGAAAGAAAAATGTGTCCAGGGTAGAGATGTCATTTACTCTATGTTTTTCTTCTATTGGATCTCGCTCTAATCAGCAGTTATATAAAATATCACAGTCCAGCCATTCACATACAGAAGCAAATTGTCATAAAAAATCTGCCACCTTTCGTGATGTCTCTTTTAACACAGGAATCATCATTAAGCTTTAACTTTTTTACTACTTTTTAACTTTTAAGTTTTTTCTTGTCAAAATGACTGTCAGCCGCTCAAAATATAGGTGACGTTCATATAGCTTGTGATTTTTACCATTGTATTTGCTTTGGCATTTTTATGAATTTGGGTTATCATATTTTTTTTATATACTTGACTGTTTGAATATTATCTTCACCTAATTTCAAGCCGAATTATGCAGTTATGAAATATTTAATATGGTTTGTTATAATTTTCCAACCAATATTATGTCAAATATTTTTATATATGTAGTGAATTTTTAACATACACTTATTAACAATGAGTGATGAGACATGTATTTTAAAAATGCTTTTATTAGGTTTCAGGAAGCAAAGTCATATTTAAACCTGTTTCATAGTTTTAGAGCCCATTATTTAACGAAAATATTAGCTTTCTCTCACTTTATATATGTAAAACGTACAGACACATTCTTAGAGTTTAGAGCTCATTCTTCAATAGAATTACGAAATTCCCTATTAAGACGTTAGGGTCCATTATTTAATGGAAATATGAGATTTCCCTCTCTTTATATATGTAAAACGTACGGGCTCATTCTTGGACGTTAGAGCCCATTCTTCAATGGAAATATGATATATCCCTTAAGATATTGGGGCCCAATAAAACGTTAGAACCCATTCTTTAATGGAAATATGAGATTTCCCTCTCTTTATATATGTAAAACGTACGGGCTCATTCTTGGACGTTAGAGCCCATTCTTCAATGGAAATATGATATATCCCTTAAGATATTGGGGCCCATTAAAACGTTAGAACCCATTCTTTAATGGAAATATGAGATTTCCCTCTCTTTATATATACAATACATACGTGTAACATAATGGAAAATATATTTTTCTATGCAAGTGAAATTATCATATTCAATAAAACGATTTAGCAATTAAAAATTATGTATTTTTATAATTCTTTTGTATTATGTGAATAAAAAACTCTGTCAAGCACGAATAGAACTCGAACTACAGGGGTACTACTACTACACCGTACACATTTATAACATTTAATGCATTAATATAACTGTTAATATGGACATATTACTGCAAAAGTTAATTAAGATTAAATGGCGTAATTTTTGTTTGAGACAGTTTTTAATAACATATCGTTTTTAGTCAGTCCAATAGTATTTAAATAACTTTTCCTGCTTTGTCTCTTGTATCGTGGTCTTTAAATATGAGAATACGGTTTTATTTCAATATGGCAAATAAAATTTTAATATTTAGGCGTTTTACGTCTCGATAATTTCGAAGAAAAATGATTTTCAGTCCACCCTGTAATTAACGTGGCAAATATTATTTCAACGTACCGTTGTTAGTTTAACAATAATATTACATTGGATATGGAATAACTAATGTATATTCTATAACGAAAATTTTAGTACTTAACATCAGGTGAAAATATTCTAACGTGTCATACTTTAAAGCTGCTTGTCGTTTTTAAAGAGATAAATGAACGTAACTTGTAATGAAAAGGGCTGTCTCAGGAGGCTTTTCGCATCCTAAATTCAATTCTAGACGCACGCATATTCAATTCCGGAAACGTTATCCTGATCTCATTCGAAGTCCAATTAAATATTTTAAATGTGTTTGGAAGTTCGTAATTTGTGTGTTCAAATTTAGTCTCCGAACTAATTAATGTTTGAGGTTTTGCCATAATTAAGGGTGAATACCCACAGTAAAGTTGAATTCCAACAATTCTAATCCATTTAATTAATGGTCTAAAATGTGGTTAAATGTCTGAGTAATAAAATGTAAGTATATTACCAACTATATCTTTCACAGGCGCACTATTGCAATAGTATGTATAATTCCACATAGAATTTTAAATCATTTAGTTTTAATTTCTCTCTTTCCTTATGATATCACATATTTCTTCACATCAACTTTTAAGACTAAGTCGATCAGAAGTAGCCCATAAATTTTGATGACGGTATAAATAATAAGACATATGCTTTACAGACTATATCTTTTTTTCGCATGAACCGAAAAGCTTCAAATTTTCCAATTAATGGCACCTTAATATTTCGAACCATTTCTGATATAAAGAGCTTTTATAGTCAGTCGGGCAGACGTACAATAAAATGATCCCATAAGGGTTTTTTGTTTATTTTGAGAAATGAAACCCTATAAATGAATATAGGCCTTTATGAGAAAATGGTGAATGCCAACTAACATTACATCTCTTTTTAACAGTATCAAGAATGTCGTAAGGGGTATAATATCTATATATTTACTTTAATGCATGAAACGAATTGTAATAATACAATACCATGAATGAAACGAATCGTAATAATACAGTACTGTGAATAACATAAATTGTAATAATACGGGACTGTGAATGAAACGAATTTTAATAATACAGTGCTATGAATGAAACGAATTTTAATAATAGACTACTGTGAATGAAATGAATTGTAACAATACAGCACTGTAAATGAGATGAATTGTAATAATACAGTGCTATGAATGAAACGAATAAAACTTTAATTATCTTTTCGATAATTTTTTTTAAAGCACGTGTTTTGAAACTTACAGCGGAAAAGATGAATTTCAAATATTACTATTTTCAAGAAAAAATGATTCGAAATTTTAACCATTATTAAACCGCCCGCATCCTTCTTCTACGGATAATGATCAGGGTTTCTGCCATATATGCTCTAATAATTTGAAAGAAACAACCAATTATGTAAAAGGCTTAACGAAAGAATATTATATATTTTTATAAAACAAATTCAAATTTGTTTGGTCCTACAATTTAATATTACTCTGAAATTTTATCTTCTTCGACAAAGTACAAAATTCGGATTATCCAAATCACTTGTGAAATAATAAACCATGCAATTCTTTCTACCAAAGCACGCTCTAAATCGCTGTATATATTCTTCACTCGAATTCATTGGATATTTCTTTGCACACTAAGTTAATAACAAGTTAATAATGAACTAGTATCCTTGAAATTATATGTGAGTAATTCGTTTTTATATTTCCATTAATTATGATTTACTAAATATTAAATTCACCTTACAGTAGCTCGTGTTACAATATTTAATATTGATTAAAAATCAATACTGAAACTAGCAAGAGAACATTTTTCCAATGCAAATAATTGAGTTTACATCTACTAAAATAAGTATGTTTTGCAGAATTCTTCACCTTAACAAAAAAAAAAACGAAACCCAAAATAATCAATTCTATCTCTCCATCTGTCACAGGCGATTTTTTTTAGTAACTATGCGATGCAGAACTTTAAATGTTTGTATAATAATACAATTTATTACCCCATAATGAATTAATGTGTGAGTAAATAAATACAAAATCCTTTCCCTAATAATTTTATTATCATTTAAAAGTTCATTACGAGGAATAAGAAATATTTTTCATAATTTTTCACTATTTTAAATTGTATATTTTAAATAGCAACCTAAAATAAATAATTGAATTGAAAAAAATACGCCCCTCTCCCCTCTCCTCTCAATATCCCATATTATTGAATCAAAAATCAAATTAAAAAATAGGTGTGGTAATTTCTGTCTGGAAAATTATAGGAAATCAATAACGATTATCTTAAATCTTATATTTTTTTTAAATATGCATGGTAAGTTTACGCCTTTGAAAGATATAATAGTATATACATTGACTGTACGATAAAGTAATATTCGTAAAAAGTTTATTAAAAATACTATGTACCCTTAAAGGTTTCGTAAGTGTCCAGATGTTTATAGAACCTTAGTGCAAATTCTACTCCTGCTTAACAAGTTTTTTTTTCCCGAAGATTACTTTTCTCTAATGGTCAAATATTGGTAACTTGCAACAAATGAAAAAAAATGATATTGAATATATTTGGCGTTAATTTTGTAGAAATTCATTATTCACAATTAAATGAAACTACGTGATATAGCATTATTTCTACTTTCTTTAATTTCTTTACCACGACCTAGGTTTCGTTGTATTACATCTTCAGGTGGGATATTAGCAAAGATTAACTCTTAGGAACAACAAACAGTATTTATATGTTTCAAACACAATAGCAGAAGCCTGGTTTGTGCGGATTTTTCCATTGTTTATGTTAGTGAGTTTATTGCAGGGGCGCAGTGTAGGTTTTATTATATTACCGAGAGTTATACAATATACCAGTATTTTAGTGAGGGTAATAAATTCAATTGTTGTTATTATGTGAGGTTATACAATGCAAACTTTACGGTGTATGTAATAAAATTAAATAGAAGTTATTATCGGTAATATATTTATACAAAAGCAAGGGTATTTGAAAGTAAGGCCAAGGTAATACACTAATTGTACATATCTTATTATCGGTAATATATTTATACAAAAGCAAGGGTATTTGAAAGTAAAGACAAGGTAATACACTAATTCTACATATCTCCGGTTTTGTGTATTCATATATTTATTTATTTATTTCTTTTAATTTTTTTTGTTTTTTTATATATACTTATATTTATATGTGTATTAGCGCTGAAACAATTTCCAGGGTAATGTAGTATCAATGTTGTATATTTATATATCTAGAAGATATTAAGAATGGGTGATTATATTATATTTAGTTGTTCATTTAATATATTGACCTTGATATCTTTTTTATGTCTGTTTATTTCTAATGTTTCTAGGATATTATTACCTTTTGTATGTATTTGTAATATATAGGGGGCATTATCAGTATGGAGGTGATGGTTATTTTCAATGAGATGTTTAGCAAAGTGAGATGTGTCTGGTTTATTATTTCGCCAGCTGGCAATTTGTTCTTTATATCCAATATATTATACTATTATAGATACGTTGACGACATCCTTATCTGCTGGAAAGGTACACAGCGACAGTTAGACCAGTTTGTTAACATTGCTAACTCCCTACACAATAATATCAAATTCACTTTAGAAGTAGAGTCCGATTATAAACTTAATTGTTTTAGATATACAATAGAACGCAAAAATAATAAACATAAATTTAGTATATTTAGAAAAGACACATTTACAGACTCCATAATTAATAGTCAATCTCAACACCCTTGGTCCCATAAGTTAGCAGCCTTCCATTCCATGTTTCACAGAGCTTTAACCATTCCTCTAGAAAAACCTAATCTACGAAAAGAAATAAAAACTATGAAACAAATCGCAACAAATAATAATTATGACCCATCAATTGTCACAAAACTGTACCATAATAAATTAAGACAAATACTAATACAAGAAATATACCCGGTCCTACCAAATAATAATTATATATACTATAAATCTATCCCAAACATAGGCAATGTATCACTCAAATTAGGAAAACTCTTAACTAATAATAAAAATATAAATAATATAACATGTACGTATAGTACCTTAAATAACTTGGGTAAAACCCTTATTTATAATAAAGAAAAAATAGATAAACATAAAAAGAGTGGTATCTATAAACTTAAATGTAACGACTGTAATAGTATATACATAGGTCAAACAGGAAGAGAAGAACACATTGCCAGCTGACGAAATAATAAACTAGACACATCTCACTTTGCTAAACATCTCATTGAAAATAACCATCACCCCCATACTGATAATGCCCCCTATATATTACAAATAAATACAAAAGGTAATAAACTTAATATCCTAGAAACATTAGAAATAAACAGACATAAAAAAGATATCAAGGTCAGTATATTAAATGAATAACTAATATAATATCATCACCCATTCTTAATATCTTCTAGATATAATATAAATATACAACATTGATACTACAGTACCCTGGAAATTGTTTCAGCACTAATACACATATAAGTATATATAATAAAACCAAAAAAATTAAAAGAAATAAATAAATAAATATATGAATACACAAAACCGGAGATATGTAGAATTAGTGTATTACTTTGTCCTTACTTTCAAATACCCTTGCTTTTGTATAAATATATTACCGATAGTAAGATATGTAGAATTAGTGTATTACCTTGGCCTTACTTTCAAATACCCTTGCTTTTGTATAAATATATTACCGATAATAACTTCCATTTAATTTTATTACATACACCGTAAAGTTTGCATTGTATAACCTCACAATAACAACAATTGAATTTATTACCCTCACTAAAATACTGGTATATTGTATAACTCTCTGTTATATAATAAAACCTTCACTACGCCCCTGCAATAAACTCACTAACATAAACAATGGAAAAATCCGCACAAACCAGGCTTCTGCTATTGTGTTTGAAACATATAAATACTGTTGGTTGTTCCTAAGAGTTAATCTTTGCTAATATCCCACCTGAAGATGTTGTAATACAACGAAACCTAGGTCGTGGTAAAGAAATTAAAGAAAGTAGAAATGATACTACATCACGTAGTTTCATTTAATTGTGAAAAAAAATTATTACAATTTTCATGTACTATATTAAATTAAGAAATCAAATCTTTAGTTAGTATCCAAGTATTCGTTTCAATTCGCCTTGTAGCTTTTCATGCTTTCCTGTAAACGTTCTAGCAAGAAAATGTATAAAGCACTTCGATTTACATTATTTTGCCTTTTTTTGACTAAAATTTTAGTACTATTTTGAACTTAAAGTTCAGAATATCTAATATTTCCTTATCAATTCCCATCTTAATCTCGATTGAGTCAAGCAATGTAATAAGGAGCATGAGTATAGACAAATTTCGGACTTCATCGTTATTTATTTTAATTTATAAATTTATTTGCATACAATAACAGAAACGTATTATTTTGAAAATGACGGAGGAATCGAATTCAATTCGTAGCCGTGAATCGAATTCAATTTCCAAATCAACCACTTCAGTATAACGGGATAAGAGCCATTCATGTATTCACACTCGAGAGGAGGACGCGCTCGACCATAGCTCATCACAGAGTATTTGTTTTAATTGAGCCGTAGATTGCTTGCAACGCTCGAGTCGAGAACGGTATCGCCAACATGCTGCAGCAACTGATATTCTGCTATACCATTAATTACTGAAAAAAGTTTCATTTCAACTGCAAAAAGCAAATATTGCTCAGTTTTGACCAAAATTTCCGATATAATTATGATACTACCAGGATATAATTATGATGCTACCAGGATATGATAATACCAGGATAGTGAACACAATAATCCCGATATTCGAACCCTGACTGACACCTGTTTGCATGAAATGACAATCAGATATAAAATTATCTACTGGTACATATTCCTTCCTAAATATTGAGAGGATAACAGCTGACCAAAAGTTAATTGTTTCAAATGCACTACAGCGTTAGATACAGGCGTTACCCGAGTAATTTTTCATCACAAAAAAATCTTTGAAGATCCTATTTAACTCTTCAGCCTGGGAAAATCGTTTGATGATTTCTTGCAATACGAACATGGCGAGAATAAATTACACCATTAGCCATTTCACCATGCTTGTGTTGCAAAGATAACAAAATCACATATTTTAGATTTCATGCGATGTGGTGTTATAAAATGCAAAGTGTACCTAAAAAATCAGTTACTTAATTTATGTATAGTAATGTACTGAGACTATGTGCTACTAGCGATTTTGGACTCTACCCGCCCCTGACTGTGCCAACGCAGTATTACATCGAATATGCGCGGAGCCGAGTGAGGGGCATTTCGGCTGAGACTCGTATAAATGAATCACATTTCATTACACAAAAAACAATTCGTATAAATGAAACACACCCACATATATATATATATATATATATATATATATATATATATATATAAATAGTTTCGTAAAACCAAAATTTATTCGAGCAACACGGGAAAATATTCTGATAAAAAACAATATCGATCGGTAACATTTAAATTTTATCAGTTTTCTAACATTTAATGGCATTATGTTTGTCTCGCAATTCTTATTATTCAAAAAGTTCATTACTCAATGTGTGCATTGAACCTTTATACTAAGCTACAAACATCTGCCCTACGAATGCAGATGTAAAGAATCAAATGTCCATATAATTAGAACAAGCAAACGCTCGTGTTGAAATTTGAAACAGGAAAAAAGGCTTACTTCCATTTTCCAGTGCGAGCAGTGAATACAAAGCTAAAATAAAAGTTGTCCCAATGAGCGATGAATTTTTAATTCGGAAGTAATTAACATATATACCTACTTAACAGGTTTATTTGAAATTTTTGACTTTCTCACTATATTATATATGTATCATTTCAGTTTAAACTAAACTCGTTATGAACAAGTAGAATGCACTTATTTAGAATCCGTGCCAAGAGTTAATATTTATAAAACATTTTTTTAAATATAAACTCTTTTTATATTATAAGTTTATATTTATAAGAATTTTTATTCAAAGTATTTTTTTAAAAAATACCTTGAATAAAAATTCTCAATAGTTTATATTTAGCATCCATCATGATGGTTTTTATTTCAAAAAAATGTTTATTCCTTCTGAATAGTATATATTTTGAATTAATCTCAATAATATATGTATATCTAGAAAACACTTCGAGCCTTTCTGAATAGGTTACACTTAGAATGCATCTCCATGGTTCATGTTTAGAATACATTTGGAGTCCTTATCAGTAGCTTATCATTTTTTTAAAAATGATAAACTACTGATAAGTAAAAAATATCTTAGTGTATGTAAGAAAATATCTTAGTATAAATAATATCTTAGTATAAAAAAATATCTTAGTATACATAATTATTTACTATTCTATTATTAGAATTCCGTAAAAAAGAAGGAGCTCTCATGTTTTCGTTAAGTCCTTCTGTCCGTTCGTCCAAACTTACGTCTTTCCTTTCATAGTTCCGCAGGTTCCACGATTTTCAACTTGAATCTACTTGACATTTTACTAGTAAGTGCAAAACCATCAAAAACTAAAGTTAAGGGCTAATTCACAATTCTACGTTTGAAAACAACATTTGCAAAATATTACGAAAAATCAAACACAACTTGGGTGCATTACCCTCCCACCTCAAATTTTTCGAGCAGATGTTTGAAAAATATAAAAAATTATAGATACTAGTATTTGATCAAAATGCATTTTTAGGATTAAATTTTAGAAACAATTTTAAAACATACAACTTTTACGGAATCCTATTGCATGCATATTCTGACATCGCTTGGTACATTTAATAATATTTTGAATTTTAAACTCATCCCATCGTCAAAGTAGTTTTAATAGGGGAGTGAATTACTAATGTAATATAGCCCCTTATTGGAAATAAAACACAAAGGAGACAAGGTCAACATCATCAACTTCAAAATCGATTCATTATTTTTTTATATTTAATACATCTATACTCCGCAGTGTGTATCTAATTTGTTGCACTCCCCACCAGTCACTAAACCCCTCCAACCAATTAGCCAAACGAAATCCCTCGTTGGGTTTGATAGTTTATGACTGAGAATACTTGGAATAATCAGTCAGTAAATAAAGAAGTTTCTCTCTAGCTCCGTTTAAGCAGTGTTCTTTAGTATTCCGTAGCCAAACTATACGAATCTAGATCCTTACGGTTTCACCAAGTAAAAGTAAAACTCGCAAGCTATTCCACAAAATTAAAATTGCATATACATTTATAACACCTACAAGGTCCTATAATATAAAATCTTCTAAAAAATATATTTTCGTATAGGTTCACCCCTGGATAAAAACAAATAGGTATTTCAAAAGTATTGGAGGATTATCATGAACGCTTTTTCGACACAGCGTTTACGAAAAATGAAGCTCCAAAGTGGTCATTATTATTTGAATTACGTGTCCCCATCCCCCAACGGCTGAACCGCTCGTCAATTTGAAAAATATTCAAAACAGTGGTATATTTAATGAAATTAAAAGGAAAACTATCACAGCTTAATAGGCATGACGAAATTAATAGGAAAACTATCACAGCTTAATAGACTTTAAGACTAATAATCTATCAAATTATGAATTTTATAAATCCGACCATATTTATAAAAACTCATAGAAACTCCATACAAGTAATTTAAGTCAACCTTAAAATTTACTTTGTATTTCGAAACATTTACGCCTGAAAATCTTATATATATATATATATATATATATATATATATATATATATATAAACATATATATATATATATATATATATATATATATATATATATATATATATAATTCCTCCATAAAGGATTTATATATATCCTATATATAAATCCTATAGATAAATTTATTGTATAAACTTATTAAAAAATATTATTTTGGTCTTTTATGATTATTGAATATGTAATATTTTATGTAAATAGTTTAATGACAGTTTCCACGATATATGGGATATATTTGAATATTGTTTAATATCAATCTATCAAGTAGAGTAAAATTCACACTATGATATGATATTGTACGTACTTCGACATATATAAACATTTAAGGGTACATATTATTTCTGTTACTACAGCCTCTTTAAGTTGAGGTCACAATGACCCGGAATATTACGATATCACAATAGTTTCGATCCAATATCTATGTCAAATTTAGTAGAATTGACATAGATATTGGATTGGATTGGATTTGGTTTGAATAAGACCCGAAAAAATTTTAAGAAATTCAATTATAAATCCACAGAGTTTCCAACACGGTAAAATTAAAATAAAATTTTAATTGGTAATTTCTTACTTATTCCTAATTCGTATTTTTTTAATATCTCAAGGCGTCCATTTCCTGCCATTTTGAAACCAGCACATGGAACTGGTAAAATTATCAAGTTATTAAGATTCATTCAGTGCTAATTGTGATCCAAAAATAATATTATAACTATGGAAAGAATTAGCCAAATATCTATTACCGATAGTACATATTTGGATCATTTTACGATTATACGTTATGTAACAAAATATATTATAAAATATTTAACCAAAGCAATGTATTGAAAAACAACAGCTGGAATTAATTCAGAATCAATTTGAGCATTTGGTCAGCATGTGATAATAAACTTAAATAAAGAGCAACATGAAAAGAAAAGAAATATTAATCAACACATCAATGAGTTGAAAATGAAGTGAAATATTTTCCCTGTAATATAAAAATTATAGAATATGAAAATTAACGAAATTTAGTGAACAAAAGGATTATCCCTTCTCTTAACTCTATCCTTCCTTTTAGTAAAAAGGGTTTTAATATTAAGTGGCGCTCCTACATCATCTGTTTCTAACGCATCCATATCTGTGCGGCGTAGATATATTGCCAGCGTAGATTGCTAGACAGATGTCAATTGTCTCACCGTGAACATGGTTTGAAATTATTTCGCCCAATTTGGATTTGATAATCTTCATGTCGTTATGTTAAAATTTCAATAAGTTCCACTTATTGGATAAAATAAGTAATTGATGTGGGACATTTACATGCAAACGTAAAGTATTCACGTCAAAGAATATTTTAAATCGCTAATCACGTATAAAACAATTTCAAATACAACTAAATTGTAAATCCATATTTAACTAAAGTTTCATTCAAAGCTCTATAAGAATTTTTTCTGAACGTTTATTTGTCTAAGTAATACAGTTTGTGTCTCCATTAGACATAATTTTATGGACTTGCTTTTTAATCTGTTTACTACACAATTTTAGTACATGATGACATATTGTATAGCTAATGGCAATTATTAAAACATGAACTATCAGAATAACTAAATATATTACAAAATATATTATTTAAATTATTACAATTTAAACATTTTTCGTATACCTGATGGGTAATCAGGTACTTATAAAATGCATGAACTTGTATATATGTACATCGGCCAATTTGATGAAGAGACAGTATCTTTAATAATAACTGGGTGTTATTTCCTGGAGTTTAAGGATAAAACTAGATAACTACATAAAACTAGTTTGGATAAAAAGAATTTCAAGTTTATGATTTCAATCTTATCTTTTATTTTCATACCATGCGATATAATCATTCTAAAACACGTGGACCATCTGGAGGAAAATATTAGAGAGGAAAGATAATACCTATTAATATTGTGAAATTTACAAAACATCTAAATTTACAAACAATTAAAATACATTTCCTTCAAAATTTGTAAAAAATTAAAAGATTCTTCCTTCAAATATGTTCAGCCTTCTTTAATTTATTTCTTTATAAGAAAATATCCCCAGAAAATTACAAGTTTTAATATAGGAACAGGTCATAATATCACTTCATTTCTATACGACTTCTTACTAATTTGTAATAGAAAGTGAATCGTCTAAAAATATAAGACTATACAATTCCACAAAGTTCTATAAGTCTACAACAAGCCACTGCACAATTTTACCTGTATATTAATAGTAAGTATTTTTTATGGAAATAAATGGGTTGCAAGTAAGACTATTGTACACAGTAGACAGACAAAATGATACACCATCCTTAATAACACAATAACGCGAACGTACACACACAACTTTTAAGGGCGACCGATAACTACTACCGACTTCTGTGGGTCAAGGCCGGTGACCGACTTTCCACCTCTTTACCACATTCAAAACGTGCACTAAATGTTAGCAGAGTAAATATGTGCTGTCTTCGTTAGTGTATATCCAGTCGTATGTTGTGTCCTAGTCACTGGTAGCACATCATACTTCCTAACATTCGGATTGGCCAGAGTTACTCCGATTTTTTAAAGAATAAATTTTTGTGTGAGCTGTTTGTCAAAGTTTTAAATAACATACGTTCTGGTTTATTCAATTATTGTCGGTCGTCTGCTTGAGCCGTGAAAATAATATAAATAGTTTCAAGTTATTACAGAATTCAAGGAATATCATAATGTTGATATTATCTTAGAACATCATACTTATTAAATAATTATTTTGATACCGCAGTGTAGAAATATAGCTTGTACCAAGGAATAAAACTTCCCTCACCTTCTATATTAATAGGGCGTCTACAGTTGTATTACCTGATAATCGACTACTAGACCAAAATTTATCAATTTGTCTTTCTACTTTACAGCCAAACGACCAGAGGTTACTATAACGTGTAATACAACTTACAATATTTTAATTCCTTAATCAAATTGAATGATTTCGCACAAAATCATTTCTGAAGAACAGAATCTAATCTAAAGAAGCAAGAAAGTGATTTCTACAAACAACCTTCTTAAAAAACAAAACCATAAGTTTATTAGACACGTAAACTCAAATAAATAAAAGTTACTGAGTAATAAGCTTCATTTTTTATATCCAAAATGAAAAAGACTTCCCAGATTGAGTATATTTTTTATAAAATGAAATTTCGTTTGTCACATTACGTTTTACTTAATTATATGAAATTTCAAATATTCTAATAAAATAAAAAGTTAGAAATGTTTCGAAAAACATTATTTGTTATTTCAATATTTTTTAAAACATTATTTCAGAGAAAGTGTAAAAAATCGCCATTTCTGCAAAAGTAATCTTTTGGAACCAACCATGTATTGTGATGCAACAAGTATAGCAACGACCAATATTTGTGACTTGAATTTCTGAAAAGAAGGTATATTGGCTGCATGGTAACGTGCCATTTGTGATAGAAGAAAACAATTTTAAAATCCACCTGAAACTCACCTGAAACCCACCTGAAACCCACAAAAACTAACAATCTGCAGCATGCTTAAAACCTCTGTTTTAGGAATCTAAGAAAAGCAGTCGAAAGATTTTTAAATAGATGACGATTTCTGGCTTGGGCAAGGACAATGATTTTGCATTTTATTTTTGATTTAGTGATCCTTATAAATACCTGGAGCTTTCACTAATTGAAAATTAAAAGGACGTCTATATACCTAAATGTCTTTCGCTTTCTACCTAAGACTGTAAAAATGACTGCCATCATAAGTCTTCGCCTAAATTTTATATGAAACTATATAATGTTTGTTTATTATAAACAAACATCGACGAGAAATAAAGGTACAATTAGGAGAAAAATAATTATTAAACACATTAAATCAATCGTAAATATCGGCAGATAAAATTTATACAAAACATGTAAAATTAGATATACACAATTTGAAATGATGAGTCGAAATAACAATAAAGCTGTGGATCCCTCATAACACATAATTGAAACAAAGACAAGATTTCAAAACAAACCGTCAAAATTTCAAATAAGACGTCAAGATTTCAATATAAGTCGAATTTCATATATGTTTTTACACAGCCGAATGATTTGAATTTGATTATTTAAGTATAACGACCAATTAGTTTCAGGCCGAATAACAATGACCACAAGATTACACATAATATAAAATAAATACTTGTAATTAGTTGAAATCCAGAGCTTCGCAAAGAAGGATTAGCGAGATGAAGTAAAGAAGAGAAGGGGAAGGATCCACGAAGGCGTAAAATTATTATTTGTGTTTATCTCATTCTACGGCAAAGAAACGCGACGTATTAAGTTCAATCGTTTAATTTAGACGAATCTGGAAAAGTTTTCAATTATTATATAATTTAAAGCTATATAGCATTTTAATTAAAGTATATATAAATATCCTATATAAGAATCTATGGCATTCCTATATAAGTATTGATGAATATTAACTTTTCACAACGTAAATATACAGCCTATTATATCTTTCATGTGCCTAAAATATGGAGCATATTTAAAAATTATGACCTCAAGAAATATCGTTATAGTTTCATATATTTGTGTGCACATTTGTCAGTGTATTACTGAAGATGTAATAAATAAAATAATAAAACATATATTTTTGATAGTCTTTTATTAGCCCTTACTAAGGACACTCACAATACGCACGAAATTTTCAATATTTTTTTGAGTGCTTAATTTTTTAATGTCAGCTATGTGCGGGATAATACGTTTTATTCCTGTGCCAAATTCAGGTCTCTATGCCAAGCAGTTTCTGAAAAAAAAGACCTGTGACAGAAAGATGGGCGAGTGATTTTATAAGGGGTAGATTTTTTTTTAATTGAGTTAGGTTATCTTAAAAAAATATAAATTAATCTCGCATTCATTTCAAAAGTCATAAAATTATATTTGGCTTCATGGTAATCCTAAGTAGTAAAATGGAACCATATCTCTCTGAGAACAAATAAATGTACCGTAGACAAAAACATAAAGCGTAACGAGCTAACAAAACCCAGCACTCAAATATTACCTTCAGAAAACTACGAGGAAAAGACGTAATCCAGAGGAAGAAACAAAAACTAGTGAAACATGTCAACAATTTGGTCATGAAACGCCAGTTGTGTGTCGAATTGTACGCCCTATAGTAGGATTTTTCCAAGCAGAGCGATAAATCAGTACCGATAAAATTACTCTATGCGGTCAAATTGCGTTATTGGAAAATTTCGTGGCATTAAACATTTTATTTATATTGCCTTCCATGTTCCTAAAATTAACTTAGTAAATTAAATTAATTTACTTATTGTGTTATTAAATTAATTACTTCTCTAAGTACTGAATTAAGCAAAGGTGTGCTAATTTTTGCGTAATACTTTTTAAATCAGAAAGCCTGCAGTTATTGCTAAAGCTCCCAAAAAATAAAAACCGAGCTAATTTTTTATTTCGAGGACGCTGTTAAAGATAAGTTAGATTAATAAAGCACAATTAAAAACAATATGTGAGTTTCTGTTCGAAAAATTCGGCGCACGGTTTCCACCCTTTTTAATAAGGTTTATGCACGTTTTTTTCGGAATCAGCGCACAATTTGTATATTGATTTTGTTTAAATCGTCAATCATAGGAACCTGAAAGCATCGGTAATTAAGTTTGTGTTAAAACAATATAAACTTTAATTTTTATTTTGCAGAACACAGAAAGGACGCATTAATACTTTACAATGTTGCAGCACAAAATCAGAAAAAGAGCTTTACCCGATTTTGCTCATTTAATTTACAGTTATACATTGTGATTTTGATTAATTATTGTGATTAATTATATAAGAACCCTGATACCCATGAGCACACATAAAATGTCTAAAGCACAACTATGAAAATAACTAATATTTTTAATACACACGGGCACACTCTGATAAACAAAGTCACATATAAAATGCACAAAGCATCAATATGAAAAGATAATCTCTGCAACTTTACAAGTTTCGTACATCGTTATTAAAAAAATACATTTTAATACGTATTAAATATATTTTAACATAGACATAACTCGACAAATAATATGAATTAATCAAATAAAACGAAATAGGCAAAACTCTAAAAGTTCTAAATTATAAGATAGTAGTACAAATATAACCTGCGAAATATAAAATAATAATAAATATGTAAACTGTAGATATATAACGTGTAAATTATAAAACTGTAGAAAATAAATAACACGTAAAACATAAAATAGTAGCATTGTAAGTTGAACATTAAAACTTTAAACGCCCGGCCGTTTCAGCACAAATGTTGACATGTGTATTTAATAGATTTCGTTCTGAAATTACGTTTTATCCTATATCGCAAGGATTCTATTAAGTAATATTAAAGAACTTGGGTACAAAGAAATAATCAACATTTTACACGTATTGCTAGTAATACGTGTATGTGTACTCAACTGTGTGTGTACTCAAAAATTAAATGTATCAGCTTTTATGTAGGTTTTTTTCACTTTTGATTTAAAGAGCATTGCTTTGACTACAGGTGTACATTTTAAATATTTTGCTTTTTTTGGTTCAAGAGTTAAAGGTCTCTAATAGGTAGACAAGTTGGTGACAATACAGGGAATCCGCTCGGTGTTACCTAGTAAACAAAACTAAATTCTTTCAGCGTCTTTTGAGATACGGAATCTGAAAATCAATCTAAGTACGATTATATTTAAATTAGTTTAACATCTGCTAGCTATAATACGTATCGCATGTTAATGGTATGGGCCTAGGAAAATTTTACGATCAACTGAAAATCAAAATTCAAAACAACAAACTAATACAAGGATGAATTGTCTGAAATATGTGAATAATATTTATTATATACCCCAACGCCGCTTCATTCGACTATAAAAATTTAAATAGTACAATGACACTTGGCTCGTAAAAATACTAAGGTTCTTTTTGTATGTTAGTTTTGAAAATTATACTATAACTTATAATTCCAGCAATGGATTTAAAATTACATCTTTAGCTACATATACATATGGAGCTAGATTTCTGTATTTTTTAAAAATAGTTACGCTTCCCTTCATTATAGTATTGTAATACCATTTAAGGATATTAAAACCGCTGAAAATTACATTTTTTTATTTTACTTTTTAATAGGTATTTCTAAAAAGAAAAAGGCATTTTATTTACATTTATATTAGTCATTCATAAAGAAATCATAAAGGTATTATCTTATATATTCATCATCTAGGATGGAGAAATCATTAGGTCATTCATAAAGGTATGTGAAGCAGCAAAACGATAAAACCATATGTGATATGAATGTAAAAGTATCGATAAAAAATTTGATACGAGGGACCGTGGATCTTCGCGAATTTCTCAAGACATCATACCTATAATTTTGATCATATATATAAGAGAATTGCTCATGAGTTGCCGGTAAGCATCCCGTAGGTTTTCCTACACCTTTTACGAAAGTGGACGCATGGTTCCTATATCGGTTTACACAGTTCGTACACATTGTTTCAGAATACGTATGAACTATTTTATAATTTGTAAGTTATATAATTAGTAATATTTTATAACTTACGGTTACACTTTTACTATTGTTTTATATTTTCTTGGTTCAATCGGTTATATATTACAAATGTTATTAAATTATACATAAATGAGAAAGTACAATTTAAGATTTTTTTGCAATTTTGAGGTGAAAATTTAAACACTTTTCCTTGCCTAAGTTAGCACACTTGGAATTACGACGTATACAAAAAAAAATTAATTGCAGAATTACCTTGAAACAAAAATGATAAAATGTTCTTATATTGTTACAGTTTCCGGATTCTTCACAAAAATGGAAAGAAATAGCGCAACTGTTTGAAGAAAGGTAGAATTTTCCTCATTGCTTGGGCACAATAGATGGAAAGCATGTTCATAAAGTTCCATCTGCTAATAGTGGATCGTATTATTATAATTATAAAAGACAACAGAGCATAGTTTTCATGGCTATAGTAGATGCCAGTTACCGATTCATATTGGCTGATTTTGGTACTAATGGAAGAATTTCTGATAGAGGTGTACTTCGGAACACCAAGTTTTTTGAAACACTAGCGGAAAACAATCTGAAGATTCCAAACATAGAAAAAACGGAAGTAGTTCTAGATGGCTCCCTTACGTATTTATTAGTGATTATGCATTTACCTTGAAAACTGATATGCTGAAGCCATATCGACGAGCAAATGAACAAAGAGCAAGAGAACATTGAAAAGATTGGAATGGCCACATGTACCTAGCATATTTTTTTGGTAAAACATATACCAAATTTTTATGCACTCTCGAAAAGTTGTTATCAAGAAAATACTGGCACTGGCGCTATTATCACCGATGGCTATAATGTCAGACCATCAAACATGGTAGATTTGGAACGAAGAAGTCAAGGAAATATCGTCAATGATTCAAAAAAATTTAGATTCCAATTTGAAAGTTACTTTCTGAACGAGAGGAAAGTATCATGGCAAGACAATTTAATATAAGAAAAGTATTTTTTGCTGGACAATAAGTTATATCATGGCACAAAACAAGCGTTTTATTAACTTACCTCACATTCATATTCCTCATCCAAATTGGACTTTGAGCAACAAGGATTATCTTGATCTCCAAGTAAATTGAATAGGTAATAATACCATAATGACGGTTTGTATACTTTTTCTGCAGATGCTCCTGAAGCTCCTTTCGGACGTTACTTTTAAATATGTTCATTTTCTTTACGACGTCGTCTTTAGTCGCATTTGGTTCCAGTTGTCTTAGCTTATTTACAAGTTTTTCATAAGCCGCTGATTTTTTAATTTTATCATGGTATCCTTTATTTTTATTTGCCAAAGACACGGCATTGATTGATAGATTTCGATATATTCTTCTAATATCACATTGCGTTTACGAGACATTGCGACGCAATAATAATTACAATAATAAGACACACTTATTACAACCATACACAATCGACGATGCGATCTGTTCCCTTCTATTTCTATTGGACAACTGAGGCCTGCGCAGACGACCGCCATACACGTTAACTTTTACCTGCACAGTTCAAATTTAAACAAAAAAATGACAGGCAAAATATAAATGTTTGTATCCGTTCAGGTCATCTGTACAGTTGAGAATAACTGCACAGTTTTGTCACACACACGCTCCTGTTTGCCTGTGCAGTTTAACTATAAAGGTAAATCCGTAAGGTATACCCTAGCATGTATGGCTGGCTTAATATGTCTTCCTATGAATATAATAAATATTATGTCATATATTTGGATATATGTAGTGTATTTTCAATATGAGTGGGGGTTTGTATTTACTTTTAGAAATACTTTTATTAGAGTTCGGGAAGAAAAGTCATATTTAAAATGGTCTCATAGTTCTAGAGCCCATGTCCATTATAGAAATATGAAATTTCCCTCATTTTCAATATGTAAACCATAGTGGAAACATTTTTTTTGTCCTTGTGTAATAACTGTATACATTAAAAATATTTTTCATTGAAAAGTTATCTTTTTTATACTTGTTTTTATTATGTAAATAAAAAACTCTCAAACATGAATAGAATTCCAATAGAGGTATTCTGTATATATTTAGCAATTATAAACCTTTAATTGTACATAATATGTCCATGAAATTAAATACGTTTTGATTTTTTGAAATATAAATATATTGCCTACTATATCTTTCACAGGCGCATATCCCAAAAAAATATATAATTCCACATAGAATTAAAAATCTTTAAATTTTGGAATTTTTTCTTTACTTATACCATAAGGCATCCCTTTACATCAGCTTTTCATATTTTGATTTAGAATCGATCGGAACTACCCTGTATGTTTTGATGATCGTACGAATAACTAAAAAATTATGTTTTAAAGGGCTATATCTTTTTGTTGGATAAACCAAAAAGTTTAAAATTTCCCAATTCATTTCAATCGGTTATCTCGTTTTTGAGAAAAGGGGCTTTTATAGGCAGTCGGACGGACGGATAACAAAGTGATTCTATAAGGGTTTTTTTATTCGAGGAATGAAACCTTATAATGAATGTAGGGCCGTACGAGCAAGTCGTGAATGTCAACTAATATTACATCTCTTTCTAACAGTATCAGAAAAGTCGTACCGAGTATAGTATCTGCATATTTACGTTAATACATTGTATTATCTCTTGAGAATGCCTGGTATGTCAATATTTTTCTTATACACTCAAAATAATCACATTTGTAATAATACAGTACTGTTAATGAAAAGAATCCTAATAATACAGTGCTGTGAATGTACCGAATTGTAATAATATAGTACTGTGAATGGGACGAATTGTAATAATACAATAATGTAGATGAAATTAATTGTAATAATAAAGTGCTGTGTTTTAGTGAAATGAGTTTTAATAATACATTGCTGTGAGTGAAATAAATACAATTTCAATTATTTTTTGATATTTCTTTCAAGAACACATTTTGCAAACTCAGAGGAAAAGATTATTTCCAAATATTAAAATTTTTAAGAAAAAGAGAATCCAAATTTTAACCGTTGCTAAACCGCGCTCATACGCTTTTTACAGATAATGATCAATGTTTCTGCCATACATGCTCAGATCTGAAAGAACCAACCAATGCTATAAAAGGATTAACGAAACAAGGTATAGCTTTTCATAAAACAAATTTCAATTTTTTATATCTACAACGACTTTTTTTACTATAGAATTTTATCGTGTTGATAATACACAATTTTGAATATAATTATTTATGAAAAGACAAAAACGTTCTGTTTATTGATCATTCGTATTCATTAGATATTTCTTTGAACGCTAAATTAACAACAGATTAAAAATGAAATAGTACCCTCAGAATTTTATGTCGATAAAACCTTTTAATATTTCTACTAATTTTTTATTTACTCGTTGGAATTAATTCAGAATCAATTTGGGCATTTGGTCAGCATATTACAATAAGCTTTAATAAAGAGCGACATGAAAAAGGAAGGAAATCATAATTAACGCTTCGATCAGCTGAAAATGGAGTGAAATATTTTCCCCGTAATATAAAAATTACATAATATGAAAATTAAGGAAATATAGTGGGCAAAGGATTATCTCTCCTCTTAACCCTATTCCTGCTTATTGTAAAAAGGCTTTTAATATTAAGTGGCCCTCCGTCATCTTCCTATTTCTAACGCACCCATTCTTGTGCGGCGTTGATATATGGCCAGCGTAGATTTCTAGGCAGATGTCAATTGTCTCACCATGAACACGGTTTGAAATTATTGTATCTTCGTATTGTTATGTTTAAATTTTAATAAATTCCACTAATTATATAAAATGAATAATTGATTTGAGTCAAGCATAAAGTATTCATCTCAAAGAATATTTTAAACCGCTAATCACGTATCGTAAATTTTCAAATACAACTCAATTGGAAACCAATATTTAACTAATGTTTCATTCAAATTCCCGTAAGAAATTAGTTCTGAGTTTATTTTTCTGAGTAACACAATTTGTGTCGCCATTAGACATAAATTTGTGGACTTTCTTTTAATCTGCTTATTACACAATTTAAGCATAAAACGACATAATGTTTAGTTTATGTTAATTATTAAAATATGAGCTATCTAAATAACTGAATATATTAGTGAAATTATTTTTTTACAGCTGAAGAAATTTTTATATACATGATAGGTTACCAGGTACCCATAAAATGTAAGAACTTATATGTATTCGTACCGGTCAATTCGATGTACAGGCAGTAACTTCAAAAATAGTTGGATACTATTTTCTGTAGTTTAAGGGAAATTCAATTACTTTTGTTAAAGAGAATTCCAAGTATATAATACAAAGAATCTCCCCTTTCACATTCACATAAAGCGCTACAATCATTCTAAAAAACGTGGTTCATCTGGAGGAAACTGTTAGAGAAGAAAGTGAGTATTGCAAAATTTGCCTATTCATGTGTATTGCAAAATTTACAAAAACGTCTAAATTTACAAAACAGTAAAATAACTTTCCTTTAAAATTTACATCCGATTAAAAGAGCTTTCCTTTAACTATAATCACAAGGCCTCATTTAGTTTATTTCTTTGTATGAAATATCCTAATCAATCGACAATCGAAAACCGACGAATTTTAATAAAGGAACAGTTAATCATTTCCAGAAGACTTTATGTTAATTTGTTAAAGAATTTCATTTCCAAAAGACTTCGTATTTACCTTAAAAAAAACTAACCGAAAAAGAGTGTACTAATAAGTAAAAAAATAATTGACTTCATATAGGTACCTATTTAATCGCAATAATTAACTAAGTTGCTTATTTTTAAAGTTGGTACCAGCACTGTAGAAGAACTTAAACAATTTAATAATTTAATTTATAATATAAATTTAAAACCTTAATTTCTAATATACTCGTTATATGAAAAAAGATTCATAATGGGCTTATTTATAAAACAAAATTTTACACTTGTTCAAGTTGTTCGGTGGTGCTGGTACCGATTTCAAAAATAAGTAACTTCGTTTTTAATGGAAATAAATAGGTGCCAATTTGGAGTTAATTATTTTTTACTTTTTACTAAAAATGAAAAAAAAATTAACTCAGAATAGCTACATACTTATTCGCAATAAATAACAAAGTTACTTATTCCTGAAGTCGGTGCCAGCACTGTCAACCAAGTTAAACAAATTTAATTTATAATGTAAATTTGAAAGCTTAATTTATAATATACTCGCAATATGAAATAGATTTATAACGGGCCTATTTAAAATTTAAAATTTTATATTTGTTTATGTTGATCGGTGCTATTGATACCGACTTCAAAAGGTAGCTGTTCTGAGTTAATTATTTTTTACTTTTTAATACCTACTTTTTGAAGTTGGTTTTTCAAAACATATTTTATTTTACAATTTTTAGTGATTAATAATGTTAATCATGACAAAATAAGCAACATTCAATTATTTTCTTTCTTAGAATATTATATTATTATTAAAATTCATGGTCAAAAGATAGTATATAGATAATTTCCTCGTGGTCTAAAGTCCAATATCAATAACACACAGAGATGAAGCGACAGTAGTAGCCGCCGGTGGTCAGCTGTTAGCCGCTGAGGGGTTCCGTTCTCCATATCCGAAGTTTAATATTTTTGTAAAGTACCAACTACCACTTGAGGAGTTCTGTTCTCCATATCCGAAATCGAATATCAGATTTTGCAGAGTAAAAACTAAAGTAGCGACTGAACAGTAGCAAATATTAATCAATAGCAAATATATTTAATCATGATTGATTTACTATTATCCGTTCAGGAGTTGCATTATTCATCTCCAGAACTCATCATCAGACCCTGGCCTTATCGATAGTGAAGTAATTTTGCAAAGTAAAAACTACCAGTAGCAAACATCTCGAATTAAGTTTTATTTACTACCATCCGATAATAAAATCCATTGTCCATCGCCAGAACGTATTATGAGACTCTGAAATGGTCGATGGTGCAGTTGTTTTGTAAAGTTACAACTACCAGTAGCATATATCTTGAATCACGTTTAATTTACTACCATCTGTTAAGAACTTCTATAGCTCATCTCCAGAACTCATCTACAGACCATGATCTGGTCAACGAAGTAGTTATTTTGCAAAGTAACCTCTACCAGTAGGAAATACTTTGAATCATGTTCAATTTACTACCAGCTGTTTAGGAGTTGTATTGCTCATCTTCAGAACTCATGATCAAAACCTGATCTGACCGACGGAGGAGTTATTTTGAAAATTAACCACTACTAGTAGCTTATATCTTTGATCACGATTTATTTATTAACATCGATAAGGAGTTCCATTGTTCATCTTCAAAACTTATCATGACACGCTGATCTGGTAAGTGGTGTAAGTACTTTGCAAACTAACAACTATGTGTAGCAAATATCTTGAATTATAATTGATTTACTGTCATTCGTTAGGGAGTTCCGTCGTTCGTTTCTGGAGTTCATCATCATATTTATATGCGATCACCTCTAAAGTACACTCTTTCAAATAAAAAAATAATCATCAGTCAACTCAGTAAGCAATAATTGCTGAACATAAATAAAAAAAAGTTCCAACGAATTGAGAATTCCATCCTTTTTTTTTAAATCGGTTTAAAAAAAAGTTAATCGTTTAACAGTATAAAGCTCTACAATTTTAAAACAATTTTACAATGCTATAAAACTTTATACTAAGAGTAAGTATTTATTATGGAAAGAAATGGGTAGTACTTAGACCACTCTACGATGTAGACAGACAAAATAATAAAACATATCTAATAAGCTAATAACACGCAAGGGAGACGCACGACTTTCGGGCGTCGAGTCAACGACCGCAAACTACCGACTTTAATGAGTCAAGACCGGTGACAGACTTTCCAGACGTGGACTAAATGTTGGCAGAGTAAATATGTACTGTCTTCATCCAGTCGTAAGTTTTGCCCTGTTGTCTGATAACGCATTTTATTTTTCAACATTCGAATCAGCAAGAATCGGCCAGAGTGAGTTACTCCGATTTTGAAAACAGTTTTTTAAAATTTCAAATAACAAATGTTCTATTTTATCCGACTATTGTCGGTCGCTTGTTTTACCCATGAAAATAATATAAATAATCTAAAATTATTATAGAATACAAGGAAAATATTAATATTTTAACTATCTTAGGATATTACACATATTAAATGATCTTCCCGACATTGCTTTTATTTGGTACCGCAGCGGTAGAAATGTTGTTTGTAGCAAGTAATAAATTTTGTTTCACCTTCTAAGGTAAAAGATCGTCTATGGTTAGGTTACCTAATAATCGATTACTAGACTAAAATTTATAAATATTTAGCTTTCTTCTTTAAAGTCAATCTACCAGAGCTTAGTTTAATAAGCGCAATAAAACTTAGAATATTATTAATCCTTAATCTAACTAAATCGTTTTGGACTTTATGGATATAACATAATATTCAAAAATATTAAATTAATCTAAAGATCAGAATCTAGTGTGAAGAAACAGGAAAGCGATTTTACAAGTAATCTTCTTAAATATTCTTGTAATATTCTTCTACCACATACTTTTACTGAAGATAAAAACCGTATGGTTACTAGACATATAAACTCGAATATAAACAAGTTACTGAGTAACAAATTTCAATTTTATACATCCGAAATGGAGAATGACAATCCAGAGCTTCCACGTTTTTTAGAAAAAAAATTTTGTTTACAACTATACGTTTTATCTCGTTAATTAAATTTACAATTATTCTAATGAATTTAAAATTTGAGACCAGTTTATAATAACTGTTAAAACATTCTGTCTAGCTGAGAAAAGCTTAAAAACATCTTCATTGTTCCAAATGTAGTCACTAAGAATCAATAATGATGCAACACGTATTGCGACGACAAAAGTCATGCAAGTTGAGTTTCTGAAAACAGAGTCTTTCGTCTATATAATAACATGCCATCTCCCAAGTAGTAGAAAAAAATGTTAAGACCCAATAATAGACGAACGGTTTTTAAATCGATGAAGAATTTTGGCTTAGAAAATTGCTTTTGCACCCTCGTTTTAAATTTTGTTTTCGATTTAATAATACTTATGTGAAATCAGCGCTTTCACTAACTGAAAAGTAGAAGGACGTCTATATATCAAATTTACTCCGCTATCTAGCCAAACTTTAAAACTTACTGTCATCGTCTTTATCTAAATTTATACATACACACATTTATATGAAGCCAAATAATAAAAATATACTGATGAGAAAAAGTTACAATCTAGAGAAAAGTAATTGTAAAATACATTAAATGAGTATTAAATATTACCAAATGACACAAAACAAAACAAGTAAAATTAGATTTCCATTATTTAAAAATCATGTAATTTCAATGAAATTTGTATGATACGTAAACATTAAATTAATTTAAACCATTTAAAAATATTGACTCTCATTATTTTTAGTGTTAATTTAACTTAACAAAACTAACCTAAAAAGTAATTTGAATTTTTTACATATCCTAATTGCGCATTAAATTTAGGATATTTCGTAATATGAATCCTGTCCCTATGAAAAAAGACAGGTAAGCAAATGAGGAATTAGTGATTCCATCCTAAAATTTTAAACGAACAATAATTCTATAATTGAGTATCATTTTCAAAAAATATTTTTTTTGGTCACTTACCGGTGTAATTATTGAAACTGTGATAAAATCGACGTTCGTTCAAAACCTGATTCTTCCAAAAAAATGTATTCCACGTCGATTATTTCTAATTAACACATATATGAACACAAGGAAATACAAAGAATAAGAAAATAAGCTAAATTTTCTTCTTCTTGAAATACAGTCCCTATTGCTGCGACAATCGAAATAAAAATAAAGGTTCTTTCAAACATAATTAAAATTGAAACGTCAAAAATTGTATATAACCCAAATTATGTACATGTTCCTATACAGCAGAAAAATTTGGATGTGATCATTTAACTTACACGGTCAGTTAGCTTCAGGCTAAATAATAATGACCATAAGGTTACACACAACATAAAAAATGCTTGTGATATTTAAAATCCACAAATATCAGAAAAAAAATAACTAGTTGAATAAAAGGAGAAATCTAATTAGCATAATATATCTGACCCAAGGCCACTGCTTGAGTCAAACTGATTTGCTTAAATCTAATTATATTAGATTATCTCCTTAATAACATTTTTAAAAAATGCAAAAATAAACGTCAAAATGCGGTAAATTGGGTAAAAATTAAATAAACAAATAAACGTCCTATGTCTATTTTCGAGTGTTAGTTACTAAGGTAGATTTGGGTTAATACGTTGTACTACTATGCCATATTTAAAGTTTCAACGCCAAGCGGTTTCTGAAAAAATATACCTGTGACAGAAAGACACACTAGTGAATTTATAAGTGTTCCGTTTTCTCTTAATTTTTGTTACGAAATCCAAAATTATTAGTTAATTCGAATTCATTTCAAAAATCTTAAGTCACATTTTTCTTCTTGGTAACCCTAAGTAATAAAATGGAACTACATCTCTCTGAAAACGAAGAACGTATGTCATAGTTGAAAACAGACATACGAAATAAAACAGACAAACGAAAATAGAGAAAATCCTAACGAGCTATCGAAACTAGATCTCAAATATTACCTTCAGAAAACTACAAGAAGAAGACGTAATCCAGAGGAGGGAGCAAAAACCAATGAAACATGTCAACAATTCGATCACGAAATGCCAGTTGTGTGTCGAATTTTACGCCCAGTAATAGAATTTTTCCCGGCAGAGCAATAAATCTGTACCGATACAATTACTCTACACGGTCAAATTTCGTTGTTGGAAAATTTCATTGCATTAAAAATATTTCCTCCCGTGTTCCTTAAATTAATTTTCAAATTTAAGATCTAAAAGGACTTTTTTTATTATATGGCGTTTCACTGCTCTTATGATCTCTAGCTACTGAATTTAGAAAAGATGTGCTAGTTTTTGCAGAATAAGTTTTAAGTCAGAAAATGCATGAGCCTATAGTTATTGGCTAAGCTATAACTTCACGGACGTGAAAATAATAAAACCAGGGGCTAACGTTTGATTCTCAGGACGGTGTTGAAGATAAGTTAGATTAATAAAACACGGTTAACAAAAGTTTAAATGAATAACATAATTTTATAATAAGAAAACAATATGTGAGATTTTGTCTCCAAAAATCTGCTCACCTTTCCATACCGTTTAATAAGGTTGATGGCCGTTGTTTTGAAATCAGCGCACAATTTGTGTAATGATTTTTTTAATGGCGCAGTAAGCTGAAATATGAGTAATTAGGTTTGTGTAAAAAATATTAACTTATCTATTATTTTGCAGAACACAGAAAGAACGCATCATTCCTTTACATTTTTTTGCAGCACAAAATCAGATACTCGGCTTTACCCGATTTTGCTCATTTAATTTACAGTTATACGTTGTGATTTTCCTGCCTTTATTTAATTTCTTATTCATTTAATTATTTGAGAATCCTGATACACATGAGAACATATAAAGTATCTAAAGCACCAGTATAAAAATAAATAATATTTGCAATAAAAACGGGCACACTCTGATACACACGAATACACTATGATACACACGGGCATCCATAAAGTGCTCAAAATACCGGTATAAAAATAAATAATTTATGCAATAAAGACGGGCACACCCTGATACACACGGATACAATCTGATATACATGGGCATACGTGAAATTAACAAAGCATCAGCTGCACACTATCCAGCCCTATAACTAAGAATCTATCTGGTTTTGTAAATCTATCCAGCTCTGGTAATAAAAGTATATTTGGTAATAATAACCAGTTCTGTAAATATATCTTAAACCGATAATACGTTTATCTAGTCTTGTAGGTTTATCCTGCCCTGATAATAAGGGACTATCCCATCCATTCAGCCCTGATATTAAAATTTTGCCCAATACAGAAAGTATACCTAGCCCTGGTAATAAGTCAATCCAGTTTTGCAACTCTTTCCAGTCCTAATAACAAGAATCTATCCAATCCTGATAATCTATCCAACAACAAAAGTATACCTAGTCTTGAAAATCTATGCAGCCCTAATTATTAAAATCTATCTGGACTCGCAATTCTACTCAACTCTGAAAATAAGAGTCTATCCAGTCATGAACTCTATCCAGACTTGACAATAAAAGTCTATCAAGTCCTGCAAGTCTATCCAGCCCTAATAATAAGAGTTAATCTAGTCGTGAATAGCTATCCAGCTCTGATAATAAGAGTGTATCCAGTTATGCAATATTATCTAGCCCTGATAATAAAAGTCTATCCAGTCCTAGAAACATGTCCAACCCTGATAATAAGAGTATTTAAAATCCTGAAAATCTATCTAGTCCTAATAAATTTATTCAGTCCTTCAAGCCTATCTCCCTGTTAGCAAGAATCCCTCTAGTCCAGCAAATGTATCCAGATTCCAACAAATCTATCCCTGGTAATAAAAATCTATCCATTCCTGCTAGTATACTCAACCCTGAAAATAAATGTATCTAGCCCTAACGGCCTATCGAGCCCTAATGCCCAGTAGCACCGCGGGGAGCGGATGTAGCTGCGATTACCGCTACCTAAAACCATAAAAGATAATTCAAATAATAACGCATGTGAAGACAAAAAAAGACAATTTCGAATAACAACCGATACGCGGTAATTCATGCCTTCAGCCCGGGTCATCCAACGGAAACCAACTTCGTGCCTAATATCTCGGCAACCAGGAGCGAGGATATAACATGGTGTTCATCTGTCGGCATTCCACGGTGTTCGGCGGCAAGCTAAGGACAGAGCCGACGGTAGCTGCCTTATTGTTAGCTCTGCGGTGCGGGGTGCGGGACCTGCGGGGTACGCGCCATCTCGCTCGGCGATGTTCCGTCCCTGTCGCTGCGCTCTGTCTCAGCTTGAGTGTTTCGTTCTCTTTCGGTTGGAGTCAGGTTGTCTCCAATAAAAGGGCGAGTCGTTCCACCGAAAGTATTCGGTGTTCAGTATTCAGTGTCCGCTACTCATTAACTATATTCAGTATTCGACACCTAGGATTACAATCAGCTTCCTACATCCTCATCATCACCAGTACTGCCTCGATACCGCTTCAGAGTCTTTCCAGCTTTGAAAATTTTCCAGCCCTGATAATAAGAGTCTGTCCAGTTCTGCAAGTCTAGGTAATAAGAATTTATCGAATCATGTAAACCTGCGCAAACCTATTAATAAGAGACTAAGTAAAAATATTATTGACACTTATAAGTACTATATACATGAATGCATCTTACATATTCTTACATGAAAGGCGATACCCAACAAAAATGTATCCACCACGCTCCAGTTAACGAGGTATCCACACTGGTCGCGAACGCGATGTTAGTAGATGGTAATGTCGCTACTGCGACAGCTTGGGCGATACTTAATGTCCTTCATTTCCGCCGCCACTTCCACCCCTGCACTTCTACTTCTAAATCATTACTTTAGAACTACTTTGTCGCGAAAGTTGGCTTGAAATCAAGTAAGCGATTTTAGAGGTAAAGCAATTACTTTTTAATAATAAAATTATTAACACGCTATGATTCGTGACGAAATTTTTAGTAAATTTACCCAAGTTAACAGCGACTCAATAAATGGCAATTTTTTTAAAAAGCGAAATAATATACCTAACAACTGTAATTGCATTATCTTTCACTGAAAAATTATTATAGTTAAACCTAGTATCTCGTCGGAATTTCTACACTCTGTCAAAATACATATATTAGCCCAATAAAATTATTCTAAAATCTAGTTTCTTCAATCATAAATTGCGGTTACTTTATTTTTTGTTTACAATATTTTTAAGGGTAATTAAGGGCATATCCTGATTAATTTAATAGAACTAAGTTTACAAATCCTGCCAACTCACACCAATATTATGTTGTAAACTTTCTTAAGCATTTATTTAGCTGAATTTTTATGAAAATTCATCGCTAAATATCACTTAAGATCAGAATGTTATGTCGTAATATGATTTCAAATATTATTAAATTTATTAGCTTCAAAATCCTTTTAATTTATAGTAAATTGATACTAAACCCAACGGTTATTCCCACAAGGAGGCTGATCTCTCAATTTTGCCTATTACTTATTTTGACAGTTTCAAATTTGTTCAAACAACTTACAAAATAACAAATTGTAATTAGTAAATTAACTATTTATTGTTAACATTTTTAAATTTCGATCCCCACTTATAATCCTAATATGAAAAAAAATTGTTTTTACGTATTTCACATGTTATGGAAATGAGCATGGGATACTTTTTATAATAACAAAAAATTAATTTTCTACTGTCTTTACAAATATAATACTGATAATAATAAATGATACACCTTAATCAAAGATGTATACTGTGAGATATTTAAATCCCGCCACCTTAATCAAAAGTATACACAGGCCAAGAAAAACTGCATAAAAGCTCTCATTAAATATAACAAAAGTATCACAAACTCGAGCATATTTTATTTTCTTAATAGCGCTGTAATATCCCAATTAAATGGAATATTTTTTATATCCTGTATTTTAAAACCTGCATACAATAAGCAGTCAAATTCGATGTACGTGGCACAGTCTACTCAGCTTGTCTACCACATATAAATACTATGCACAGCGCATTTTTAAATGTTCAACAATAGATTTTTATACGGCACAGCGGTGACGGATATACTTTCTTGTATAACAAAGACAGTGTAAATGTATATATTATAAAACAATTTCTACGAAAAAAACGTATTAAATCACTTTTTTGAGCCATTAATATATTAATATATACATATTACCCATTTCATTAAAAATAGTGGAATATATATATATATATATATATATATATATTCCACTGTTTTTAATGAAATGGGTGACATAATTACAAAATTCGTTAATTCTAACTGACCAATCTTTTTATAAACCGAAGAAACCCCTAACGAATTGGTATACACTTTTTTAAACCTTTTTTTTAAGGAATTTTGGAGCAAACTCACATCATGACTATTTCTTTCGAAGCTATTTTTTATAAAACAATACGAAAACATGATGTAAAATATATATCGGTAAAGAGTTCACTAAACATAATATGTGCTCCCAAATATTCATAAGGATGTAAATATTTAATTGATAGATTTTGTTACCATTTGTTCTGGTAATAATTAATACAAAGCAGAACTACGCAAGTAACTTTTTACCACAGACAGTGTGATATGAGTATTACTCAGAAACTTAGTAAGCATTGAGCGTATAATCTAAAGCCAGAGACGTGCGCGTACAAGTTGACCAGAAATACATATCCATACCGGACACTATGGAAGCGAAGCATATCGAGTCACTTTTGATAACCTCTCTAACTCTATAACTATGGACCGGCCATATAATATACAAACTAACGAGCATAATAAAATACTAGTAACTAAATGTTTGATTTCACAAAAGGAGCTTTAATAAACTCAAAATTATTGACCTCAAAATTTGCCTATTTTGGCACTTACCCACCGATAGATTATCAAAACTTTTAGGCTGCTTACAATCAACTGAGATGCTGATATGTTACATAGCTAGTGTATTAGGTGAATATGAAGTAAAAAGAAGAAAACTGTTTAAAATTGTTGAGTTGCCCTTTGAAAGATTCATTAAATCATTTATTTTCCAGGATTTACTGGTAAAATGATGTATTAAATATTTCTCTTTAGTTCACATTTTTTAAATGTATCTAATCTATAACGAGTCAAAAGACGAAATTAGATTCTAGCATTCGTAATCAGACTATGTGTTCCCATAAAATCAAAAATATTTTCAGAAAACTTTTATATATAGGGACAGTGAAAATCAGTCGTATTATAAAATTGTTCTTTTTCAAGTAGAAAACGTTTTTATTGATATTTTGGACAATTATATAATCATATTATTTGGACGTTTTTCGTTGAGGTAAGAACCTAAAATGGTATTTGGATGACATATGCTTGGTATATGAGTTTTATTTAACTGTAAAAACCTGGAAAGACGTTATCAATTTTTTATTACTTTAATTAATTTTTTATTTTTCTTTTAAATATCTCCTTCACCTTCTTGCCAAAACTTTTTTTTGCCAAAACTTTTTCCTTTGGTACCCAAATGACTGGTATTTCAAAAAATACACATACCAAGACGTTATCTACTCTTTGTTACGGTTGGGTTTATGTTTACAAAGACAGTAGCAATATGCTTTTAAACTTTTTAAATATACACT